>QEPC01010139.1:77167-114266 GCA_003113815.1 Sphenodon punctatus | reverse complement strand
GGCCCTCAAGCAGCACTGGAGGAGTGTAGCTGGGCGCCTGGATTACACCGTCTCGACCTCGTCCCTGGTGATCGGTGCCTGCTGCGTGCTGCACAATATCTACGAAACCGAGGGGGTGGCCCTGGAGTACCCCAAGCCCCACCGGCCCACCGGTCCCGTGCCCCTGTACGTGAATGCAGAGAACTGCCAGGGAGTACTGTTACACCAAATGGATCCGGAATGCCCTGGCGAGGCATATCACCCGAGGGGCCCAGTTGTGAGGGAATCCCCTCCAGGGGCCCCACCCGCGATTCCGTGGCCATGCCCCTGCACAGGTGGGCCCCCACCCCTGTCCCACACAAACGGGAGCGTGAGCCATACTAGTGACTGCAGCCTTTATGTACCCCAAGTGCACACATTCACCCTGTCCCACCACCCCTGCATTGCCCAGTCCCCTACAGTGACCCCCATCATGTCGCCCTCCCCCCCTTCCCCCATCCCCCCTCGCTTCCTTGGTCGTCCCCGTGAGTGCCTGCTGGGGCCCATGGAGCTCTGAGAGCTCTCCTCCCCCCTGCTGTCCGTGTTCCCTGCATTGTCCTGTGCCACCTCCTGGTCCGGCAGGGGGGCAGGCAGTGGGGGGGGAGAGGGAAGCTGGGGCCCGGGGTGATCCCCTTGGAGTGCCGTGGGCACCGGGAGGTAGATGTGTGGCCCCTGAGGGAGTGGGGGTGGCTGGGGCGCCTGGGCAGGGGGTGGGGCTGCTGAGGGTCCCAGCATTGGGACCTGGGCAGGCAGGGTGCCCGGGGGTGCGCCTGCCATCACATAGGTGCACATCGTGCCAGCGTGCAGGAGCAGGGAGGTCCCAATATCATGGGACCTGTCCATTTTGGCTGTGTGCTCCCGCACCATCCCAGTGATGGCCTGCTCCAGCCTCCCAAGCACTTCCACCTGCCTGCTTTGTTCCTGGCACTCCCGCCTCCGCTCCTGACGCACCTCGGCCTGGAGCCTCTGGTCCCTCGCCTCGGCCCGCTCCAGGGACTGCTCGATGGCCGCCTCCATGCGGGCCATGGCCTCGATCATCCTCTCCCCCTTTTCTGCCATGTTCTGGATGATCTCCTGTGCCTGTTCCTCCCTCCACCTGCAGACTCGTGCCCGGTACTCCCGCATGTGCTGCGCTGGGGCCACGGGCCCAGGGGACTCCAGCTGCCGGGGTTGCCCTGTGGGTACAAGAGGGTGAGTCCGATCCTGCCCCTGCCCCCTGCCCAGGATGGGGCAGGGGCCCCTCAGGCCCCCGGGTGTCTCTCCCGGGGCCTCCCCACCCCCTGACCCCGGCCCCTCCCATCCCCTCCACCTGTCCAGGGACCCCCTCCCTGCACCCTGGGGTGCCCTCCCTACTGCCCCGCCTGCCTCACCTGCCTCACCTGGTTCCTGCACTTGCTGGCTGGCCTCCTCAGCAGCTGCTGGCTCAGTCTCCTGGGTCCGTTCCCGGGGTGTGTTCTGCAGGTGAGGGAGGGGGCTGTGGGTGTTGGGGTGCACGTTTGGGGGACCTGGGAATGGGCCCCCTCCCGCCTTGCTGGTGGGGGCTGAGGCTCAGGCTGGGGCGGCCCCTGCCCCCTCCACCCCCCAGCCCTTGCCCCCCTGGGCATGGTCCCTCGCCTCTCCGGGTTGGGCGCTTACCCTCAATGTCTGTCTCGGAGGCCTCGGAGGCCGGCCCCTCAGTGTGGGAGTGCTCCCCCAGGGACCACTGGCTGAGGGTGGTGACGGTGCCGGCCTCGGACTCCGCTGGGCTGGCCTGGGGTTGGGTGCTCTCAGGGCTGCTGCCGGGTGGGGGGGCTTCCATCCATGCAAATTGGATGGAAGATAAAGAAGGTGTAGCCATGAATGGAGCTTTTCTAAAAATCACAACATTCAATTGCTTCTAAAACCTCTTCCCTTTATCGAATCATGTCATAACTTAGTATACATTATGCCCTCCATTGGGGTTACAATCTCCCCCAAGGTACATCTGATGTGAATGAGAAACAAAAAAGTTATAGCCTGAAATACATTTTTCAGTTTTCCCCCTTTATTTCAAAAACAAAATATCATTTTCATTTCTATTTTCATTAATATTTTTGTCATTTTTGTTACTGCAATAACAATAATGAAAATGACAATTTTCCTTATCTCTATTGTAATAATGAAAACAACATGTACACCCCTACCAAGTCCCTATCAGAGCATGCTCCAGCACTTAGAGTCTGAGAGCTCTGTTAGTCTCATGTGGGCATGCTCAGGGACTTCTGGCAGCTTTCAGTTCCCATTGAACATAGCTGCCAACTTATCTCCCAGTCTTACTGTGACAGGACTCATCCTGTTACAGAAAGGAGTTCCATAATTGTGGGGCAGCCATTGAGTATGCCTTTCTGTGTGCCCTTTTGGTGGAGACTTGCTGGGGGTGGGGTTGATCATTAACTCCCTTAAGACTCAACAACCCTGGTGCTTTGGCTCTCTTCTCTGTCAAACCAAAGACCCCTATACTCTTCCTTCTTTCTCTTTTGAAACTAGTTTTTATAGACAAGTCTATTTTAAAATGTATTTCACATAATAAACAAGAAAGAAATTCTCATCATTGTCTGCAGTAAATTAGCAAATTATAAAACAGATCAAATTAGTAAATGTTGCTTTTCACAAGCTCTAATGTGTGAATTTTAATTTTCTATAAATTGAAGCTGACATAAAATTTCTTACAATGCTTCATCAACCTAAACCACATGTATGTTCAAAACAAATTTAACATGACAGAATTTCTGTTTTCTGTGTGCACTATTGTTCTTTGCATATTATGTAGGTGCTATATGTTCTTTCTTCAGAGAGGGTGAATCATCATCAGATGATGGCAGCCAAGAAGACAGGACTAAGAAGAGCAGGGCATAAAGGTCTGCTGTCTGGGACAATTTCTATCCCGCCAAAGGAGACTACGCTCGATGCAAGTTAAGCCAGGGGGCAGGAACAACAGAGAATGGATTGGCAGAGATTGGTCACTGGCCAGCCACTTGTGAAGAGTGAGAGGAGACAGGATGCTGGCAGGGCTTGATAAACCATTGGTCTGACCCTGTATGGCACTTCTTATGTTCCTATCTTCTTATGTTTTTTAGATCTGTGACAAAGAGATCAAAAGAGGGGCCCAGGGAACCACATTGGGACTGATTGCCCATATAAAGGGCCTTCACTGTGTGGCCCTGGCAAAGAAGGCCCAGAAGCAGGGGGCCTCTGCTGGTGCCACCACAAGCAGCAGACAATGAGGGAGACACCATCACCATCCTTCCTCATCCAGGTCTGCGATTAACTCAATCCTGAGGGAGTGGAACAAGCAGAGGAGGCAGAGTCCCCTGCAGTCAGGGACTTTCACTGCTCTCTCAGGACACAGAGGCAGCACCTGGAGGTGGAATTCTCTGCTGTCTTGCGGAAGGAAGAGGACTCCATCATCACCCGCTACTGGGCAGTGGAGGATAGAGAACTCCAGTTGCGGTCGGTTGCTGAATATGTGACCACAGAAAAGGAGTCTTTAGAGTCTTTCCATTGTGCAATGGTGGGGTGGAAGGACATGATGGAGGGGGCCTTGAAGTGGCGAAGAGACATTGGGCAGAGGTCCACGATGTTCCCCCTCTGGTATCCTGTGGGTGGTCTTCCCAAACTCCTCCCCATGTTCCAGGGGTGGATGTGGAAGAAGACTACATTTTTTGTAAATGGTTATTTCTCTTTGTTATATAGTTTTGTGTTAAAATAGTTTGTTTAGCCAATGTTTTTGTTATATTTTACCAGTCAATTTTGACTTGTTTCTGTGTGGGTGTGCCAGAGAGAGAGAGAGAGAGAGAGAGAGAGAGAGAGAGAGAGAGAAGGGGGCCTCTTCGGCAGCGTGCAGCAGGCGGCAGGTGCTGGTGGGCAGAGGGGCTCTTTCAGTAGCCACAGCAGGCATCAGTGGGTGGCAGCAGAGGAGTAGGCTGGGGGGGCAGGTTGGCAGGCGGGTGGGCACCGGTGGGCAGTCAGGCACGAACAGCAGCAGCCGCACCCAGAGAAGGGTTGAGAGCCAGGAAAGCAGAAGGGTTGAGAGTCAGGACATCTGGGGATGTAGTGGATTAGAGCTGGGGGACTGGGAGTCAGGACACCTGGTTCTTGGGGAGCATCAAGAGGAGAAGAGGGGGCTAGTGTGTTATAGCAGGAGTACTGGGAGCCAAGTTCCCCCATGCTCATATTTAGCTTCCGCCAGTTTCTCTTCTTGGCACTGCCCTGTCTCTAACCAGGCATTACAAAAAATGCATCCCAGACCTGAGGGAGACAGTGTGGCAAAAGGGTAGGATTGAGGGAGGGGTGCTTAAGCTTTGCTAGGAAATGTGAAATGCCATGAAACTTTTAATGAAAATAAGAACATAAGAAATGCCATACTGGGTCAGAGTAAGACCAATGGTCCAACGAGCCCAGCAAATGTCTACAACAGTGGCCAATCTTGGTTGCTTGAAGTACACAACGGGTCATTATGGAGCAATCCATTCCCTGCTGTTCACTTCCAGCTCCCAAGAGTAGGAGGCTACATTCCCCACAACCTACCTGGCTAATAGCTGCTAAATGATCTGTAAAGGGTAGTAAGGAGTGAGGTGATGAGAAGTAGGTGACCTACCCTCCAGAAACTTGTCCAATCCTTCCTCAGACCCAATTATAATACTGGTCTTTACCACGTCCTCTGTCAACAAATTCCACAACTTAATTGTGTGTTGAGTGAAAAAATACTTTTTGAAATTAGTTTTAAATCTGCTACCTATTAGTTTCATGGAGTGTGCCCTAGTCCTAGTCCTATATTTGAGAGGGTAAATAACCATTCCCTATTAACATGTTCCACACCACTCATGATTTTATAAACTTCTATCATATCCTCTCTCAGTCATCTCTTCTCCAGCCTGAAGAGTCCCAGCCTATTCAGCCACTCTTCATAGGCGAGTCGTTCCATACCCCTTATCATTTTTGTTGCCCTTCTCTGTACCTTTTCTATTTCAACACTACCTTTTTTGAGATGGGGCGACCAGAACAGCGCACAATATTCAAGGTGCGGTTGCACTATAGACTTATATAGTGGCATTATAATATTTTCAGTTTTATTCTCTATCCCTATATGAATAATTCCTAACATGCTGTTTGCTTTTTTGATGACCACTGCACATTGACCCGAGGATTTCAGTGTATTGTCCACAATGACTCCAAGGTCCTTTTTCTGAGTGGTAACTCTTAATTTAGAACACAGCATTGTGTAGTCATAGTTTGGATTATTTTTCCCTATGTGCATCACTTTGCACTTGGCCACATTAAATCTCATCTGCCATTTAGATGCCCAGTCACCCAACTTCTCAAGATCCCCCTGCAATTCTTCACAGTCCACTTGTGTGTTAACTACCTTGAATAACGTGGTATCGTCTGCAAATCTGCAATTCACTCCTTACTCCCCTTTAAAGATCATTAATGAATACATTAAACAGCACTGTTCCCAGTACAGATCCCTGGAGTGCTCCACTATTTATTTCTCTCCATTCTGAAAACTGACCATTTAGTCCTATTCTTTGCTTCCTATCCTTCAGCCAGTTATCAATCCACAATAGGACACTGCCTGCTATCCCATTACTTTTAAATTTCCTCAAGAGTCTCTCATGAGGGGTCTTATGAGGGGTTTTCTGAAAATCCATATACACTATATCAACCAGCTTCTCCTTAGCGACATGCTTGTTCAGACCCTCAAAAATTCCAATAGATTTGTAAGGCATGACTTTCCTTTGCTAAATCCGTGTTGACTCTTCCCTATTAACCCATGTTTATCAATATGGCCCATGATTCTGTTTTTAATAATAGTCTCCAGCATTTTACCCAGCACTGATGCCGGGCTCACCGGTCTGTAGTTTCCAGGATCACCTCTGGAGTCCTTTTTAAATGTTGACGTTACATTCGCTACCCTCCAGTCCTCAGGTACAGTGGCAGATTTTAGCAATAGGTTACAAATTACCAGTCGTAGGTCTATAATTTCATATTTGAGTTCCTTCAGAATTCTGGGGTGTAAACCATCTGATCCCTGTGATTTGTTACTATTCAGCTTGTCAATTTGCTTGAGAACCCCTTCCAGAGTCATGCTGATCTGTGACAGCTCTTCTGATTCATCACCTACAAAGAGTAGTTCTGGCATGGGTATCTCCCCAACATCCTCTGCCATGAAGACCTGAGCAAAGAATTCATTCAGCTTCTCTGCAATGGCTAGTGATGGGAGAACAGATAGCGGTTTGAATTTGGCCGTTTGGTTCAGCTGTGTTCAGTTCGTTCGCCGGGTTCGGGTTCAGCCGTTCAGTTGGGGTTTGGCCATTCTGGAAATGTTTTTATATGGGGTTGGGGGGGGGGGGTATATGGGTTTTTTTGTTTTTTATTTGGTTTTATATGGTTTTTTGGTTTTTTATTTGGGTTTTGGGGTTTTTATTTGGTTTTTAAAAAAATATATATTTTTATCTAATATTATATATCTATCTATCTATACTAAATCTAACTGCTATTAACTATTCTAAATGCTATGAACTAAATGGATTATCTAATAAGTACACAGGCCTACTCCTACAAACACTAAAACTAAATCACTAACACTATCTCTATCACTAAGCTAACTCCTACAACTCTCTACTATCTATCTATCTGGGATGGGGGGAATCACAAACAACACAAGGAGGGGTACAAAACTGAAATGAAACCTAAATCAATCTAATAATCCTACTCTAAATGAAAAAACAGGGAAAGGGAAGGGAATCTGGGATGGAATATATGGGAGAGGGAAAGGATTCAATGGAGGGGGCGAGGGAGGAAGGAAAATTGAACACAGGTCCCCTGTGTCCCACAGGGAGGGGTAAAAACAAAAAATAACCACTAAATCTATCTAAGCTAAGCTAAATAAATGAATGAGAATATGGGAGTAGATGGGTTGGGTGGGTGAAATGGGAGGAGGATGGCAATGCATTGGGGAGCTGGGAAATGCTGGGAGAGGGAGCCTTCTGAAACGCCTGCTGTTCAGGAACAGTGACTAGCTCAGAAGGTGTTGGGAAGGGGGGAGGCAGACAGTTTTGTTTCTTGCTACGTCTGCCTCACCGCAAGCCCCATTGACTCCATGCAGCCTAGCCTGTGGCCAATCGCAGACTGTGAAGCCAGTGGTCTGAGGCGAAAAGGGATGGTGATTGGGCAGGCTGGCTGCTACGCCAAGCTTCTTCACCCCTGGTGCCTGGAAGTCTGCTCCTCAGCTGACTACCCCTCCCTGTCACGTTTGACCTTCCAGTGACACTTTTTTGCCACCCAAACTCACACGAACGTGATCCAAACTGACCAAACTGTTCGGTCATTTTGACCTTCGGAATTGAGTTCAATTCGGTCAGTTCGTGTTCGTATTCAGGTTCGGTCATCCGAACAGGCCGAGTTCGGGCCAAACTCCGAACTTCCGAACCACATTTGCCCATCCCTAGCAATGGCCTTATCCTTCCTGAGGGCCCCTTTTACCCCTTGGTCATTTAATGGCCCAACTGACTCTCTAGAAGGCCTCTTGCCTCTGATGTATTTTTAAAAGTTTTTATTAGGAGTTTTTGCCTCCTTAGCGAGTCTCTCTTCAACTTCTCTCTTGGCCTGCCTTATTAACGTTTTACATCTGATTTTCCAGTGCTTATGCTCTTTTCTATTTTTCTCATTAGAACTAGCTTTCCATTTTCTAAATGACACATTTTTGACTCTAATAGCCTCCTTCACCTCACCATTAAGCCACGATGGCAAACGTTTGGTCCCCTTGCTACCTTCTTTAACCTGAGGAATACATTTAATCTAGACTTCCAAGATGGTGTTTTTAAATAGTCTCCATGTCTCTTGCAGACATTTAATCCTTGCCACTGCTCCTTTTAGTTTCCTTCCAGTGGCGGTTTCTATGTATGGGAGGGTGGGCATACGCCCTCCCTGTGCCTCTACTCAGGTCAGTCTGTTCCCCTGGCCCCAGTGGCTCTGTTCTTGGCTGCTGTTGTGGCAACCAGATTGCATCTTGAGTTTGGGCACATGCACAGGAGTGCCCTGTGCCTATCCTTGTAGTGCTGCTAGGCATGCGCAGAGAACAAAAGACCTAGTTGTACTGCGAGGTCAGGTGCAGGGTAGACCTCCTGCACCTGAACTTGCATTGTTTTCTAAGGCAGATGGCAAAGCTCAGCTGATGGAGGCTGAGCCGCTGAGCTGCCAGTGTCTTCAGCTCCCCTCCCCCCTGGCCAGCATCAAAGTGGAGGCAAAACCAGAAAGGTGGGATGACTGAGACTGCTGAGGGACAGGCCAGGGTGGGAGGGACTGACTCTGTTGTGTATGAGTCAATCATGTGATGGATGACATCATGATAAGAGTGGGGCTGCAGCAGGCAAAGAGAGCATGCTCAGAGCACCATCCCTGAAACATGGCTCTCTCTGTCATGTTTAAGGGATGGGGCAGGAGGAGGGGCTTCTCGTGCCCAGGCTGAGTTCCATTAGTAGAACTGAGCCAAAAAAGACTCAATTTTGACAGTAATAAATTCTGCCTTGGGCTGGCTGCCCCCTGGCCTTCATAGTGGAGGAGGAGGGGGAGCAGAGCAGGACATCAGAGGAGAGCAGGAGGGGCTGGGAGTAGGCAGAGGGAGAAGTTCTGCCTATCATCCTGTCTGTGTGGTGAACCTGCCCTGTTGGGAGGTACTAACTCTAGCCAGCCAGAAGTGGGCAGGGCATGTAGGCACTGTGAAGGAAGAAGCCCAGGCAGGCTGCATGTGCTTGTGTGGTGTTTGATTTGGAGTCTTTAAGGGAAGGCAACTTGAATTGCTGTTGCTGGAGAACAGTGATCACTCAGTGAGGACCTGCTTCTTCCACAGAAACCTGGTAAGTGAGATTGGGGGATTCCCCTGACCTCTATATTGTCTGCTTGTGCTTTTTCTTTTTCTCCCCCAGCCCGTCTCCTGGGTATGCGTTGCATGCATGTAGCGACAATTTTGAGGGCCCAGTTGGAATTGGGCATACCTGTGCTGGCTCCTTCTTTAAAATGGTTCCCTGGCCCTTGTTGTTTTTCACCCTGACCCTACTTGTCTGCTTTCTGATTATTATTATTATTGGGGGGGACTTTGATGAAACTTAGGGTTTCTTTGAATTTTCCCTGCATTTTAAAATGGTCCCTTTGCAGTTTGCCCCACTGGCAGACTTTTCTGAAAGAAGGCCATACTACATGTTGGTTGGCTAATGGCTAGTCTACCTTGCATGGCTGCAGCAGCTGCCTTTTACACTGTAGCAGAACTCAGTGCAGCATGGTTGGGGTATTGAGGGAGAAGTGGAACCCCATGCTGTTGCTTTTATGGTGTTCCAAGAACTTCGCATATTGTTGGGTTAAGGTGGTTTGTTTTGCTTGATGTGTGTTTGCATGATGTACTGCTGCTTCTACCCTCCTCTCCCAAACATACGGAGGCCATTTTGTGGGCCCACTTGCCATAGCTTATCTTGTTTAAAATGGTCCCCTTGCTGTTTTCCACCCTAATTGTCTGCTTTCTGGGGTTTTTTGGGGAAGGTGCTGGGCCTGAAGAACTGTGTAGCATAGCTGGGATCTTGGGGTACAAGTGGAATATTATGCTGCTGCTTTTATGGTCTGCTAATATTGTTGGGTTAAGATGGTTTGCTTCTGCTTGCTCTGTGTTTGCATGTGGACTGATGCTTCCCCACTTCTCTCCCAAGTCCCAAGCATGTGCAAATGCCATTTTTGGGGGTCCATGGCTACTCTTGTTTAAAATGGTCCTTTTGCTGATTTCCACCCAGTTTCCTTTCTGTTTTTTTGGGTTAGGGGACCTGGGGGCTTGGATGGAATGGCTTCTTTGCTTGAATTTTCTCTGCATTTTAAAATGGTTCCTTTGCAGTTTGGTGGAATGTGGCAGGTTTTTCTGCTAGAAGGCCATGACACATGTTGATTGACTAATGGCTAGTCTACCTTGCCTGTCTGCAGCAGCTGCCTTTACACACTGCACCAGAACTGTATAGCATAGCTGGGATCTTGGAGAACAAGTGAAATTCCATGCGTCTGCTTTTATGGTGTGCTAAGGACTCCACATAATATTGTTGGGTTAAGATGTTCCTTTGCTTGCTCTGTGCTTGCATGTGTACTGATGCTTGAACCTCCTCTCCCAAGTCCCAAGCATGTGCAGAGGCCATTTTTTGGATCCCACTGGCCATGTCTACTCTTGTTTAAAATGGTCCCTTTGCTGATTTCCACCCTATCTGCTTCCTAATTTTGGGGTGGTGGTGTTGGGTGGAATGGAAGAGTTTCTTCATTTGAAAAGCTTCCCCAAAAGCTTGTACTTGTTTTTCTGCATCAGTGAGGAAACTTCAGGAAGTGCTTGCTCTTAACGCATGCAGCATTCTTCTCACCATTCTGTAGTTTTAAAGTATTTTAAGGGGCTTTACAGTATTTCCAGCTCTTTAAGAGATCTGTACGTTTTCATAGGTATGTGCTGCTGGGACCCAGACCTTTTGTCAATCTAATTTACTCTTTTAAATGTATATGTAGAATCTACAACAGCAGACAGCTACCCATAGAAAAGAAAGTATCCAACTGTTTCTGAAGATCACCTACAGAAGCAGGTAACTTCTTTTCCCATGGTGGGTTGGGGGTGAGGAAAAGTGTGTTTGGGGGGGGCGGTCTTCAAGCTTTCATGTAGATTTACTGATACAATTTGCATTGCTTTTCAAAAACCAGCCATCACCAGTGGGTGGTATTCTCAGTGCCACTTCTATTATGTGGTGGTCATGACTTCTCTGAGACAAAGTGACTTTTCTATTTCTCTGTTGTGAGCAGAAGGAGAAGGAGAAGGAGCCACTGCCAAGGAATTGCTAACCTAGTTCCAAGGGACTTGGCTGAAGAGCACAGAGTACGCAAGGAGGGTGCCAAGAGACACTACTGTAAGTTAAAATGAACTTTTAAGAATGATCTCCAGCAAGCTCTTACAACTTCAGTTGCTGCTTATTTGGCATGTTGTGTGCACCACACCTGTGCATATAATTTGCAAGTGCAAAAGGTGTGTGTGTGTATGTAACATGCTATGCTTTCATTCAGGACTTGTCTTTGCACCTATTGTAGTAGAGTGCATAATGGTGGCTCAAACCTCACTGCCATACAATTGCCTAAAATCTTCTCTTATTTTGCAGGACAGAAACATCAAAGAGTGAGCCACTGAAATGAACACCGTAGATTCACTGCTGTCAAAGCCATTCTCACAGCTCTCTTTTGATGAAAAATATCATGTGAAAGATCTGGGACTTCACTGTCCAGATCTTCAGCTTGAGCAAGCTTCCCGTGACAGAGGGAAGGACTACACACACCGGTATAGCACAACATGGTATGAGAAGAAGTGGCTGTGCAGCAGTGTTTAAATGACTGCATTGCTTTGCTTTCCATGCCTGCTGTTTTGTGATGAGACAGCATGGATGAAGACTGGAGTGAAGGACTTAAAGCATCTGGCTGACAAGCATCAAGAATGCAAAGTCATATTGACAACCGTTTTACACTTGCAGCATTTTGTAAAGCCAGCATAGTGCAACAACTAGATGAAGGTTACCTTCTGAGTATTAGAAAGCACAATGAGGAAGTTGACCACAACCAGTACCTTTTTTCACAAAATAATTGACTGTATTAGGTTCTGTGGTGCTTTTGAGTTGGCATTGCGTGACCACTATAAGACTGAGGACTCTTTGAATGCAGGAGTGTTTAGAGTCTTGATTGAACTGATTGGCAGCATCAGTGGGAAAGCATTTGAAAACTACCAGAGTCTTCAGGGGCACTTCAAAAACAATCCAAATTTAACTCCTAGGCTGCATGCTTACAGTGGCCAGGGATTTCATTATCAATTGAAGAGCACTGAATATGTGGCTATACAGGCTGATGATACCACAGATGAGTCAACTTACTGTCAGTCAGTGCTGATTTATTGATACATTGATGGCAGAGGCTCAGCTGTAGAGCGTTTTTATAGTTTTACACAGTTGCAAGACTCTTGTGCAGAAACCATTGCCACAGCATTGATTCAGCAGTTGAATGCTGTTTTCTCACAGGATGCTGACAAACAGAAACTGATTGTTCAGAGCTATGATGGTGTGAGCATGATGCATGGGCAACATGGAGGGGGGCGGTCCAAAAGAAGATACAGGACATAGACCAAAATGCTCATTATGTACACTGCTAAATTTGATCATGCAACAAGCTGTTTCAGATAAAGAAAGTTAAAGTATTCTTTACAGATCTGGGTGGATTAACAGTCTTTTATTCATCCTTTCCAAGAAGGACAGAGGTTCTGGATATGTTCATGAAGAGAAGGCTCCTCAGAGCAACTGCCACATGCTGGAACTTCAACGTGCAGACAGTAAATGCAGTTTATGAGCACCAAGAGGATCTCATTGAGTGCTTTAACCACATAAGAAGTGATCATTTTGATGCCAGTGCAACTTGTGAGGCCTGAGAATTTGCTCGAAAGTTGGAAGAGGACAGAGAGTTCCTTGACTCCCTGTTTTTGTGATCATAATAAACAAAAAATTATAAACATAATTGATTTGATAATTTAATCATAATAAACAAAAAAAATTAACTCCCAATTATTGTATGGAGTGGAGGTTTGGAGATGGACGGCAGATGTGAAAATTAACATACCTTAGAACAAATGTCTCTGTTTGCTCTTGGGCCTCCCACAATCCACTCCAGCAGTCTTTCTAAGTCTTGACACAGGTCAAGTGGCTATGCTTACTAAAATAGTTATTAGACTCTTGGTTTTTTTGAACTAAACTAATGTCTTACTCACCCAACAGATTTCGCAAGATGTGTCTCTTGGAAGATTATAACTCAACCTTGGTTGAGCTTTGTTAGTTACTTTGGTCTTCTTTATACCATATGACAAAGTTTAACTGAGGAAAAACCTAATAGCATAGTAACAGTCATCAAGGAGACCCTTTCCTTTGCTAAGTCCAGTTATTTGGCTTTTCTTCTTCCTTTTCACTTCTGATTAAAGCCATTGTACTTAATGTAAAAGTGATAGGTGGCTTATTGAAATGTAGAAAATGAAACAGAAGGCTTTATAGAGTAATCAGTATAGTTAAATGGGGAAAGACAGTGAGAGTGAAACAGACTGTAGTGAAGAAGAAATGGGCATTTGTCCCAAGTAAAGAGGTATCACAGTAGAAGGCACAAAGGCAAGAAAGGAAGGAGAGAATGTTGTTGTTGTATCATTTTTCAGAGCAAAGAAAAGTTACTCTGGCTTTCAAAAATATTTTGACGTCAGAGTGGGTTTGAAAAGCTACAGTGATTGACTTCTAACTCTTATTTTAAAGAATGGACTTTAAATATGATCCTCTCCTTGGATGGAAACTGTAAGAAAATAATGTCAGGCATAATGCAGTTCATTTGCAAAAGGAAAATGTCTTTGTGAGCCTTCTGTGTTCATGCTACATCAGGAGAACCACTGTGCTATCAGTAGCATAGTTTCCATCCTCATCCTATTAGACAAGATGTCAGTTAGGAAAAGGGGAGTGAGAGAAATTAGAGTTGTGAAAATGGATGTGTTGGCACTTTGCAAAATTGGTCCTTATTATGAGGATCATGTTGGGAACCAGCGCTGACCTGGTGTTAGAAAGGAAAATGGTAATAAAAGGGAAGAAAGTGGCTGGGCAACTATCCTCTTTATTGTGTGCAGTGAAACAGATACAATAATTTATTTCCTTGCTTGACACTCTAAAAAGACAGAAGTAATATTTTGTCTCACAGAAAATGTCTGAAGAAGGATGCAGTAGCTCATGTTGGTCTTACTGAAGCTCAGGCTGTATTCACATGATGTTTCTAATAACCACAAGTTAAATGTCAGGTTTTTTTCTTAAACTGGTTTAAGTTGTGAAGTTTCCAGTGAAGACAAGTCCTAACCTTCATGCATTGCAAACTGGATTTGTTGGCCACAGCGAGACAAATATTCTGAGACAAAATAATTTATTAAGTAAATAAAATAAAATAATAATAATAATAATAAATTGCATACCCCCCCCCACACACACACACTGGTACTCAGAACGCTTCGCCACACAAACATATGACAAAACAATATAACATCAATTTTTAAAACAATTTTAAAAGGGGAAAGGTAAAGAGGGAGGCGAAAACACATTAAGGGGAACCAGCAGTAGATCCTAAAAGCACCTGGAGAACAAATATGTTTTCAGGTTCTCTTTAAAGAGGAGAAGGGAGAAACTGAGAGACATCTGGAGGGAGCAAGTTCCACACTTTATTCCAGCAATGGCCCAATTTCCCGCTGACTTAAGGCATGATATTAAGGCTGAAACTTGTTCTCATGATTCTTGTGTTTCTCAGTGAGAATCATGGTTCTCAAATAATTTGTTGACATCCCTTCCCCCACCCTCTCCAAGACTTTAAAGAGGGCTGCCTGGCTTGCAGCAGGGAGGTGCTGTGTCCTTCGGGGAGCAGCCACCTACCGCCACCTGGCCTGGGGCTTGCATCCCTGCCTCCACCCTCTCCAGGACTTTAAAGAGGACTGCTGGTCATTTGCGAGCCATTGGGGGTTGGGGTGGGTTGCTGTTTTTAGGTTGCAGGGAATATTTTTGTGGCCCTGGGTTGTAGGGTAGCATTCATTGGGGGGTCATTAACATGGGTAGGAGTATATTTGTTTTTAGGGAAGGGATAGGAGGGTAGTGGGGGTTGGCCTGTTTGTTTTGTGGGGGGGGCAAGGGGATTGGTTATGGGTGTGAAGGGCTGACTCCCTTGGTGTGAGGGAGGGGTGCAGCTCTTTGGAGAGGGGAGGTTATCCTTCTGTGGCAGAGGAGGATATGGGTAGGGATGGGCAAACACAGTTCGGAAGTTCAGAGTTTAGACTGAACTCGACCAGTTCGGTTGACCGAACTGAACTTCCGAACCAAACTCGATTTTCGAACCAAACCGAACCGAATTTCCGAACTCGGCTCTGTTCACCCATCCCTAAAAGATAATATTCCATTTAGTTCAATGGGGTTTGAATTTCTGAACTTTGTTCAGAAGTTCGGAGTTCGGACCAAACTCAAATAATTCAGTCAACCAAATCGAACTTCCGAACTGAACTGAATTACCGAACCAAATTTCCGAACTCGGTTCTGTTCTGTCCGCCCATCCCCAGATAGGGGGTGTATTGGTGGGTAGGGATCTCCCTCGGGAGGATGGTGGGGTTGGAGGAACTGACTGGGTGTGTGTGTCTGCAGCCATAGGGGTCATGTTGGGCCAGGGGAACTATGGTCCTTCTAGGAGGCGAGTTCGATCTGTGAGACGAGACAGAGGTTTTGTACCTGTCCCACTCAATGGTCCGCAGGCAATGAGGTGATCAAGAATCAGAGGGCCCCCAGCCTCAGTTTCATGCTAGTAAATGCAAGGTCGGTGGCCAATAAGTCAAAACAGTCCAGAGGATGATCCTGGACCAGGCAGCCGACCTTGCATAAGAAAATAAGAACATAAGAAGTGCCATACTGGGTTAGACCAATGGTCCATCTAGCCCAGCATCCTCTCTCCAACAGTGGCTTGGGAGAAGCACCCAACAGGTCACAATGGGGGATCCATTCCCTGTTGTTTCCCCCCAGCTCCCGTCATGTTCCCTGATCCTATCTTCCAGAAACTTGTCCAAACCTCTTTTAAACGCAGCTATAGTACTGGCCCTTGCCACAGCCCCTGGCAGTAGATTCCACAACCCAATTATACGCTGAGTGAAAAAATATTTTCTTTTATTTGTTTTAAACTTGTCACCCATCAGTTTCATGGAGTGTCCCCTTGTTCTAGTACTATCTGAGAGAGTAAATAACTGTTCCTTATTTATTGCATGTTCCTTGTTTCTTGCTGCATGTCTTATGGAGACCTGACTGGACACTGAGTCTGAGCCTATATTGGCTGACCTTGTTCCGGCTGGGTACTCCATACAGCACCAGCCACGGCTGGAGGGATGGGGGATGGTGTAGCCATTATTTTTAAGGATACCTTGTCTGTGAGGAGATTTCCTGTGCAATCTGTCATGAGTATCTAGATCTATCAATCTATCATCGGTATAGAGCGTCTCCATCTGGTGTTGGATTTGGCAGGAGACAGAGTGGGGGTGCTGCTGATATACCAGGCACACACCTGTACAGTAGCTTCTCTGCCCACACTGACTGAGCTGGTGTCGGAGGTGGTCTTGTGGTCCCCCAGGACTATCACACTGAGGGACTTCAACATCCATGCCGACACCTGTCTTGGAGGGGCATTGCATGAGTTCATGGCCTCCATGGCAATCATGGGCCTGTCTCAGAGAATGTTCGGCCCCACACATGTTGGAGGACATACCCTGGACATGATATTTTGCACCTGCCTCGAGGTGGGGGATCCATTAGTAGGGGAGGTATCATTAGTGCCCTTGTCATGGATGGATCATTATCTTCTCCAGGATGGTATCCTGGTGCATGTCAGTCCCTGGGAGGATTCATAACCAGTTAGGTTGGTTTGCCCCCAAAGGCTTATGAAACCAGGAAGGTTTCAGACCTCTCTAGGGGATGTTTCCTCTGATCTTGATGGCTGCTCATTCGATGACCTCATGACCATGTGGAATTTCATGTTGGTGAAGGCCATCGACCATGTGGCCCCCAGGCATTCACTTCCAAATTGCCGATAACACAGGTCCCCATGGTACATGGAGGAGCTGCAGCAGATGAAGCAGAAAGGGCAGCTGTTAGAGCGACATTGGTGACACTTGTGTGCTGAAGTTGATCAATTGCAGCATAGAGTCTGGTTATGTACCTATGCCATTGTGGTGCGGACAGCAAAGAAGGTTTCTCCTAATGGGGACGGACCGACACAAGCATATTACACCAGTGCTTCCCTCTATTCGCTGGCTGCCGATGGTCTTCCTGTGGGGAATATGGGATAGCAAGGGGAAACAGTACCGAAGTAAGGAGCACATGACACAAGTACACAAACGCCACTCACAGATGCACACTAGTAGCATTAAAGGAGCCCTCAGTATGGTGTATCGCTGTGGGGTCAATTGTATGCAAAAAGGCACCTGACCCAGCCACCATTCATCAGTGGGCCTACCATAGATGTCACGCCCTGGATTATAGTGATCCTCCACTCACACAGGACCCAGGAGAGGAAACAAGTGAGGAAAGGGTAGGGACCCCAGGCCCTGGAAACCCCCGAGGGGAGTGGAGAGGGATATGGGCAACCACACATAGGAAGGCATGGAAGGTCAACAACAAGGGAGACAGAAGCATACACCACTCGAACACAATCACTCACCACACGCAGCACTCGTCACACAGAAACAGAGAACAGGAAGGGATTCTAGCAAACCACAGGTTCTCCAAATACCAACGCAGGGGCCAGATCACAGGAACCAAGAAGCTCTGATCACCAGCAAGGAGAGAGCCCAATGGCCCTCCTTTTCTGTGCCTTGCTTAAGACCTCGCCCTCGCTTCAGCTGGAGGCGCTCAGAGGGCCGCAGCTGTCTCTCATCAGGTAATCGCTGGCCCAGCAGACTGCAAGCAGGGGAAGGCTCTACAGAAACAGATGCTGGGATTGTGGGGTTCTGGGCAGCTCCTGGGCACCCCGAGCGGCCCCCCGCCCCCTCCTCCGCTATCGCTGCGGGCCCTGCCCCCTCCATACTCTGACAGCACCCCCCGCCTCCAAGGTGTACGAAGGTGCCAAGGGTGAGCCCGAGAAGGGTGTAACCTATGGAACGTATGTACCAAATGGGGAGCCTGTACATCCCCAGCTGGTTCCCACAAACGCTCTGCAGCAGTATAGTCCTTCCAGTCTATCAAATAAAACAATCGTCCATGTTTGATATGGGAGTCTAATATCTTCCGCACCTCATATTCAGTTTCACTAACACCTACCACAGGCGGTGGGAGAACACAAGCTTGAGGGAAAGGGTGGGCATGTGCAACCTTTAGGAAGGAAACATGGAAGGTAGGATGAATATGGAGGTGCAGCAGGAACCGCACTCAATAAGTGATATTGTTAAACTGGTTTTGAATGAGGAATGACCCCATAAATCGTTGATCCAATTTCGCAGAGGGTCTGAGAGAGGGGTAATGCCGCTGATTCACCCAAAACAAATCTCCTACCTGCAATTGGGACCCCTTGCAGTGATTTTGGTCTGCCTGTTTATATCTCTGATGGGCAGCTGCCAACATGGCACAGGTGTGGGTATGAGCGGCTTGTAACTGCCGCACCATGGCCCCAGCTGCTGGGACCGAACAAGCAGGACATGCTGGAACACATAACTGTGGATGATATCCATAAGTTACAAAAAAAGATGACACCCCTATAGAAGCCTTAGGGGCATTGTTGTGGGTGAATTCAGCAAGCGAGAGGAGGGGAAACCAATCGTCCTGCAAATAATCCACATAACAATGGAGATATTGCTCCAGGTTCTGGTTAACCAGCTCCACATGCCCATTAGCCTGAGGATGATAGGCAGTTGTCGGGCTAAGTGCTATCCCCAAAGCTGCAAAGAGGGCCTTCCAAAACCGGGCTGTAAATTGGGTTCAGACATGGTCAGACATGATCTCCTGAGGCATCCCATGAAGCTTGACTACATGTTGCAACACCAGGTCTGCAGTTTACTGTGTGATAGGAAGGCCTGGGCAAGCAATAAAATGGCAGTACTTCATAAAGTGGTCCACGACCACGAGGATTGTGTCATACCCCTGTGATAGGGGTAATTCCACAATAAAATCCAACCCCACCTTCTGCCAGAGCACCCAGGGCATCGGGGCAAGTTTCAATAGGCCACACGGACGTTGGCAGGGCACCTTAGTTCGGGCACAGACCGCTGAACATCTTGCCACATTGTGGTCCACCAAAAGTGTCTGGCAATAAGGTCTAAAGTTCAACGTTGCCCTGGGTGCCCTGCTAAGGGGGCATCATGATGGGCCCATAGGATACTCTTTCATCCCTTTATAGGAACTACAATACTCCCCTCATACCAGGCCACCTCATCCAGCACCTTGTACCGCGGATTCCCCGTTAAGGTGGGTTCCTCCCGGGTCAACTGCTGGAGTTGGGGCAGCGATACTGAGGCTGCAAACATCCTAGGGGTCTTCTACCAAAGGGCCCACGTTGACTTCTATGCATTGGGACAGGGCATCCGCCAAGGTGTTCTGCGGTCCGGGCCGATATGTGATCTGGAAGTCAAAACGAGTAAAGAACAGCACCCAGTGGGCGTGTCTGGAGTTAGTAATTTGGGTGGTTTGCAAATATACCAAGTTCTTATGATCCGTGATCATGGACAGTGGAAACTGCGCCCCCTCTAGGTAATGGTGCCAAGCGGTAAAAGCAGCATGAATAGCCAACAATTCCATATCCAGGACAGTATAGTTCTGCTCTGCCCTGGAAAGTTGTCTGGAATAAAAAGCACAGGTGTGCAAATCCTCAACTCCCAAGGCCTTTTGTAGAAGGACTGCTCCCACGGCGGTACTGGATGCATCTGTGTCCACAACAAAGGCCCTGTTTGGGTCGGGGTGTCGTAACAACGGTGCCTGCATAAAGGCTTGCTTCAAGGCCTCAAAGACCTGCATCTGTTCCTCCGCCCACACATAACTTTTATTCTTGAGAAGTAAGCGAGTAAGGGGTACTGTGGAATGTGCATACCGGGGAATGTACTGCCAATAATAATTGGCGCTTCCCATAAAGCATTGCAAAGACTTCACAAACCCCGGGGCAGGCCAATTCCATATAGCTTGGAACTTAGTATAGCTTGGAACATAGTCATATCCATACTAATCCCTGTAGCCAAAATAATAAACCTCAAGAAACTTACGGACTCTAAATGGAACATACATTTAGACAACTTGCAGTATAGATGGTTCTGGCGGAGCCACTCCAAAACCAACTCCACATGAGTCGCATGCTCTGCTTCCATTTGGGAAAATATAAGGATATCATCCAGATAAACAATAACAAAAAGGTCCAGCAGGTCCCTAAAAATATCATTCATAAAATGATGGAAGGTGGCTGGGGCGTTGGCCAGGCCGAAGGGCATCACGGAGTACTCAAAATGCCCATAGGGTGTTCTAAAGGCTGTCTTCCACTCGTCCCCTGCTCGTATTCTCACTAAGTTATATGCCCCTCGTAAATCTAGTTTTGTGAAAACTCAGGTGCCTTGGAGCCTGTTCAACAGCTCTGTAATAAGGGGTAAGGGTTTTTTAACCGTGATCGAGTTCAATCCCCAATAATCAATACAGGGCCTTAACCCCCCATCTTTTTTTATACAAAAAATAGGGGGGCACCTGCAGGGGATGAGGAGTGGCAAATGAAACCATTCTGCAAATTAGTCTCTGTATACTCTCCCGCAACACCTGTAATTCAGACTCTGAAAGGGTGTAGATCCACCCATGAGGGGATTCGGTGTTCTGGCAGAAGGTCAATAGGGCAATCATAGGGGTGATGAGGGGGAAAAAGAGCAGCTGCCGGCTCACTGAACACGTTAGCGAACTGGGCATACTCCGGAGGTAACCCCCTCTCCTGCTCTACTATGGGGGAACCAACTTCACTTGCACAAATCTGTACCCTCGAAAGCCCCGAGGGGCGAGGCACAATACAGTGCACACACTTGGGACTGCTAAATATCATTTGTTTCTTCTGCCAGTCAATTTCTGGGTTACGGAGCTGCAACCACAGCAACCCCAACACTCTCAGAAACATGGGGGTGGCCACAATATTGAATTGGAGGTTTTCTACATGGTCCCTCAAAGCACCCCGCAATATCCGGGTCTGCCTAGTAATGGGGGGGAACCATCAATGGCATGTACCAGTTCTGGCCTGTCCTGAAATTGTGTAGGAACCATGTAGGTCCCTTGCCTCCCGCTGTTGATCCAGGAAGTTACCCGATGCTCCCAAATCAATAAGGGCCTGCACTACTACGGAAACTGTTGGGGACAGAGACAGGGTTAGTAGAACACACACACATGGGGACAGTGAAGCTCTGTTTGCATCACTTAGCTCACCATACAGGGGTTCCACTGGGAACTTACCAGGCGACACCCTGCCCCACCCGGCAAGGGGGATTTCCCGATTCCTTATGTAGGGGGATTAGTTGGGGGCACCCTCTGGTAAAGTGGCCTGGCATCCCGCAGTAGAAACAGAGGTGCCCCTGTCGCCTATGCTCTTTCTCCTCTACTGTCAAAGGTCCCCGAGAGGCCCCCCAACTGCATAGGTTCTGGCTCATCTGGGCGAGCCACGCTATTAGCTCCACCTACAGGGCCTACCCGTCTAACACTAGGGATGCGTCCCCACTCCTGATTCCTCTCCCGACGCCTCTCAGACAGGTGTTCATCAATTTGCAGGGTGAGGGTAACTAATTTATTCCAAGAGTCCAGCATTGTAGTTAAGGACAACTGGTCTTTTATCTCCTCACATAACCCCTTCCGGTAATGTACCCACAACACCTTGTCTGGCCAGGACAGGTCAAGGGCCAGCTGCTGGAATTGGGTTACATATTCCAACAGCGGCCCCTTCCCCTGTTTCAAGCACAGGATAGCCAACTCAGCGTCCACCACCCAGTGTGGAAAAGGAAGGTGAACTCCTGCACAAACTCCTGATAATTCCCAAGCACTGCCTTCTCACCCATAAGCGGAGGCATAGCCCACTCTAAGGCCATTCCTTCTAGGCGACTAATGACAAAAGCAACCTTCAATCTATCATGGCTATATGTCTATGGCTGCAGGCTAAACACTAATTAATTAATTTTTTTATATATTATTATTATTATTATTAACAAACATTTATATAGCTCCAGAAGTGTACCTGGCACTTTACAAAGTAACAAAATAGACACGGTCCCTGCCCTAGGGCTTACAATCTGAGAGACAGGAGCTGGGGAGAGACAAAGGCAGGTGAACAGAGGAAGAGACAAGTGGTCTAACATTCATGAAGATGCGATTCACACAGGGCTAGGAATCCCTGGAAATACCTCCGATCTCCTGCATACCTACCCACCTTAATGTCTTGAGGTTCACGCAGGGGCAAGCCTCTTGCATGTGGGGTGGGGGAAGTCACTACCGGGGCTACAGGTGTGGCCTGGGGAATGACTGCAACAGCTGCTGCCAATTGATCCTGACACCCACACACCTCCTACAGTTCCAGGGCCATGGCCTGCATAGCCCGAGTAAGTTCAGCCAACTCGCTTTCCTGGGGCCCAGCTCAGGCTGTGGGGAGGGGATACATTTTAGGGAATAGATGTTGGTGATACTGTGGGGAATATGGGATATCAAGGGGAAACAGGACCGAAGGAGGGGGCACACGACACAAGTACACAAACCCCGCTCACAGATGCACACTAGTAGCATTAAAGGAGCCCTCAGTATGGTGTATCGCTGTGGGATCAATTGCATGCAAAAAGGCACCTGACGCAGTCACCATTCATCAGGGGGCCCACTGGAGATGTCACGCCCTGGATTAGTGATCCTCCACGCACACAGGACCCAGGAGGGGAAACAAGTGAGGAGGGGGTAGGGACCCCAGGGCCTGGAAACCCCCGAGGGGAGATGGGAGGGATTGGAGCAACCACACATAGGAAGGCATGGAAGGTCAACAGCAAGGGCGACAGAAGCATACACCACTCGAACACAATCGCTCACCACATGCAGCACTCATCACACAGAAACAGGGAATGGGAAAGGATTCTAGCAAACCACAGGTTCTCCAAATACCAACGCAGGGGCCAGATCACAGGAACCAAGAAGCTCTGATCACCAGCAAGGAGAGATCCCAATGGCCCTCCTTTTCTGTGCCTTGCTTCAGACCTCACCCTTGCTTCAGCTGCAGGTGCTCAGAGGGCCGCAGCTGTATCTCATCAGGTAATCACTGGCCCAGAAGACTGCAAGCAGGGGAAGGCTCTACAGACACAGGTACTGTGGTTGTGGGGAGCGTAATCTCCTGGGCACCCTGAGCAGCCCTCCACCGCCTCCTCCGCTGTCACTGCAGGCCCCGCCCCCTCCATACTCAGACACGTCTGGGACCAATTCAAGGTGTTGGTGATGACCTTTAAAGTTCTAAATGGCCTGGGCCCCATCTATCTGCAGGACAGCCTCACCTTCCAGGTCCTGGATCAGCCCCTGCGGTCAGCCGGAGGTGTCCTCCTTGAATTCCCCCAGGTCTCCCGGGTATCAACCACGATGAGGACGTTTTCTGTGACTGTGCCACAGCTGTGGAACTTCCTCCTATTGGAGGTCCACTTGACTGCCGTCCTCCCCTCTTTCCAAAGGCAATGCAAGACCTGGCTGGTCTGCCGTGCCTTTACCAAGGGAGGATGGGGTGGGTGGGTTGGGTTAGGGAGGGTTTGGGTATGGATTGTTTTAATTTGTTTTTTTTTAGGTTGTTTTAATTGTATTTTGGTTTGTTTTCTATTTTAATATGTATTTTTAAATGTTTTTAGCTGCCCTGTGATGCTCTTAGCAGAAGGGGGAAGCATATAAATAAATAAATAAAATAAATAAATAAAATGGCTTCTGGGGCCATTCTGCACATATGCAGCCCTTTTCCAAATGACGCTGACATCAGCAGTGTCATTTTGAAAAAGGGAAGCCACTCCATGAATGTGTGGTGGCCATTTGTGCATGCACAGACCAGCTGCCCTTTTCCAAAAAAGTGACGTTGCTGCCGGTGCCATTTTGGAAAAGGGCAGTGCATGTGCAGAACAGCCCCAGGGGCCATTTAGCACATACAGTCTTTTTGTTGTTGGGTTTTTTTAATAAGGTAACTCGGGAGATTTCTTACTTGGGCTGAGATATCATCAAGATCTCAGTCCCCGGCATGAAATCTCATGAGATATCTCTCAAAAACAAAAACAAATTACTCATTCACCCCTAAGAATGATGGTGGGATCCCCAAGCAGCAGGTTTCTGAGACCAGATAGCCATCAGTATGAGCAGGAGCAGGTCTTGAACGTTGCCATTTCCTATAAGCCCTTAAAACCTACAGCACAATCTTACATTTATTTATTTATTTATTTATTTATTTAAAAGATTTAATATCCCACCCCTCCTGCCACAGGCAGCTTGGGGCGGCTCACAACAATACAAATCAACAATTAAAATCATAAAATTATAAAACATATTACTACCCCCCCATCCCTCTCCTCCCTCCCTCCTACCCATCTCCCCCGCCAAAAGCCTGATGGAACAGTCAAGTCTTACAACTTTTACAAAAGGAGGGAAGGTCTGGGGCCAGACACATCCCTACCAGAAGGGAGTTCCACAGCCTCGGTGTGGCCACTAGGAACGCCCTCCTCTGCAATCCATTTCTCTACACGCAGCCAATGCAAAGAATAAATGGTGGGTGTAATATGATCATGTCTGCCCAAATCAGTAAGCAGCCATGCTGCCGCATTCTGAAAAAGCTGTAAGTGACAGAGATGCAACAGTGGAAGCCCACAGAAATGGAAATTACAATAATCAAGCCTTGAGGTAACTAGGGCATGAGCCACTAGGGATGGGACTATCGGTATTGGATTAATCCAATAATGCCAATAATTGGCAATATCGGATTAATCTAATAATATTGATAATATCGGTATTGGCATATCATTTTTTTAACATTGTTGATTTTTTTGATCTTTAACATTATGGCCATTTTAAAAATGGCCACAATGTTAAAGATCAAAAAAATCAGCATTGTTAAAAAACCGATATGCCGATGCCAATAAATCCAATATCGGATTAATCCGATACCGATAAAACCGGTAACCGATAATTTTCTGATAGTCTCATCCCTATGAGTCACTGTAACGTCTGTCTGGTATAAATGAGGGTGTAGCTTACAGAAATTGTTTAGCTGAAAAAAGCATCTCTGAACCATATCTTGTACTTGAGTTTTCATAGAGTATCATCAAAAATGACACCTAAGACCTTTACCTCATGCACCACTTCCACCCAAAACTCCTCAACATGCAGAGACATGAGGAAGGCAAGGACATTCTTATTTTGGGTACTTCACCCCCCAACCATCACCTTAATTTCCCCCAGATTGAGCGTGAGATAAGTTTGATGCATCCAGTTGGCTATATCATTCAGGCATTCTTCTATGGCAGAGATCAAGATAGCAGGGCTTCTTACAGGGCAAGAAATATACAGTTGTGTATCATCTGGTGCTTCCTTCTAACCCCTCAGGTATTTTGAAAGCCTCAGAAGTTCTTGATCTAAAATCATCAGCAGATTGTTCATCACTCTGACAAGCGTGGTCTTTACCCGACGGGAAAGCCAGAACCCACACTGCAATTTCCCCAGGATATTATTGAAGTCCACATGCCTCTGCAGCTGTACTGCCACAGTCTTCCTCAATCCCCTTCCCCCAAAAAACCAAATTGGAGACCAGACAATAATTGGCAAGCACTTCAATGTCAAGAGATTCTTTCTTGAGGAGGTGATGAACTTCTGCACATTTAAGGCTGGCTGGCACCCTCCACTCCATAAAGGAGGCATTAACAATGCTCATCAATAAAGATATTACCACCTCAGTGCTTGCCTACAACAACCAGGATAGATATGATTTGGAGTCTCTGGTGGCAGGTCAAAGCAATCTCAATAGCACATGTATCTCTTCATCATGGACCACATCAAAGTAAACCAGGGGGATACCACCACTGGGAACCTCGACGCTCTACACATCAAAAGGCCCAGTGAGTCCCATCTGGGTCCATCTATCATCTCTGAAAATAATATAGCAAACTTTTTACAATGTTCTATTGAAGAAACCATAGATAGTGTGGTGAAGCAGGGCGACTGACCTTTTAAAGGGAGCCTGTTCTGCCACTTAAGCCACACTCCAGGAAGTATGGAATGACAGCAATAGAGATGTGACTTTTTTTTTCTTTATTAGAATAACAAAAATGAATGCGCCTTCTTTCATTTTCGTTATTCAATACTGAAAATGAAAGAAAATACCAAAAAAACAAAGATTTTTGTTTTTCATTATTTTTACTGTAACCTTTTTTTAAAACTCCAAGTTGGATTAAATTTGAAGAGACTGTAACCCTCACCCAAGGCATTATCCCTACCAAATTTCAGAGAGATTGGATGAAGGGTCCTGATTTTATAAGCAATTGAATTTTATGATTTTAACAGAATTGGCATATGTGTTTCTGGCTGGTGGGGGAGGAAGAATCCCAGAAATCAAGAGATGTGATTGACACATCCAGGCTGGACAATTGGCATCCCAAACACATTGTGCAGCACTAAGACAAAGGACATAAGAGAATTCCTTATTGGCTCTTTCCTAAGCAGCTGCTTCCAACTTCCCAGTAACAAGCAAGGAGCTGGAGTGGGCATAGCACAGAATGAGGGTACATGATTGACATTTCTGCTGGCCAGTTGGCATCACAAACCCATCTTGTCCCACTGTGACAAACAGAGAATCCTTCTGTTGAAATGATTAACCTTACATTGCTTATAAAATCAGGACCCTTTATCCAAACTTTATGAAATTTGGCAGGAACAATCCCTCGCATGATGGGAACAAAGAATCCAAATTCCATCCAAATTGGATGAGGGAAAAAGATGTTACAATTAGACATGTGTGTGAAAACAATGTAAATTTAATTGCCTATAAAATCAGGACCCTTTATCCAATCATTATGAAATTTGGCAGGGATGGCTGACCATATTTGATGAACATTGGATGAAAGATGACGATGTTACAGGTGGAAATGCATTTCCCATTGAAACCAATGCAGAACAAAAATGAAAGGAATAATGAAAAGAAAGAACAAAAATAGTAATGAAAACAAATGACATTCTAATAATGAAAATGAAAGGAATAACAAAATTGAAACAAAATTCTGTGCACATCCCTAGGGAGCAAAACTAGGGGACCAGGGACTCTGGGTTTGGAACAGGAGCCAAGTTGAGCACTGGCAGACCCAGGCTGAGACAGCTCCCACTGGGCACTGGCAAGGGTGCTGAAATTCCAGGAATACTCTGGCCTGGGACAACATCCCTCCAGGTACACTGACCAGGGCCCTGAAACCCTGATCTGGGCAGCAGAGGGAACCCTCAACAGAATGGTGGTGGTGGTGATCAGTTAGGCTAGAGGGATGGGTGAACGTGGTTTGGAAGTTCAGAGTTCAGCACGAACTTGGCCTGTTTGGACGACCAAACCCGAACCCGAATCCAAACACGAACTGACCGAACCAAACTCAATTCCGAATGTCAAAATGACCAAACATTTCGATCAGTTTGGATCGCCTTCGAGTGAGTTTGGGTGACAAAAAAAGGGTCTCTGGAAGGTCAAACATGACAGGGAGGGGTAGTCAGCTGAGGAGCAGACTTCCAAGCACCAGGGGTGGAGAGGCTTGCAAAAAACGAAACTATCTGCCTCCTCCCTTCCCAACACCTTCTGAGCTAGTCACTGTTCCTGAACAGCAGGCGTTTCAGAAGGCTCCCTCTCCCAGCATTTCCCAGCTCCCCAATCCATTGCAATCCTCCTCCCATTTCACTCATCCAACCCATCTACCCCCATATTCTCATTCATTTATTTAGCTTAGCTTAGATAGATTTAGCGATTATTTTTTGTTTTTACCCCTCCCTGTGTTCCCTGTGTTCAATCTTCCTTCCTCCCTCCCCCCTCCATTGAATCCTTTCCCTCTCCCATATATTCCATCCCAGATTCCCTTCCCTTCCCCTGTTTTTTCATTTAGAGTAGGATTATTAGATTGCTTTAAGTTTCATTTCAGTTTTGTACTGAAATGAAACTTAAACCTTAAACTGAAACCTTGTGTTGTTTGTGATTCCCCCCATCCGATCGATCAATAGATAGATAGATAGATAGATAGATAGATGTAGGAGTTAGCTTAGTGATAGAGAGAGCGTTAGTGATTTAGTTTTAGTGTTTGTAGGAGTAGGCCTGTGTACTTATTAGATAATCCATTTAGTTCATAGCATTTAGAATAGTTAATAGCAGTTAGATTTAGTGTAGATAGCTATATATAATATTAGATAAAAAAATTAAATTAAAAAAAACCCATATAAAAACCAAAAAGTTAATAAAAAACCAAAAAACCATATAAAACCAAATAAAAAACCAAAAAACCATATATATATAAAAACATAACAAAACATTTCCCGAACGGCCAAACCCGAACGGCCGAACCGAACGGCCGAACCCGAACCTGGCGAACTAACTGAACGGACGAACCGAACACAGCCAAACCGAACGGACAAACCCGAACCACGATCTGTTCACCCATCCCTATTAGGCTAAGGCAGAGGTTTAAGGCATTGGAGAGAGATCTTGGAGAAAGGTGCAGCTGGACGGGGCAGTAGAGCCAGCAGACTCGAGCAGTGGGGACAGATAACTGGAGAATCGGAGCCATCTGGGCAAAGGTATCTGAAAGTTGAGTCAATGAATGACCTATACGGTGACCTATACGGACTGATCAAGGTTTCCCCTAAGGGAGTTGCCCCAGAGACTAAACTGGACTAAGGTGATTTGCCTGACAAATTTGACAATCAAATCAATATTGTTTATTTGTCCTGTATACCCAGCAGGGCAAATCATCAAGAGCTGTCATAAGTACTGATTCTGGTGTACTGATCTTGGGTAGTTCCATGGGGCCCAGATCCTGGGCAACTTACCACAGCAGAAACCTTCAGCCATTGCCAATGGTCTAGATCCTGAGTAACCTACCAACCTGGGAGCTACCCTTAATCACCGTGGGGTAGTCAACAGGGTCTGGAACGGCCCTGCCCATGGACAGGCTTGTAAGTGCAAGGCAGGGCAAAGCATATGGAAATGAACCCAGTCTTGGTCACAGCTAAGGAATGGACTGAGACACCTTGCCTACAACAAAATGAATCATATGCCCTCAGGTGTTGGAGATGTGGAGCTATTGGACAAGAAGAGGGGACTGGGAAAGGGGCAAAAGGGTATGAATGTGGGAATGGAAACCTAGGGGGTTTGATAGCCCTGAGGCGAGAAAGGAGGGTGCAAAAGGCAAGGACAGTAATCCTGCTAGCCCAGCATGCCCTGGGACCATTGACTACCTCGAGATCTGGCCTCTCACTGGGACTCTTGCAAGGAGGTAAGGAGGGGAGTCAAGAGCCACATGGGCAGATAGAGTATTGTCAAGCGAGATCCAGCACAGATACAAATGGGTTTCAAAGGATATGAGCTAGAAAGAGTCATCCAGGAACATGGGGCAAGCACAGGGTCAGGAGACCCTTGAAAACAGGGGCTCTTCTCCAACTTCCCATAGTGGAGAAACATGACCCAGATTGGCAGGGAGGTGAGGGGGGCGGGGGAGACCCAGCTGAAAAGGGAGGAAAATCAGCAACACCTCCTAGACGGCTGCAGCTGTGAGGCAAGCCTGTTGGCATCGCAGCTGAGAAACTGCTCTGAGAGGACCTTCTGTGGAGAGGGGCTTGGGAGTGTCCCTAACTTGCTTCCCCTCCAGGAAGTGGGGAATTCCAGAGATGGTGAATTGCTGGCTGAAACTTTCAGACTCAACCCTTGCTCCAGGCTCATGGCAAACTGTGGCACTCCCTTCTGAGCAAGTAAAACTGCTTTGTTATTTTCGGGATTATAAGACAACACCTTGTTTTTTGAGAGTGTTATTTCTCTAGCTCTAGAATTGGTGAGAGATCGGGTGATTTCAGACGTTACGGCCGGGCGCTTTCACCACGGGCCGTTGGGTGGTTCGGACCACGGCCGGGGGTGAAGGGGTGCGCCAACAGACGTGCGCCCCATTGCCCCTGCCCGTGGTCTGAACCATCCCACGGCCCGTGGTGAAAGTGCCCGGCAATGTCTAGAGCGGCACACACCCCCAGAGGGGGCGGGGCTGCACAGTGCTGCATGCTGCTGCACAGCCCCGCCCCCTGCATTCCCCAGCAGCCCTCCCCCATCCCGACAGGCAGCAGCAGCGGCCAATCCATCTGCTGCCGCAACCACGGGTGGGGGTGAATCCCATTGACGGTAAGTAACCAGACATTACTTTCCGTTCACTACGGTCATGGTGGCCTTTCACCACACTTCTCAACCTCCTCGCGTCTGGAGGTCCAGGAGTGTGGTGAATGCAAACACGGGCCACGTTTGACTGTGGTGCACATCTGGCAGCGAGCCGATAGATGTGCAGTGTTTGACTGTGGTTCAGCTGAGTTGAATGCCAGACGCGGAACGTCTGAAATCACCCATTGTGGATTCCTGCATTTCTCTCCCCGCCATCTGTGAAAACTTACCTGCTTAGTGGTTTAACTGTGGAGCCCATACATTTACTGATGACAGGACAAACTAGAGGGACAAGAAAAAGACAGGAGAAAAATCCCATTGGATAAATTCTGTCAGCCTAAATTGACAAGGGGATATGGAATGTTTTATGGGGCAGAAAATGGTGGATGTAACAAACCAAATAGAGGCTCAGGACCCCACATCGGATGATAGCCAGATAGTTGCACTTTTTGCTGAAATAAAAAGGGATTTACAAGGTGCTAACTCAGCTTGGGAGAAATTGCTGGTTGAAGTAAATAAGTTCCAAAATATAGTGGACCTAAACAACAAAAAATAGGAGGATTAATTAAAATAATGGATTTTGTAGTTGATGGGTTGTAATTGATTACAAGATGAACATGAGTCAGCAGTGTGATGCAGCTGCCAAAAAAGGCAAATGCAATTTTAGACTGCATTAACAGAAACATAGTGAAAAAATAGTTCAGGAGACGAGAACTAATAGTTCCATTTGCCAGAAAGATGTGGGGCTGGGCGCTGAGAGCAAGGCAGGGGCAGGGCCAGCTGTCTACACATTTGTTGAATGATGAAACAGAAAGGGATTATAAGAGTGAACAAGTATTCTTAAAGGGGAAAATTATAACCCAATTAGATTTAGAAATGAAATTGTAGAACAAAGTTGATACTTTTCAATATTTACAATTAAGGAATGCCTTTACCAGACCAAATAAAATTAAGCATTTTAGTAGGGAGCCCTACCAGATGGAGAAAATATTATTTGACATTTATTTATTTATTTATTTATTTATGTATTTATTACAACATTTTTACCCCGCCCCTCCTGCTCCAAGCAGCTCGGGGCGGCTTACAACATAATAGACAAACAAAAAGCTAAAAGTAATACAATTAAAACACATGTAAAACACATTAAAATGGAAGGCACTAAACAACAAACCCACCCTCTCCCTAACCCACTCCTCCCACACCCTACACCCCATCTCCCTCGCCAAAATCCAGGCAGAACAGCCAGGTTTTACACATACAACGGAAGGAGGGGAGACCCAGGGCCACCTGGGCCTCCATCGGGAGTTCCACAGCCTAGGTGTGGCCACCAAGAACGGCCTCTCCATAGTGACCCCCCAGGCCACACGGGGGACCTCAAGAAGGGCACTCCCAGTGGACAGCAGAGGCCGCTCCAGAGCACATAGAGTGAAGTGGTACTGCAGGTAAGTCGGGTCAAGGCCGTAAGGACTTTATAGGTCAAAACCAATACACTGAATCAGGCTCAGAATATTATAGGCAACAAGTGCAGAGCCTGGAGCACCGGTGTAATGTGCTTATGGCAACCCGTCCCCATAAGGAGATGGGTCGCTGAATTCTGCACTAGCTGCAGTCTCCAGACTGTCACCATAGGTAGCCCCACATAGAGTGCGTTGCAATAGTCCAATCTCAAGGTAATGAAAGCATGAATTATGGTGGTCAGGTCACTATCTGAAACATACGGCCAAAGACGTCACATCAGATGTAATTGTTCACCAATTACACTCTTCACCACAGCCCCCACCTGGAAATCCAGGTGGAGCTGCAGATCAAGGAGCACGCCCAGACTATGGACCTGAGATACCAGCGATCCACTGCCCTCCCCACCACCATCACCTCTGTCTTCTCAGCATTCAACTTCAGTGGGCTTGCCCTCATCCAATCCCCAACAGCCGCCAGACATTGGGTAAGCACTGAGACTGCCGGGTCTGGGTCGGATGAAAACGAGAGGTAGAGTTGGGTGTCATTAGCAAATTGATTATGGAAGTGCAAACAGAACGGGGTTTAGCTGTTCGGTCGTTCGGTTCAAAAACCGAGTTTGGGTTCAGTCATTCGGTTCGATAACTGAGTTCAGGTTCAGTTGTTAGGTTCGGTTGAACATTCAGTGGAGTTCGGACCCACCATCAGGCTTGAGGCTCCCCAAGGACCCCCAGGGGTGCCTGTGGTAGCATGGCAGGCCATCAGAAACCTAGCAGCAGCAGAGACCGGGAAGGCTTGGCACTTGGCACCCTAGGTTGCCTGGGCATTTCAGGCTGGCAGGCCTCCAGTTCTGCTCGCTCTATGCTGCCTGCGTTCTCCGTTTCTAGTCACCATCATGGCAGGCGGTGGCTGTCTGTCTGGCTGTCTTGATGGCCACATGAATCACCACCGGGCAAGGCTACTTGACCAATTTGCAGAAGAGTTGGTTGAAATCTTGCAAGCAGGATGCCAGTCTGCAATGCCCGGCCGCTTATGGGTGCCATGCCAACCACCAAGCCTTGGACGGGCCTCTTCCCTGCCTGTAACATAGGCCCCAGAACCCTGAGGGTGGGTCCTGGGGCTGGAGTGGCTGGTAGGGCTGATGCAGCAGCAGCTGTTACTGCACCGCAATTCCATTCCTAAACCTCGGCATCCCACGTTGCGCCTCACAGAATTCCGCCCAGTACCCCGCGATTCTGCAATTCTTCCGGTACAAGAATCCGCAGATGCGGCATGTATGTGTTTCACTGATTTGCTGATCATTACCATTGTCGTATAAAATCAGCGGTCTTTTCCCGCATTCCGCCAATTTAATATATGAGAGACAGTCATGAGCGTTTATCACGGTTCCGCGAAGGGAGTATGACTATGCAGCTGCCGCTGCGCTGTGCTGTCATGCTGACTGCTGGTGCTGTGTGTCTCTCTGTGCTGCAATAACTGCCCATTCTTCTCAATACATACATGCATGGACAACATGTTCTGGTTGGGAGTTCAAGGAATGGTGTTTTTATTTTATGGCAAATTGATCTTTTATGTAAACGTAAATTGATCTCCAAACTAAAGTTTTTTGACCAAAATTCCTGGTGGGAGTTTAAAGTGACCTGTGTATTGGCTGATTGAGTCATTTTTTACATTATAGGACCGGCTCAGAAAGTTGAAGGAATGAAGTGTGAAGTCCATGCAGAAGAGTTTCTTACAATCCTCATTCCGCACTTCCTCAGTCAAGAAGAAGTAAACAGAGTAACAGAATTCTGTTAGCATAGTTGTTAAAGTCCCTGCTTACTATACAATTTGTAGCTGTCATTCAGCTGGTTCAAATCCCCACTATTAAATGCAATTTTATTTTTTATTTTTTTACTTTTACATTAGTGTTATTGTTTGTTTTGTTAATCATAAAATTAGTGCTGTGTTTGGCATACTTTATAATATAAATAATTTTTAAATGCTTTTTTATTACATTAACCCAAGACTAACTGATTAGCGCAGTCGAGCCAGGCGGCATGATGAGTGCTATTATACCCCGCCCCTAGCGCCGCTGGCGTTACGCTCACTTGCAGTCGCCGACCGCCGTTGCCAATGCCGTCACTGACTGCCCTGCCCCCAGTCACCTTCCCTCCCCCGGACACCAGAGTTCTGTAGAGTCTGGACGTGCTGGTGGGCGACAACCAGCAACAGACAGGGAGAGGGGTGTGTGTGTGGTGCTGGCCGTGCCCGGCCGGTCAGTTTTGCTGGCAGTGACTGGCTGTCTGCTGCTCGTGATGATCCCAATCCCTGAGTCCTGGCTGGGTGTCGGGGGACACTTTATTTTTTCACTCACTGACTGACCCATCCACACAACCCACCTGTTAATTGTTTTAATAAATTAACATGAATACATGACATTCATCCGCATCACACGCCCGCCAGCCGCCACACCTGCCTCTTTGTCATGTTAACAGTTAATACTAAACAGCTAACTGCAGTAAGTAAAGTTGGGACGGGAGGGAGGGAGTGACACAGGAGTTACGTGACCTCCCCCACCCTCTAAGCGTTATGAAACTAGAAGTCCCGAGTGACCCGTCCCATCATCCCATGCCCTCCCCCGCCCGAGAGTGCTGTTTAAGTTCCAAGTTCCAACTTGCCATGTGTACCTGGACTGGTAGCTGCTAGCTGGCATAGTTTGACTTTGAAATATTTGATTGCGGTTAAACTTGGTTAGTGTCATGTCAGAAAACACCCTATCCCTTAGTGCACTAACTGCATCTCTGCTGCATCTTTCTCGATTGCAGAAACAGTAGAGATATACAGGCAGTGAGGGACTGAGAGGAAATAGCATTTTAATCTTATACTTTATCAGAGCATTTGTATTGTGTAGTTAACAAAGGACAGTGAAATAATGTCCTAAGAGAGTGATTGATTTAGACAGGTCCCACTCCCTGCCCAGTGTACTTACAAATCAAAGATGTATAAGCATGAGGGGAACGCACAGGGAAAGACAGATACACATGTATTCCCATTTTACATATGGGGAACTGAGACTGAGAGGTTTTTACTTCTCCAAGGCCACTCAGTGATTTCCTATTTCAATTAGTCCTGGTCTCCTAGGTCCAAGTCCATCAGCCCCTTATGCATTAGAGCTTTAAAACAGTCCTTCTCGTGTGGCTCAGCGTCTCAGCTTTGGCGTGGATGTTGAGAAGATTCCACCCTTTTTCTGCTCAAGTCCCTTCTAAACATCTGGCTTATAAAGTAAGTAGGCATGCACACACACACACACTCCCCCATTGAAAAGACAAAATGGGTACTCCTCAGGGATACTGCAGTGCACAGCACACACTGTGGCTAATCCACAAATGGTAGGTTGAATAATGCATATTTGATGGGTATCCCCATTTATTTATTCAAATGCATAGTTCCCATCCCAACTATGGATGCATAGTTTCCCTCTGCACCCCTCCACCAGGCCACACATCCACCCTGATCCCTCTGCAACCATCCAGGCCATACACCCAGGCCATGCGTTTGCCGACCGCCATGAGTGTTGGTCCGATAAATATGTGTGTGTGTGTGGCCTGTCTGTGTGTGTGTGTGTGTGTGTGTGTATATGTGCATATGTGTATGCCTATGCATATGTGTATGCAGAGGCATACACATACATATCTTTACTCCTCTGCATATATATATGATGTATGTGCATGTTTATATATGTGCATGTATAGATGTGTATATATACAAAATGTGTACATATATGCATGTATAGATGTGTATATACACAAATATACGTATATTTACAAATATATATATATATATATATATATATATATATATATATATATATATATACACACACAAATTTGCATTGTTGGATGTATTGGAAAAAGAAAAGTGAAAAATATTTTTATTCATTAGCAACTAATTTTTAGTTTAATTAAAGATTCACAACCAGGTATAAAACTAAACACAAGTTAGATACTAATACAAAATTGACTAAAAATAAATATTACTCTATAAAGAAATTATTTTTTAAAATAACTGTTTAAAACAGTTATAAAAATATAACGTTGTAATAAAATAAATATAATAAACTCAAATTTTTCATTTTTTTTTCAATTTTACATTTTTAAAAAAGAGTTCTCTCCCACTTCTCTGTCTAATCCAGCCTCAATCACAGAACTCTGTTGGCATAGTTGTTAAGATCCCCACTTGCTATATAATTTGTAGTTGTCATTCCATGGGTTCAAATCTCTGTTGTTCCATTTAAGTTAAAATATATATATATTTTTTTATTTTCATATTAGTGTTATTGTTTTGTAATAATACAATTATTGCTGAGTTGTGTTGCTCACGGCATACTTTCTATGCCCCCCAAAATACTTTATTATTACATTAACCAATAGCCAAGATTCACATTGCCAGGGTCGGGACAAAGCACGCAGTGTTGCTGCTAGGCAACAAGCAACAACGCCAGCCAGGGAGGGAGATTTAAACTGTGTGGGCACACAGCACAGCACCGGGACATGGCGTAATAGAGCCAGGCGGGACGGAGAGGCGAGCGGATGCCGAGAGAGGAATGGAGGAGGAGGAGGAGGAGGAGGAGGCGGGCTCAGCACTGTCAGCCACTCTGACTCCTGCCTAGGCAGGGCAGAGCGGATGCGCTTAGCGGCACCACGTGTCTGACTCCAAGTCTGGCCTGCGCCCGGACCTGTGCGGGCAACCTCTGTGTTGGCTGCTGGTTGGCTTGGGTCAGGTGTCCTCCTCGCCTCATGTCCCTGGTCTGTGTGTTGAATGCCCTGTGTGTGCTCTGCTAGTTCCAGGCAGCAGCTGCGCTTTCCGCATCCCACGCCTAGAGTCTCTTGTTCTCATTACAATGTTGTGGCCACTGGCCGGTGGGCTTATCTCCTGTCCTTGGAGCTCCTCCATCCCCTCCTCCATGATGTCCACTCCATGGCTTCCTGCAGTGCTTCCCTACTACAGCTGTAATTCCTCCTGTGCCATGCCAGTGCCACCCCCACCAACCACCGTGGTCCCTTATCATGATCCCCCCCCCCGGATGAGACGCGGAGATTTATTTGATTTCAAGCTTGCTCTCCTGTGCACTGTGTGCAGTAGGTTGGCTGAACTTGCGAGGGAGTCGGGAGGGACCTAAAGCCTGACTTGTGCAGGGTGAACCTTAGAAGCAGAGAATTTGCCCTGAAATTAGAAGCACAAAATCTGCCCACCTTAAAAATAATAATGTATGCTGTAACTGTCTGTATTCCAGTTTAACCACACAGATCCAGCTTCTTCTTATCTAAGCCATGCAGCCAGTCCTCCTCATTCAAGAACCATAGCATCCAATAAATAATGAATAGTATACATTATTTTCAGAGTACTTTCCAACTTGCCATGCCATTCCAGTGCATTAACTAGGGTTGGGTGAATGTGAAGATTTTCCCCGCCCCCACCTCATTGCGACTTGGGTGGGAAGGACTAGTACTTCTTAATATGCACCAGATCTGACTCCTGATTACATTAGACATGAAATCCCCCTCCCCCACCTCAAAGAGTTAGGATGGATTGGAAAGAAACTACAATTTACTCAACGTCCCCTCCCCCC
>QEPC01010139.1:57140-73156 GCA_003113815.1 Sphenodon punctatus | reverse complement strand
ACAGTCACTCACTCTCACTGCGATTGGGGATCAAGAGGGAGAAACAAGCTACAAACACACCTATTTATACTTAATGGTGAAGGCGGGACATGTCTCTCTGGGAAAGCCCTAGCCATTGAAATTGGGCATGTGGGTGTCGTCAACAGGGTCCGAGGGTTGATCATGCCACCGGGTCTCGCGATACCTTGTATTCCGGGTGGCGGAAACATGATACAATGATCAGATAACCACAAAGATTCCGCGATCGACGGAAAGGGGAGTTGGTGCCACTTCTTATTGGAATCCGCAAAAGGTCCACTTCCATTCACCAGTTCAAATGCCGCAGCACCATTAGTGGCAAACCGCAGCCGCAGCCGTCGGAGAGCTGTCTCTGCTGAACCGTGCCACGATGTGCGGAATAGGGGTTTCTGTCGGTAACAGCTGCCGCAGTGGCATGCCACTACAGCCCTAGTGGCTGGCTGTTTCTTGATGTGGTGGAATGACCGCTCCGCGCAAGCGGAATGATGGCCCCAGAACCCTGAGGGTGGGTCCTGGGACAAGAGTGGCAGCTTCTGGATGAATTGGAATGACAGCTCCCACATGGAGAGTACTTATTCGTTTACAGCATGGCCCAGGGACTGCTGGCTCTGCTCTTGTTGGACACAGACAGCTGTTTGGACTTAGAGGAGATATCCATCCAGCATCATCACTGAGGCAGGTGAGGAAATAGCCAAGAGGAGCTTGCTTTATGGTAATTGTGGGCGAACCTATTGGAGACAGCCACTGACAAATATATGCAAATTCCATTATTGGTGGAGGTGATTTTAATACTAGGACTGGTAATCCTTCAAACCAAATGGAGTATGCTTTTTTGGATGATTTTGCCCTTTTTGCAAATTTTTCATTGAGATCCTCTAGAGACTCACGTTGTAATAGGGAGCAGAAAGATCAGCTAGAACATATTATGGCTGTTTTTGATTTGTGACTCTTAAATGGGCAAACCCAGGGTGATCTCTCCGGAGAATATACTTTTCATTCTCCGGCTGGTTCTTCTGTCATTGATTATACTGTGATAACGGAAACATCAATTGATCTTGTAAAGTCATTACAGATTCTCCCTAGATATGAATCCTCACATTTTCCATTGATATTGGAAATAGTAATTCTCACTGCTATATCAGGGGTAGTTAGGACAGATATTTTGAATGAAGGCTGGTGTAGGGTTAAATGGACCGATAATGTGAAACAGAGTTTTTTGAATTTATTTTCAGTGAAGAAGCTCAAATATTACTGCAGAGTTTTCAGTCTCTACAAGATGATAGCCAGACTGAAACAATTTTTAATTCTCTGCTAAATTATTTGTCTCCATTTGTTATAACTGTTAAACCCTCGAAAGATACAAAATGGGAACCCCCCGAGTTGGTTTGACAGGGAGTGCCATAAGCTGAGATCTTGGCTGAGAAGGCTTACCAGAAATATGAAGGTTAATCCTTAAAATACCTCCCGTCAAGCTTTCTTTAATTTCAGACAAGATTATCGTAAACTTTTGCACGCAAAGAAATGGGTATTTCAGGAAGCCAACTGGCTCCGTCTCTTAGAGACTGCAAATGCAAGGTCAACTGCTCCATTCTGGAATCTTATACATCAGCACTTTAAGGGAAATAAAGGGTGTTGTTATCAGGGGTTTATACCCAAAGAAGTATGGCAAGACCATTACGCTGCTCTTTTTTCTCCAGCAAGTGCTTCCTTGGTGGAGATCCCGCTAGCTTCAATTGATCAATTTCCAATCTGGCAGGATGTTACTAGGGAAGAGATCATGTCACTGATTCTGGGTCTTAAACAGGGGAAGGCCCCAGGAGCTGATTATATCTCCGCTGAATTAATAAAAAGTGCCCCAGAATGGTGGACCAGTATTTTGGCTCCCTTGTTCTCACATATAAACTCTGTAGGACGAATTCCCAGAGAACGGCTAAAAAGTGTAATCTTGCCAATCTATAAAAAAGGGGATCCTTCTTTGTCCATAAATTTTTGACCAATTAGCCTTCTAAGTATTCTGGGCAAGCTATACGCCAAGTATTTACTAGGGCGTTTACAAGATTGGTTGGATGCAATCAAAATCATTGAATGGGAGCAGGCGGGTTTTATGCAGGGACGATGGACAGTTGATCAAGTTAGTTTACTTTATTCCCTTCTGAGAAAATATACCATATACCAAAGGAAAATGTACCTTTGATTTGTTGATTTACGAGTCACCTTCGATCTGGTAAACAGAGAACGCTTATGACTAAAACTGAGTACATTACAAATAGACCAAAGGTTATTACATGTTATTATCTTACTTCATACAAACAATTCTCTTCAGGTTCGATATTCAGTGTCAAATCAGCTTACAGACAGTGTGGATGTGAGGAGAGGAGTAAGGCAAGGATGTATCCTTGCTCCCACTCTATTTAATTTCTATTTAAATGTGGTCATCGCTCATTTAAACCTAAGAGATTTGCATGCTCCAAAAATAGGTGATCGTAGGAGCCCTGCCCTACTGTATGCAGATGACACTATTCTTTTGTCTCAGTCACAGATAGGACTAAAGAGAGCAAAGAACCATTTCAACGAATATTGCCAACAAGAATATTTAGAAATAAATTTTTCAAAGGCAAAAATCATGATTGCTGGGGTAGGAGTGAGATTCCATCCCCAGAAATGGTTCCTAGATTCACATAGTATTGAGCAGGTAAAGATATTTAAATGCTTGGGCATAATAATAGCCTCAAATCTTACTTGGGTAGCCCATTATAAAGCAGTTGTTGACACCTCGGCTAAAACGGCTGCAGTTATAACGAAGTTTTACTACACCAAAGGGGGGAAGTTAATTTCACCTGCACTGAGATTATACAGGGCAAAGGTACTTAGTTTGGTTTCATATGGCTTCCCAATTTGGGGGAGGAATTTTCTTGACAAGATGGAAAGCATTCAAAACAAATTCTTGTGTGCTCTGCTGGCGGTTCCCAGGGGTACTCCGCAGGTACTTATAAGGTATGAACTTGGTTGTTCTCCTGTAAGACCAATTTTGCTAAAGAATGTGGCATTTGTAAATTCCGAAAATCCTTTAATCCTCCTAGCGGTTCAGACTGGATTACTGGAAATGTGGCCAAGGAAGACCTCGGAGGAAAACAGCAAGCTGGGGCTGTCAATTGACTACTTCAAAGCTAAAGGATATAAAGCTGCTATTGGGCTGGTTAACCAGAGATCACAGATCAAACTAAACAAACGGAAAACTCTCTGTTACAGTCCCAGAAGGTGGCCCCGTTGTACAAAGATTTAGGAACCCCTCATGGCCAATATAGTTATTTGATTTCTTGGACAAATTTTCAACCCAGAGTGGCTTTTGCTCGATTTTGACTCAATGTTTTTCCCTCAGCAATTTTGGAGGGTCAATATCTGGGACTACCCTGGGAAGATAGGTTTTGCCCGGTTTGTGATCTCTTGGAGGTAGAAACGTGTGAGCATACTTTCTTATACTGTCCAGCATATGTGATTCTTAGGAGTAAATATTTATCATCTTATATAACTGGAAACCAATCGTTATCCTCAAATTCACTGTTGATAGAACTCTTAAATCCCAGAGATACACTAAAATCAAAGGCAGTGGCTGCTTTCTGCTCTAGGGCAATGTATGTCCGAGGTAATCTTATGGCAAAATTGAAATAGAGGAGTGGTAAGTTATTTTTAACGGAATCAAATATGTTTGAGACTCTAAACGTTTTTTATATTTAGGTTCAATTTACATTAAGGAAATATATGACTTGTTCGACAGCAGAGTGTTTTGGTTTTTTTAAAATTCAATTTAATGCAGTTTGATCCAGTCGTTTTTCATTTATTTGACGTGGCCCTAGGCCATTGTCGACTTACAAACAAACAAAACAAACTTTTACCAAAGACAGACAACCAAACATTAATCCTTAATAAAAGCATATTACAAAACTACTAACTCAGTTTACCTCTTAAAGAAAACAGAAAATACATAAAAAGCATTAGCACAGAGAGCTAATCAGGAATTACCTGAGGCTTAAGCAGGAGGAACTTCTTCCTCATCTCCATGGCCTCTACTAAAAATTTCATGGTACCAGACGTTACCTCAGAATGAGCATCACTGAGGGCCATCTGGGAAAGGAACTGATCTGTCCCACCTGGAAATTTATCTAAGAGTGGACGCAAATATCGCAAGTGGGGAGAGTCATACAGGCTGCATGGAACAATACATGATGAGTAGATTCGGTGGTCTGGGAATCAAAAGGGCATAGACGGTCCCCATAAGGGACCCCTGCAAAACACCCCTCCAAAACGCACGTGGGTAACGCATTGACCCTCGCACAGAAAAAGAAGTACTTTTCTCTAAAAGTAGCTGCAGAGGTAAAATAATGTGCCATGCTGCCTGACAACGGGGCCAGTGCAGGGAATTCTACCATATGTTGGGAATCCCTTATTGTAGCCAGTTCCTCCTGATAACTGATATCCCTTGATCTCTGAATAATTTCTCACCTAGCAGTAAGGAGATCCTTGGTTTCCAAGTAGGCCTGTGACAGGCCCAAAAGAGCCAGATGTGCCATAATCATCTTAATCCATGGGCTAGAGAAGGAATCATGAAACACACACCAAACCAAGGTGTCATGTGGGGCCCTGTTTCTTTTAATCCAATAAAGAGAGGCCAATTCTCAGGCCACCACCATCCAAGCTCGCATACCAGCCTCAAGCCTTACAGCAGCCGCTGGGGTGCCATTTGGCACTTTGATTAAGGTACTGAGAAATCGAGTTTGAATGGAATTTAGATTTGAATTTTTACCCAGTAGTGGAGCCCAAAGTTCCGCACCGTACAAAAGAGATGCTCTCACCTTTGTGAGAGATGCTCTCACAAACTTTGACAGCTGCTTCCAAATTCCTCCTTCCTGTCCCTGAAAAAAATCTAAGAATTGCAAACATTTGGCTTCTGGCCACCACCTCTGCCTTCCCCACATGATTACCCCATTGCCCATCAGCAAAAAAATGAAGACCCAAATACTTATAGGATTTCTGTTGTTGGAGTTGGCTGTCCCCTATAGGCCACCTATGAATCTGTCTGTCCCTAAAAAAAACTAGAACGTTAGACTTTGAGTAGTTGATGGTGAGACAGTTTAGATAGCACTAGCTTTTAAAGGCCTGCAGCTGACTGAGCAGGCCCACCCTAGTCTGCGAAAGGAGGACCAGATCATCAGCATATAGCAATGCTCCAACTGGTTTAGCTGCTATTTTGGGCAGGAAAATACCTTGCCAATCTTGTTTCTGGCATGGCATCATTGGTGAAGAGGTTGAACAGGGTTGGGGCAAGAACACACCCCTACTGTACCCCCTGCTCAACCACAATATCTGAAGTAAGGTGCCCGGTTTAGTCTAGCTTCACCGCAATCGTAGTATCCCTACAAAGGGCCTGAATCGGTAAAAGGAGCCTATCATCGATCTTTAATAGGATTAGCTTACTCCACAAAAGTGGTCTACTTATGGAGTCAAATGCCGCCTTTAGGTCAAGAAAGGCGGCGTACAACTTACCATTTGCCCTCCTATATTTCTCCACCAAATGATGGAGAACAACACAATGATCCAGTGTAGATTTTTCTCTTTGGAATCCAATTTGCTCCGCGTGTAAGATCTTATTCTGATCGATCCATTTCGTTAGCCTCATCAGCAAATACTTCGCATAAGCCTTGCTTACCACACTGATGAGACTAATCTTCCTATAGTTTCCCAGTTCCATTCTTGCTCCCTTTTTGTAAATAGGGGTAACAACGGCTTGACGCCACCCTCTAGGGATACTTCTGGTGGAGTTTATTACTGTGAAAAGCCTGGCCAGAGCCGGAAGCCACCAGTCCATGTTCTTTTTAATGGCCTCCACCTGAATACGATCCAAGCCTGGAGCTTTGCCATTTGAGAAAGTCTCAATTATTTCATTTACTTCCTGTTCAGTAACTGGTGGCCAATTCAGCAAATTATCAAAAATAGGCCCAGAGTCACATTGCTCCTCCATCTGAGTGGAGCACGGGCCTGCCTGGGAGTCTTCAATAAACTTCACCAAGTTGGTGCAATCCTGGGTTGCCCCCCAGGGTATGGTGTAACCGCCCTATTAACAATGCACCAAAAAGATCTTGAATCACCTGCATGGCTAACCTTTAACAGTTCCTGTCATTGCTTTTGAAAGAATAGCTTCTTTTTCTGGCGAATTAAAGACTTATATGCTCTTTTCTGATGGAAATAACGATCGGGGAGACTGATTCAGTCTGACTTATTTAAAGTGTGACATGTTTTATGTTATATTTTGTTACCTAAATCAAATTTTATTTGTTTGTATGTTACATATGATATGTTTTTAACTTGTATATATGTTGAAAACCTTCAGGTTAAACAATAAAAGAATTCATTTAGTAAGGATGTATATGCTTTTGGAGATTAGTTAAGGATTTTTGGAGATTAGTTAATGTTGCGGGGAACCGGGGTTGCCGGATGAAAATTTTTAGGATTTCTAGTTGGGTTAATTATTTTGATAAATAGTTTCAGGTGCATGGCATGGAGAATAGGAGTGAGTCCCTGATGGCTTCCGAATTACCGCACTGGGATCCAGTAGACCCCACTGAAGTGGGGAAAGCCATAGTCAGCCTCAAAAGGGGCAAAGCAGCAGGCCCTGATTTTATTTTGGGGGAAGTTTATAAAATGCTGCCGGACTGGGGGATTTGAGCCATCGCTCACTTATTTATGCTAATTAACACTTCTGAGGTAATACCGGATATCTGGAAAACAAGTACTGTGGTCCCAATATTTAAGAAGGAGGATGGAGCTGACCCGAAAAATTATAGGCCAATTAGCCTCCTGTGTATTATTTCTAAAATCTATACCAGACTTCTTTTAAACTGGCTTCAGGCCTGGTGTGATGAGGAAGGTTTCCTGGCGGAAGAACAAGTGGGGTTCAGGTCCAAGCGTTCCACGTCGGACCAGGTTTTTGTACTTCACCACCTATTTTCCAAATATCAGAGGCGGAAGCACAAACTGTCGCATTTATAGACCTGTCATTGGCCTTCAATATGATATGCAGAGCAAGATTATGGTCCGATTTAGACTGTCTGCATATAGACAAACGGTTACTGGTATTGATACAGTCTTTATACACAGGAACATCCTTGAGGATGAGAATGCCGCTGGACGATATTTTGTCGGCGCAGGTACAGACCTATAGAGGGGTTCGGCAGGGCTGTCTCCTGGACCCGATATTATTTAATCTTTATGTTAACTCTCTGATCCTGGAACATAAGGACCCGGGGAATTACCATCCCCCTCGTATTGGTGATAGGAAAATTTACCTACTGATATACGCGGATGTTACAGTCCTGTTTTTCCTTAGTAAGCAGGGATTAGATCGATCATTAGTTGATTTTGGGGTTAGATGCCAGGAAAGGTACTTACTACTTACAGATAAACTATGATAAGACTAAGACGATGGTTGTACAGGACGTCACAGTAAATATTCTTGGGCCCTCCAGGGACATCGTCTGGACCAAGTTAGAACTTATAAATATCTGGGTGTTGGAAGACAATGGTGTTTGGTTCCCCCATATAGTGGCAACTGAGACCAAGGCCCAGCTGGAATCTTTGGCCATTTTGCACCTTCACTATCGTTTGGGGCAACATTGCATCAGAGCTGTACAAAAGGTCTTGGAGACTAAGGTGATGACCAAGATGCTATACGGGGTAAAAATCTGGGGCAGTGGACAGAAGGTTGCAGATAGATTAGGTCCAGTGATAACCCAATTTTGGAAAAGAGTTTTGAGACTTCCGTTATCTGCAAACTCTACGATGATAGCTCAGAACTGGGAACTTATTCGCTGAGAGCAAGGGTTGAATTATGCCTTTTGAATTATGCCTTTTGAATCTTATATACAATAAGATTCTGCCACCTGCCAGAACCTCAGCACAGAGGGATAAAAGATTGGCCAGTTCAAACAAAGCTTGTAACAACAAATATAACTTTATTAAAACTTTTTAAACAACAATGAGGAGCTTCTGGGCATGTGTGAGCAGTAGCTGCCTCTGCAAAACACTCCAGACAGCCCAGACAGACTTCGCATAAAAAAAAGGTAAAAAATGTGGACTTGCAGCCCCTAATGGGAAAAAACATAAAAAATAACCCCCCCACCCCTCAAGGAGCCAAAAGAAAGGGGCAGAGTGAGGCAAAAAGCGGTGAAAAACTGCAAAGAAGTGAGAGAGGAGGGGGAGGGGATCAGGAGCAACCCCAGGAAGGCAGCATGGCTGAGGCACATGCAGCCCAGCAGGGGGAACAGCAAGACTTTACAGCACAGTTTACAGGCTTAATGGAGGCAATAAACTCCAATCACGCTGATTCCACAAAGCAATGGGGGCTCCTAAACGAGAACATACAGAAAGTAACCTCTGTGGTAGACTGTTTAAATAAGAAATTTGATGGAATGGCAGAAAGAGTTACAAGCCTAGAACAAAGAGTGGAAAGGAGAGAAATACAGCAGCAAAGATGGGAAGATAAGGTACAAGAGATGGAAAGAGCCCTAGGGGGAATACAGAGGAAAATGGAGGACATGGAAAACAGGGGAAGGAGGAATAACTTAAGAATTCAAGGAATCCCAGAGGGCATAGAAGCCCAGGGAGGCAGAGACTTGATCAGGAAAATCCTGAAAGAAATCCTCCCCAAGTGTCCCCAACTCCATGAAATAGAGATTGATAGAGCACACAGGACTCTTCGCCCCAAGCCAAAGGAAGGGGATCCCCCCCGGGCAGTAATATTCAGATGCCTTAGATATACTGATAAAGAACAAATCCTGTGGGAAGCCAGGAAACTGAAAGACTTAAAATATCAAAGTCACAGAATCAGCATACAACCAGACCTGGCAGCAGCTACAGTGGCGAGGAGAAGGGGATGGTATAAACTACAAGAAAAATTCACAGCACAGGGAATTAAAACGCAAATAAGATACCCGGCTACCTTCTCCTTCATGCATGAAAATCGCAGAAGGAATTTCTACGACACGAAAGCGCTAGAGAGATTCATTGCAGCAAAGCTGCCAGAGTTGCAGAGAGAAGAACCAAGACCTGCGAGAGAATAACCTAGGGGCAAGAGACACAGAACGGAAAACTTAGAATCCAAGTTAATGAAAAAACCCACGTAATCAAAAGACAAAAGAAGAAATAGAAAGAAGCGAAAATAAAAGATAAGAACTAATTGGGACCATGAACAAAAGGAAGGGCCTGTCTGGAGGGACTGCACAGAACGAGCGGCTCCAGAGGCACCTCCAGAGGAGGAGAAGGAGAGAAATGGACAACTGGATAAGTTGCCAAAGGGGAAGGGGAAGGTGGGGGAGGGGAGGGAATGGGGAAGAAACAGGGGGGAGGGAAGGGAAATGGGGACAAAGGGAATGGTATATAGGCAAAGAATGCACTAAAGTGAGTCGAGTAACAAAACCCACACAGAAAAGGGATGATGGCTGATTTAAAGATATGTTCACTGAATGTAAATGGGCTAAACTGTCCAACGAAAAGAAAAAAGACATGGTATTATGCAAAAAGGGTAAATGCACAGGTATTGGCTCTGCAAGAGACACACTTATTGCAAAAAGATAATGTGAGAATGAGAGACAAACGCTTTGAGCATATATATTTCGCAAATGCGGGGCAGAAAAAGGCGGGGGTCCTACTGGCCTTTGCACAAACACTGAAATTTAAAAGGGAAAAGATAGTAAAAGACCCAGAAGGTAGATACATAATGGTAACAGGGAAAGTAGAGGGAGAAATGTACACCTTTCTAAACATATATGCCCCAAACACAGGGCAGACAACATTCATGACGAAGATGACAAAACTGATAGAAAAAGAAAGTCAAGGGACATTAATGGTATTTGGAGACCTAAATAGTCCACTCACGAGGCTAGATAGATCAGGGGGAGGAAAAATGAAGAGAGGACAACTAAAAATGGCCCAAATAATAAGGCAGGCCCAATTGGTGGATGTCTGGAGACTAAAACATGCAAGAGACAGAGAGTATACTTTTTTTTCAAATAGACACATGACATATTCCAGAATAGATTACTTACTCATGCAGGATACAAACTGGGAAAAATGCACTCAGATCGATATTATCCCTGCAGCGTTTACAGATCACAGCGCAGTTATAGCAAGGATAAGTACAGGGCAACAAAAAACACACAAGACACCTCATTGGGTTTTGAAGAAGGGTACTTTATTAAATGCATTAAACAAAGAACAAATCAAACAACATATTGATGACTATATGAAGTGGAATGATAATGGAGAGGTATCCCAGGGAGTAGTGTGGGAAGCTGCAAAAGCCTACTTGAGAGGCCAATACATCAAAATAGATGCCTATAATAAAAAGAAAAACAAAAAAGAGTTAAATGACCTCTATCTTAAACTAAATACACTAGAAGAAAAGATGAAAAAGAAACCCACAAAGCAATGTATTAGAGAAAGGGGAGAACTAAGAGGATTAATAGACACAATAGAAACAGAGAGAGTGATAAAAAAACTCAGATATACAAAACAAATTTATTATAATAAAAGTAATAAGGCAGATAAAATTCTGTCATGGATGGTAAAACAGAAAAGGAAAAAAACTCAAATAACACAGGTACTACACCCCAACCGACAGAGCTGGATTACAGGACTAGAAATGAAGGAACAATTCCAAAATTTCTATAAAAATTTATATACCACAGAAGAGCCTAACGGGGAGGAGATTGATGTATTCCTAGATAAATTAAAATTACCTAAATTAACAGCAGAACAGAGAGAATGGCTCAATGAACCTATAACTATCCAGGAAGTACAAAAAACAATAAAAGACCTGCCTAAGAATAAAACACCTGGACCAGATGGGTTTATCCCAGAGTTTTATCAAACATATGGGGAACAGTTGGCCCCACTGCTAGCGAAAGTGTACAATGGGATACAGGCAAAACAAGAGATGCCAGAGACATTCTACGCAGCCACCATTACGTTATGTCCGAAACCAGGGAAAATTGGCAAGGAATGTGGGGATTTTAGACCCATCTCGTTATTAAACACCGATGCCAAAATATTTACAAAGATTCTCGCTACTAGACTGCAAGGGATTATTAGAACACTCATAGGACCAGATCAGACAGGGTTTATTAATGGCAGAATGGGAGTGGATAACGTCAGAAGGGCGATAAACTTAATATATAAAGCTAATAAAGATAAAATACCCACGGCTGTGATTTCACTGGATGCGAACAAGGCCTTTGACAGATTAGAAAAATTTTTCCTAATGAAAACACTAAATGAAATGGGATTTAAGGGAGCATATCTAAAATGGGTAGCCAGCATTTATAAAAGACCGGTTGCTAACATTGCAATTAATGGGGAAGTGACCCCAAACATTCTAATCACTAGAGGAACACGCCAGGGATGCCCCCTGTCTCCCCTCTTATTTGACCTCGCAATAGAACCACTAATAGCAGCTATTAATCAAAATAAAAAAATCAAAGGAATACAGGCAGGAGAAGAGGAACATAAAACAATGGTATATGCAGATGATATGCTCTTGACAATGACAAATATACAGTCCTCAATGCAGGAATTAACCAGCCTGCTTAAGGAATTCGGGACATTATCAGGATATAAGATAAACACAAATAAAACACAAGTTATGGCATTAAATAAAACAAAAATGACACAGGCAGACCTAGACGAACTAAAGCAATTCCAAATGCAAACGGAACAACTGAAATACCTGGGAGTATGGCTCACTAAAAACACAAACAACCTATATAAAAAAAATTACTTACCCCTCATTCAAGAATTGCAAAACAAACAACACTCCTGGAGAAGGCTGGGATGCTCCTGGATAGGAAAAATGAATATAATTAAAATGCAGCTATTACCTAAAATATTATATACTATACAGGCCATACCCATAACATTAAACAAGGAATTTTTCCAAAAAATAGAAAAGATTATGAGATTTGTAATATGGGGACAAAAAAGGCCTAGAGTAAGAAGAACAATATTGAAAACTAAAATAGAACAGGGGGGATGCAACTTGCCAGACATGAGGATGTACCACAGGGCCTCTGCCCTGAGAACAGTTAAAGTATGGTACGACGAGGGTAAGGAACCCAGATGGAGGAATTTGGAATTAGAAACACTAGGGTTAGAAAATGGGCAAGACATCTTTGACAGCCCAGATAAAATACAATTAAGGGGCCCGGAATGCAAGGACCATCCATTTGCAGGGGCTGCAATAAACACATGGAGGGAATGCCAAAGGAAGTTAGAGATAATACAAGGGAAAACCCCATACACCCCGTTAGATAAAATTGGGCCTAAGTGGGACATCAGAGAGAGAGAAAAAATGAAAAGATGGAGAGAAAAAGGAATATATAGAGCAACACACTTATTCATACAAGGGAGACTAAAAACAAAAGAAGAGATAGAAGAGACTACACAGGAAAAGATACCGTTCTGGCAGTATTGCCGACTGCACAGTGCACTGACAAATCCAAGGGATAAATTAAATTTTAGTAGGCCTCCCACAGAGCTAGAAAAAATTTTATTTGATAAAACAGGACAAAGGGGAATTTTCTCCATACTGCATAAGATAGTAAAGAATATATATCATTTAGCAGATGCTGGATACGTATCAAAGTGGGAAGACGAATTAATGGTAGAAATAACAGAGAAAAAGATGAAACAGATGTGGCAATATACCAATACATGCTCCAGATCTCTACTGGCTAAAGAACCCCAAATCAAATTGATGCATAGGTGGTATACTACGCCAGTAGAAATCAATAGAATAAAAGCAACATACCCCCCAACTTGCTGGCGGGGATGCGGGGAGAGAGGTACATACCTACACGCATGGTGGAGCTGCCCAAAAGTGGCCGAATTCTGGAATAAAGTATGGAAGGTTATTAGGGGGTCGTTAAATATACCATTGCCTTTTAAGCCAGAAATTGCCTTGCTGGGAATATACCCAGAAAAAGAGATAACCAAACAACAGAAGAGGACATGTACAAACCTGATTCTGGCGGCAATCCACACCATTGCAAGGACTTGGAAATATGCGAAAGGGCTCACACGACAAGCATGGTTGCAGAGACTATGGCACTGCTTATCGATGGAACGGATCACAGCCAGCCTTGAAGATAACCTAGATAAATTCTATAAAGACTGGGACCAATGCTGGACAGTACTGACAAAAAAGATAAAGATGGAACAGTTCACACACTCGACTTGCCTAAGTAAAATATACTGAAAGGGGAGGGAGGGGAAGGGAGGCAGAAGGGGGGAAAGAGGGTGGGAAAGGGAACGTATACTGGGGGAAGGGAGGGAGGGGACGGGGAGGCAGGGTGGAGAGGGGAGAGAGGTGGGGGAGGGGGAATAAATGTAATATTTTGATTGGAATGTGATATTATATTGTTAAAGTTAAAATAAAAAGAAATATTAAAAAAAAACAAAACTTTTTAAACAACAACAACACACAACTTTATAAAACCAAAACCAAACATTAATATATATAAAAAGAAAGGAAACTTAATGGTCTGTGGGCCTGTCATGGGGCCTGAACATGGGGGAAAGACAAAAGGGGTGCACGGGACCTAGGGGTGGGCATCAGGTCCTCTTCCATTTGGTACCCATGTTGGTGGGCAAATTCCACGGCCCCTGCCATGGATGCCTGCCACTTGGAGACCGACTGGTGGTAAAGTTCCAGATTGTTGTTCTCAGTGTGGAGGTATTGGGAATAAACCTCCACCTTGCGTTCCCATACCTACAGCTTCTTAAACCATTCCACCAGCCAGTCCTCCATTGTCAGGGCTTGCAGTTTTAGCCCGTCCATATTTTTTTTTTGTTCCTCCAGAAAGTTCTGGGTTCGCCTCTCGAGTTGGGCCTGAAAAGCCCTTGGTGCTTCAGGCTCCTTCCGGGGGGCTGGAGAGTCCTCAGCGGCGCTGGACGAAGGAGAAGGGTGGTGCTGGCAGTGGCGCTTCTACCATGCCTTCCCCCCCTTCTTCCAGCATTGCTTCTCTATGCCGGAGTCCCACCGCGCCACCTTCAGCTGATGCACATTTTCAAAGTGGGAGATTATGCCAGATGTCGTCCCCTGACTGCCCCTTTTTATTTTTTTGCCGCAGATCTAAAGAACATAAAAACATAGGAACATAAAAATTGCCATACTGTGTCAGATCAATGGTCTGTCGAGCCCTGCCTGGCACCTGCATTCTTTCTCCACAAGTGAGTGGGTGGGCAATCTCTCTCTGCAGGGTACTTCCTAACAGGTCATAGGGCAATCCATTCCCTGTTGTTCCAGCCTCATGCCTTAACTTGCATACAACGAATCCACCTTTTGGCTCATCATAGACCTCTGACCTCATGTGCCTGCTTTCTGGCAACGGTGACCTCCGCCTCAATGGTGTCCTGTGCCTGGCACCAGCGGCGCCATCATCAATTATCATCATCATCATCATCATCCTTTCTGAAACAGGAACACATAAACAACACCTAAATAATGGCATGCATTTATGATGATGCCTCTGGTCCGTCCTAGAGCAATACCTACTCGCCTCTTTCCTTTTCTCTCACGGTCACCACCACCTGTGGTGCTGTAGTGTCCGCAAGTTTAGACTCTACCTGCTTCTACTGCTGCTGCTAAAAAAGCCCACCCACCCCTCTCTCTGTGGCAGACCCATAAATCAGACACATGCAAATCCTGCCCTTCTTTGAGTGCTAGGTGGGGGTGGGACTTGGTTGAAAATATCGGATACCAGTTTTACCAGATATCGGTTCTCAGATTACTGGTTTATCAGATTAAAACCGATATACCGTTACCCTTTTTTTCCCCATTGAAATCAATGGGGAAGTAAAAACCATAATTACCTGTAATAAAGAGACAACATGTAAAGATTCAATGACAGATTTACTTGTTTCCTTAACTGCTAACCACCAGACTACATTTTGTGCCCAGTAGCCCCCATGTCCCCAGTAACCCCCACGACCACTACTTCTTTTTTTGTTGTTGTGTTGACCATTCTTTTTTTGATAGTTGTGTTGACCATTCCAATTGACAACCAACCACATATTCAGCAATGCCAACAGTTCCAATGCCAAGCCAACACAATGAACACAACAATCCCAAATTAATCCCAACAAATAAACCCTCTCTCTCTGCCCATTTGACCATAGCCCCTGCCCCCAAAAAGAGGTTCCACCCTCCCAATGCCCTCTGCATCTCTTCCTAGGGGTTGGGGGCAGGCAAAGCTTTGCACATGTGTTTTTGTCAGGTGTGCGTGCATGTGGGATGGGGGATGGGGTGACTCATGTGGGGGGGTGCCCCCACCCCGGGAAGATGTTCCGCCCTCCGAATGCCCTATGCACCTCTTCCTGGGGGTGGGCAACGTTTTGCACATCTGTGTGTCATGTTGGCGTGCATGTGGGAGGGGGGCTAGGGTGTCTCATGGGGGTGCCCCCACCCCAGGAAGACGGTCTGCCCTCCCAATGCCCTCTGCACCTCTTCCTGGGGGTGGGGGTGGGCAAAGTTTTGCACATCTGTGTGTCATGTGTGTGTGCATGTGGGAGGGGGGCTGAGGTGGCTCATGGGGGGGGGACCCACCCTGGCCCACCCTGGCCCACAAGAAAAGGCCCTGCTGGGGCATTCCACTCCAGTGTGTGTAAAGGAACAGTGTGTTTCCAGATGAAAAAGGCCCTGCTGGGGCGCTCCGTAGGGCCCTTGCTTCACCTTTGCCCACAAGTCCATGTTCGGGGAGGAAGCAGGGGGCATCCCTGACCGGCAACACATTGGCAGAGGGAGCTACCTTTCTCTCTCCAGCTCCTCCTGGGGCAGCCCCGCTAGCTCCAACGACCCTGGCTCACCATTCGGGACACTTTTTCAAAAGTTTCCACGTGAGGTACTTCCTTTCCCAGGAATCTGACAACTCCCCCCCCCCCCCCACACACAC
>QEPC01010139.1:34494-46453 GCA_003113815.1 Sphenodon punctatus | reverse complement strand
GGCTAAAGCTGTGGGTGGGTGTGGGGCTAGAGCTGTGGGGTGGGTGTAGAAGGATGTGGAGCTAGAGCTACGGGTGGGTGTGGGGTAAGAGGTCTGGGTGGGTGTAGAAGGGTGTAGGGCTACAGCTGTGGTAGGGTGTGGGGAAAGAGCAGTGGGTGGGTGTGGGGAAAGAGCTGTAGGGGTGGAGTTAAAGGGGGCTGGGGCTAGAGCCGTGGGGGTAGGTTAGAAGGGTGTAGGGCTAGAGCTGTGCGAGGGTGTGGGGAAAGAACTGTGGGGTGGGTGTAGAAGGGTGTGGGGCTACAGCAGTGGGTGCGTGTGGGGAAAGAGCTGGGGGTGGGTGTAGAAGGGTATGGGGCTAGAACTGTGGGAGGGTGTGGGGAAAGAGCTGTGGGGGTGAAGGGGGATGGGGCTAGAGTTGGGGGTGTGTGGATGTAGAAGGTTGTGGGGCTGTGGGTAGGTGTGGGGTTAGAGCTATGGGGGTGGGTGTAGAAGGGTGTGGGGCTAGAGCTGTGGGTGGGTGTTGGGCTAGAACTGTGGGGGTGACCAATCAATACCTTTTATTACATAGCTAAAGGCCATTGTAAGCAATAACACAAATAAAATAAATAAATAAAAACAACATTATCATCATCATGTAGTTCAGCATAACCAAAGAATATAACAAATACAATCTCTGTTCCAGGTACCAAAATACAATCCACAACATAGGTAATCATAACCACACATAACCTCCAATCCTCCCACTCATTGCAACTCAGTTTCTCCCCAGCTTGAGTCTCCAACCCAGGGTATCAATCGATATATTATTGTAGGCCAACCAGCCAATACAAGATAAGAACACAGCATTCAAAATACAACCAGCAATAACAACATCCGGAATATAGATGCTTCTTTTTCCAATAAACCCTAGGTGCGTCTCCCTGATCCAGAGATAAATCTGACAGAACTTGGCTACTGATCTAGACCTCTCCGAATCTGTGTAAGTAAGGAGAGTTTTGGATAAAGCACCCAAATCCTGCTGTCCTACACAATACTGACCCAAGAACTCCCTTCTGGGGCCGCTTAGAGCTGCACAGCAAAAGAAAATATGAATGCAAGAATCTGGTTCCTGCAACTCGCAAAGCTGGCAGACTCTCTCATTATATCGCATTATATCCCATTATATCGCCCTTCTATCAGGAATGAAGGGTAGGAGTTACACCTGAAACAGGTGAACGCCCTTCTACGCTCTGAATCCAGCCATGCGAATAGATAGCTGGAGTTTGGACAGGGTAGGTCAGCCAGAGGATATTTGGGGGCAACTTCCTGGACAGCCAGCAGGACCCTCTCTTGCTGTAACTCCTGATCCCGCAGGTGCCTTCAGATAAGAGTCAGAGAGCCAGTGAGGCCGACCTACCCTAAGGATTGGCGGGAGAAACCCAAAGCTCCACCTCTATCAGAACTGCCCAGGTACTATGAAGCCCCTTGGCCACTGACATGACCAAGAGGGAATTGTCCTGGGATGGAAAAAGACATACCTTCACCCAGTAATTCAGAAGTGACAACAAGGCCCTCAGTCTAAAAGTTAAACTAAAGGATTCGAGCCTTAGAATTACCTGTGGAGTTCCCCTGGGGAGCCCCAAGAGCGAGCGGAGCATGTGAGTCTGAATGGGTTCCAAATCAGATAAAAAAGCAAAACCCCAGGCAGGAAAAGGGTAGAGGCATTGGGCTATGACCTTGGCCCTAAAGAACCGCAGAACCGGCAACACCAATCTGCCCCCCTGTTTAAAGAAATAGCCAAGAATAGCGGCCGAGGATCTTCTGACTTGTAGTCTCACGGCCTTCATATGGGGAACCCAACTCATGGAGGAGGCAAAGATAACTCCTAAGTACTTAAAGGTTTTAACTTGTTCTAGAATATTATGTCCGATCCTCCATTGATGGCTCTTTTGAGTGACCTGGTGACCCATTTCCATGACCTTTGTCTTGCAGAAGTTAATTTGGAGGCCTTCTCTTTCACAATAATCCCCAAAGCGTTGCAGCGCTCTCCTCAATCCAACTAAGGTCTGGGAAAGTAAAACTGTATCGTTGGCATACAGGAGGGCCGGAACCCTCCTGACACCGATCCGGGAGCGTGTGTATCTATTCCCTTCATATAGGGGATCAAATCATTTAGGAAAAGATTAAACAACACCGGGGCCAGGAGACAACCCTGCCTGACACCACGGCGAACCGGTACTGGTTTAGATAACAAATGAGCTGGGGCAGAGCGTATTCTAATATGATTGTTTCCATGTACCTTTATTAATAAATAGATTAAACGTGGGTCCATTGAGGTCGCCCTCAACTTAATCCATAGCCTCTGAATCAAAGGCCTGACTGAATCAAAGGCCATACTCAGATCGATAAAGCCCAGAAAAAATTTGACCTGTCGGGCTACATATTTCCTGGCCAACAGGGAGAGGACAAATATCTGATCCAGGGTGGATTTCCCACTCTGGAAGTCCACTTGCTCAGGTTCCAGGAAATCAGTCTCCCCCACCCAAGCCAGAACTTTCCCCAACAAAAACCTAGTGTAGAGTTTCCCAACCATGCTAAGGAGGCAAATAGGGCGATAATTCCCAGGAAGGGAGGGATCGCCCTTCTTAAAAATTGGAACTACAATTCCACTGAGCCAAGCCTTCGGCATCACCCCAGACTCATTAATTAAAGAGAAGAGGGGTGCCAAAAAATTGGCCCACCATTCAGGATCACACATCAACAGTTCTGGGGGAATGAAATCTTATCCAGGGGTCTTCCCTGCCCGGAGTTTGGAAATAAATGAGACCACTTCTTTAGAAACTGAGGGTCAAGCAGGCAGACTGTCCCTCGAGTGCAGACAAGACGGGCCCTCCAATGGACCAGAAAAGATATTGGTGTAAAAATCCACCCAAACTGTGGGAGGGATACAATACTCATGCCCGCCCACCCTGGTTGGGCGAATAAGTTCCCCAAAAGCCCTTTGATCATTCTGGAGAGCAGCCCTCTGCAACTTGGCCCAACCCAGCCTCTGGGCTGCCAGTCTTTTGGAAGATATCAAAAGACGATACTCTCTTCTTAAGGATTGTAATGCCGACCTGACTGGCAGAGAGGCATCCCTCCTCAACCGATTTGCCATCCGCCGCAATCTAGATCTCATAAGGCGGCATTCTTGATCAAACCAGGGGGAATTTTTTACCCTCCCAGGAATCCTCCCTTTCTGAGTCACTAGCAAAGGGAGTAAGAGAGCCATCAGGCCCTCAAAGGCCACCTGATGGTCCCCCTCCCCCCCCATGATCTTTCCAATGAGCATCCCAACCTCCCTCCCCCGGCTAAATTCCTCAAAAGCTAGTCTTAAACCCTCAGACCACTTAACACGGACAAGGCTCCTGCCCTCATCCGCTGCCACAGTCTCCTGCCTTTGTTTCACAAAGGGATCTACAAGAATCAATTCAATTGGGAGGTGATTGGTTTCATACTTCGGTTTCATACTTCGGGATTGGTTTCATACTTGGGGTTTCATACAAGGAAATCCAAAATGCTGGAAAAAAATAAATTTGACACCAGGAAGTAATCTATAATACTAGAGCCCTGGGGCGAGTGGTAGGTAAAATCCCCTTCAGGGTCCCCCCTTGAATGGCCATTCAGGACCCATAGCCCCCACTCATCCATAAAATTTTCCAAACAAACAGCCCCAGGGCTAACTACCTTATCCTTGGAGAACCGAATAGGCAAAGGGAATTCAGAATCATCCAATCTTAGAGGGGCCTGCCCAAGGGCTGAGGCACCCAACCTGATGTTAAAATCACCCACCCAAAAGTATCATAGCTCCTGGAAAAAAATAGCAAGCCCGAGACAAAATCTCACTGACTCTGTCCCAAAAATCCAGCACATAATAAGGGGAGAAAAGGGGAGGTAAATAGACATTTCCCAACAACACCTCCATTCCAGTTGGAAACAAACAATAAAACAAGGCAAAATAAGCTCCTATTGAGTCATATAATTTAACCTGCACACGCAAAGCCATGGGAACAAGGAGAGCCAAGCCCCCACTAGGCCTTCCGGGGCGAACAGAGGGGAGAGCATTTAAACAAAACACTACAAACCCCTTACAGGAAAACTCAGCTAAAGTCCAGGTTTCCTGTAATAATATAAAACTATAATCAGCCAGACCACAAAAAAAATCAACATCCTGGCAGCGAGACTTCCACCCGGAAATGTTCCAACTAAGGAACCTAAGGTTCTAAGACCCTTTGCGTATTGTCATTGATCCAAGAGAGGGAGAGGTACAGCCAGGTGGGAAGCATCATCCACACCCTTGGCCCCACCCTGGGACAAAAAATGATCTTCAAAGAGTAGTCACAATGGGGGACCAATGAGACTACCAGTTCCGATTTTAATGTAGGGAGGGGGTGAATGGTGCAGTCCCGCCTCATGATGTTCCTTATACCTGCAGGTGCCTCCCCCGCCACCCAGCCTATGGGGGAGAGGGATCTACAAAGAGGGACAATTGCTGCAGATGAATTAGCTTCTCGGCTACTCTTTTGGGCTAGAGGGCAAGGGGAGGAGGCTCTAGAAACTTTGGGCCTGCCCCCACCCACTCCATCTACCATAGAGGGGGCATTAGTTGGAACAAAAGAAGGCAAAACCTTCTTAACCATTACCTCTAGCCGCTGCCCTTTATCAAGGGGGGGGGGGAGTGGGAAAACTTTATCTGTAACTTAAAATCCCCCAGATTTTTAGAGAGGGATCCAAACTTATCCAAAATAGCCTTTTGGCCCTCTGGAAAGGAAGGCTGTACAGGGTCAGTACAAGGAGAGCACAACCCAGGTGGCCTAGAGGGAGCCAATCCTGGGATCAAAAGATCAACTTCCATACTTCCTTCCACAGAGCAACTTTTAGAATTGGGCGGTGGGAGAGATACTTCACGAGAACCTTTTGTGGAAGGCTGAATCCCAGTCATAGAGCGATTGTCCCCCAGACCAGAAATCCTGGAGGGTGCTGCCATGTCTGACTGGGAGAGACTGATAGTCTCTTTCCCTCCCAGAACCCCTCCCTCTTGTCCCAGGGACCGAGTCGGGGGAGAACGGCCTATAGGAGGCATATCTACTCTAGTTACCATCCCAGGGGCTTGCAATAGGCATGGGCCAGGGGGACCAAAATCAACCCTATCCTCTTGGGGGTGAGAGACACCCCTAGCCATTAGAAAATGCTCTGAGTCCATCTGGAACACCCTGGACACAAATATAGCTTTGCTATTTAACATTGGTAAATTTCCTAAAATCAATGAAACCCAAATAGGGGAATCAAACAGAATATTTACCATGCGGTGATCTTTAAAGCTAGAGATGATGTCAACAGAGATAACGTTCCACCTAGTAATAGGTTCGTGAAGTAAAAACCTCAGATGTTCCGCCACATCTAGCGGGGTACTCCAGAGAGGAAAAAGGCCAGGGCCCAAGGGGAAGATTGTGAACATCAGATTACAGGGAGAGGCCCTAAAAGGCATTGGCCTATCAAGGTCCATGGAAATAAGATCCTTGAATCTAATAAGGGGCGTCTTTACTTCCCCTGAGGCAGCCATAATAGAAGTCAGTGGGCCGTTAGTAAGACACTCAGAGCCAGGGCCCACCTTCCCCAACCCTTCCAAGGGGGGGTTATCACCACCTACACCAGACAAAACCAGAGCCCTTCTAGGGACACACTGCGCCCCTAAATCCTCATTGGGCCGAGTGTTTTGACATAAAAACAAATTCAGTGTCTCCACGTTGTCGTTAAGTTGGTTCAGCTGAGCAAACATACATTTCAAAGTTTCAGTAGTTAGTGCTACATGCTTAGATAGAAAACTAGACAAACCCTCCTCCTCACTGGTCACCCGGAAACTATTTGGGGATACTTGGGTACCAGAAGCCAAAGGAATTTCCAAAGGGGTTAAAGGGGTTAGAAGGTCACAGAAATTGCCCACCATCAGGGTACATGATGAGGACAAAACTGAAAGATGGTTCACAGTAGGGGGGGCCACTGGCAAAAGAGGCGAGTCCAAGGGCGATCTCACCAAGAAGCTTTTCATTCTCTGCTGCTTTAACAGTTTATCCAAGGGTGGAGAGGAGATGGCAGCCTCCGCTCTAGTGCATTTGGAAGTCTTCATGGCCATAGATAGTTGTCATCCTGGAGAGGCCTGGCACGCCTGATCTGCGCCTAAGGCTGTGCGCACAAGGCGTTTCAGGCTGCCAGGCATCGATGGAGCAGCGGCAGAGGCCCGGCCAGGACTCGGTGGCTGGCCTGGCACCCCTGCTTGGCTGAGTGTTGCAGGCTTCCAGGCATCGGTGGCAGCCTGACTCAGGGTGGTGTGAGGGAAGCTTAAACTGGGGGGCCAGGAAGCCAATCAGGTGCCTAAACCCCATGTACACGAGTCCGACCACTGAGAAGGAATGCCCATCGAACACAATCATTTCCCCCAACATGCGTGTGGCTTTCAGAAGCCACACCATCCTCCATGTCCTGCAGCTGCCGATGGACTTGTCAGCTGCCCCCACCCCAGCTCCTCCATGGTGCACTAACATTTCTGGGTCTCAACTGGCTGCTGCTGCTGTACCACTGACAGCGTTGATGGGAGGGGCAAGACATGGTGGTGACACAGCTCTCGGACAGACGTGTGGCCAGCCCTGTTCAAAGTGGCCAAGGGTCTGTTGTTCTGTCCACCAATGAGTGTCCCCAGCGAGCAGGTGTTCTCTATGACTGGGGATAATTGCTCGCCACACCGCCTGAGACTGGGGGCCAAGTTGGTGGTGCAGTTGCTTTTCATCAAGGTGTCTGTTTGCTGCTGCTGCCGCTGCTTCCATGGGTTCTGCTACCGGGCAATCCAATGTCTGCTGCTACTCCACCAATCCCTGGCAGCCTGCAATGCCCGGCCAAGTAGGGGTGCCAGGCCAGTCATCAAGCTCCAAGCCTTCTTGGCCTCTGCTGCTGCTGCTGCCACTGGGTCTCAGACAGACAGCCATGGTGCCATGGGCACCCCTGGGGGCCAAGCGCCGAGCCTGCCTACCCGGGCAAGCCAAGGTGCCGAGCTCCAAACCTTTCTGGTCTCTGCTGCTGCTGCTGTTGCTGTATCTACAATGGCCTGCCTTGCCCCCACAGGCCCCCCTGGAATGCCCCAAGCCTCTGCCACAGCTGAACTTTCCGAATATTTGGCAGGACCAAACCCTGCTGGACTGAACCCACAAACCTGAACTTAGTTTTCAGACCGAACGGCCAAACATTCAAACCCTGTTCTGTTGCACATCCCTAGTAGCTTCTAGATGACATGGATGGACAGCCCCCTGTGCTTGTAACATAGGCCTCAGAACCCTGATGGTGGGTCCTGGGTCTGGAGTGACTGTTTCTCAATGCGGTGGAATGACAGCTCCCAAGGAGAGGAATGATCACCCCAGGTCCCTGATACTGTGTCCTGGGTCTGGAGTGGCTGTTTCTTGATGTGGTGGAATGCCAGCTCCCCATGAGTGGAACGATGGCCCCAGGTCCCTGATGGTGGGTCCTGGGACTGGAGTGGCTGGCTGTTTCTTGATGTGGTGGACTTACAGCTCCCTGTGAGCGGAATGATGGCCCCAGAACCCTGATGGTGGGTTCTGGGGCTGGAGTGGCTGGCTGTTTCTTGATGCGGTGGAATGACGGCTCCACGTGAATGGAATGACGGCCCTAGAACCCTGACAGTGGGTCCTGGGACTGGAGTGGCAACTTCTAGATGAAGTGGAATGACAGCTCCCCATCAGTGGAATGACAGCCCCAGAACCCTGACAGTGAATCCTGGTATTGGAGTGGCAGCTTCTAGATGAAGTGGAATGACAACTCCCCATGATTGGAATGTCTGCCTCAGAACCCTGACAGTGGGTCCTGGGACTGGAGTGGCAGCTTCTAGATGAAGTGGAATGACGGCTCCCCGTTATTGGAATGACGGCCCCAGAACCCTGACAGTGGGTCCTGGTATTGGAGTGGCAGCTTCTAGATGAAGTGGAATGACGACTCCCCATGATCGGAACGCCAGCCCCAGAACCCTGACGGTGGGTTCTGGGACTAGAGTGGCAGCTTCTAAATGAAGTGGAATGACATCTTGCTGTGATCAGAATGACGGCTGAAGAACCCTGACAGTGGGTCCTGGGACTGGAGTGGCTGGCACCCCTACTTGGCCAGGTGTTGTAGACTGGCATCCTACTCAACTGAACTCAAGAAGCTCTGTTGCAAATTGGGGAAGCCTTGCCCGGTGGTGAATCTCATGGACACCCAGTCCCCGCCCACTGGCGCACTCATCTGAGCGATGCCCATCTACAAGAGGGAGGAGCAAATGGCTGACGTTCAGTACCAGCAACAGCAGCAGATATTGGATTTCCCGGGCAAAGTAACTGTGGCTGGCACTCCTGCTCGCCCGGGCATTGCATGCTGGCTGGCATTGGTGGAGCAGCAGTAGAGGCCCGGCCAGGGCTCGGTGGCTGTGTTGGAATGTGCAACAGTCACAAGTAAAAGCCCATTGCAAGCCCTGCAAGCTCAATATGGGGCTTCTCCAGTAGGGGGAGGGTCCTTGTTGCCTCTCTTCTCTCTGTGTCCTCCATCTTGTCCCATGCAGTCTGTACAGTATGGAAGCATGTCTTTTGAGTTCTTAGTAAAATTCTGTTTTGAAGAAATTTCCGCTGTGTTCTTCAACAGAAAGCTAACTCTACAATAGGCTGTCACCTCTGCTCGGCCATGCGTTGCAGGCTGGTTAGCATCAGTGGAGCAGCAGCAGAGGCCCAGCCAGGGCTCAGTGGCTGGCACCCCTACTTGTCCCGCATTGCAGGCTAGCTGGCCTATATGTGGGACACTTTCAGATAATGAAGTGGAACAACCGCCCTCCCTGCCTGGAACGTAGGCCCCAGAACCCTGACGGTGGGTCCTGGGGCTGGAGTGGCTGACACCCCTGCTCAACTGGGCATTGCAGGCTGGCTGGCATTGGTGGAGCTGCGGCAGAGGCCCAGCCAGGGCTCGGTGGCTAGCACCCCTACTTGGCCAGGCATTGCAGGCTTGCATCCTACTTTCCGGATCTCAACAAACTATTCTGGCAATTGGTCAAGCCTTGCCCAGTGGTGAATCACGTGGCCACCCAGTAGCAGACATTGGATTGCTGGGGCACAGTACCCATGGCACAGCAGAGGCAGCAGAAGTGGACATTGGATTGTTGAGGCACAGAACCTGTGGCACAGACAGCAGAGGCAGCATTAGCAGCAGCAGCAGACATTGGGTTTCCCGGTAGCAGAACCCATGGCACAGACAGCAGAGGCAACATTGGCAGCAGCAGCAGAGGACACTGGATTGCCCGGTAGCAGAACCCATGGCACAGACAGCAGAGGCGACATTGGCAGCAGCAGCAGACATTGGATTGACCAGGAACAGAACCCGTGGAACAGCAGAGATGGCAACAGCAGGATTTCCCTGTGCACAGAACCCATGGAGCCAGGATGGTAGGATTTGCCAGGGAAGAGCTCCCATACAGTAGCAGATGCAGCAGCAGGATTGCATGGGCACATTTGGATTTGCCAGGGCAGAGCACCCATGGACCAGCAGACAGCAGCAGCGGGATTACCAGGCCAGTGGGGCACATCACCCAGGGTTGCCAGGGCAGGCAGACAGGCACCTTGGCATGAGAGGCAGGCAGACTTAGGCAGGGTATTATCTTGACCACCTGGGCAGGCAGGTGGGCTCCCAGGGGACCCAGGGGAACGATGGCCAGAGCTGGCAGATGGGGAGCTGAGGGTGACCACGAGGGAACAGGGGAGGGGTAACAGGTCACAGGTGCGTGGAGGGAGGGGAGGGCACCCGACCACCCACGGGGAAGGGGGAGGGATGGCCGGCATCCCAGGCCCAACCCCAGCACCATTTGGGGGGGGGGGGACATGTGCAGCTAACGGCTTCCTGACCGAGCTAACCAAAGCCGTATTCCACAGATCCGCTGCCCCGGCAGCTGGCACAGCCCCTAGAGGGTCCAGTGCCAGTGGCCCAGTGGATGCAGGAGCACAGGGCACGTGTGCACCGCTGACGGGAGGACCTGGCAGAGGAGATAATGAGGACTAGGGATGGGTGAACACGGTTCGGATGTTCTGAGTTCGGACCGAACTCGGTCTGTTCGGACGTCCGAACTGAACGTCCGAACTGAGCTCTTGAATGACCTAACAGTTCAGTCGTGTTCGAATGAGTTTGGGGGCAGAAAAAACGTCTTTCCAGGGCTGAAAATTAGGTTTTGGCTTCATTTTCGGTTTCGGTTTCGCTATTTTTGAATGGTCGGCCAAGTTCGGCCAAACCGAACTCGACTGAACCGAACCATCAAACCTGAACTCGGGTTTCGAACTGAACGACCGAACATCCAAACCACGTTCTGTTCACCCATCCCTAATGAAGACCAGCGCAGAGCAGGGGGAGGCGATGATCACCTCCATTGACAGGATGGAGGCTGCCACTGGCAGGGCCATAGAGCAGGTGGAGGGATGGGACAGGCACCTCCTAGCTGAGATGCGGAAGGAGAGGTGGCTGAAGAAATGGGACCACACACACCAGATGGAGGCTATACAGTGGTTGACGGACACCATTGACTGCAGGGCTGCTGAGCACTCCCGGAAGCTGGACTGTTCCCTCGAGATCGGCACCTCACTGCTGCTACATGCGGGCATCATGGCAGCAGCATCCCCTAGGCGCCATACCGGTTGCAGCCCCACACCCACCAGCCATCCCACTGCCAGTGCCCATCCCACAGCAGCAGCAGCATCCCCGACCACAGGGCCCATGCCTCTGCATCCCGCCGGGGCTGAGTCTGCCTTCCCATTCTCATGCCACGCTGCCTGTCTGCCCGCATGTCCGCCCAGGTGGCCAAGATTGAACCCTGCCTCAGTCTGCTTTCCCATGTTCATGCCACGCTGCCTGTCTGCCCGACCACCCACCCAGGCAGCCAAGATCCAAGCCTGCCTCAGTCTGCCTTCCCATGGTCATGCCACGTTGCCTGTCTGCCCAACCGCCCACCCAGGCAGCCAAGATCCAAGCCTGCCTCAGTCTGCCTTCCCATGCTTATGCCACGCTGCCTGTCTGCTCACCCAGATGGCCAAGATCGAACCCTAGAGATGGGAGAACTCGGTTTGGAAGTTCAGAGTTCGGCTCGAACTCGACCTGTTCGGACGACCGAACCCGAATCTGAACACGAACTGACTGAACCAAACTCAATTCCGAACGTCGAAATGACCAAAGGGTTAGTTCAGTTCGAATCATGTTCGGATGAGTTCGGGTGGCAAAAAAGGGGTCACTGGAAGGTCAAACATGACAGGGAGGGGTAGTCAGCTGAGGAGCAGACTTCCTGGCACCAGGGGTGGAGAGGCTTGCAAGAAACAAAACTATCTGCCTCCCTCCTTCCCAACTCCTTCTGAGCTAGTCACTGTTCCTGAACAGCAGGCGTTTCAGAAGGCTCCCCTCCCAGCATTTCCCAGCTCCCCCATCCATTGCAATCCTCTTCCCATTTCATCCATCCAACCCATCTACCCCCATATTCCCATTCATTTATTTAGCTTAGCTTAGATAGATTTATTGGTTATTTTTTGTTTTTACTCCTCCCTGTGTTCCCTGCGTTCAATCTTCCTTCCTCCCTCCCTCCCCCTCCACTGAATCCTTTCTCTCTCCCATATATTCCATCCCAGATTCCCTTCCCTTCCCCTGTTTTTTCATTTAGAGTAGGATTATTAGATTGCTTTAAGTTTCATTTCAGTTTTGTACAGAAAGGAAACTTAAACCTTAAACTGAAACCTTGTGTTGTTTGTGATTCCCCCCATCCTAGATAGATAGATAGATAGATAGATAGATAGATAGATAGATGTAGGAGTTAGCTTAGTGCTAGAGATAGCGTTAGTGATTTAGTTTTAGTGATTGTAGGAGTAGGCCTGTGTACTTATTAGATAAT
>QEPC01010139.1:13624-34388 GCA_003113815.1 Sphenodon punctatus | reverse complement strand
CCGAACGGCCAAACTGAACAGCTGAACCCGAACCCGGCGAACGAACCGAACGGCCAAACTGAATGGATGAACCGAACACAGCCGAACCGAACGCCCGAACCACAATCTGTTCGCCCATCCCTATCGAACCCTGCCTCAATCTGCCTTCCCATCCTCATGCCATGCTGCCTGTCTGTCCGCATGCCCAGGTGACCAAGATTGAACCCTGCCTGTCTGCCTTCCCATCCTCATGCCACACTGTCTGTCTGCCTGCCTGCCTGCCTGCCTGTCCAGGTGGCCAAGATCGAACCCTGTCTCAGTCTGCCTTCCCATGTTCATGCCACTCTGCCTGTCTGCCTGCCGCCCGCCCAGGTGACCAAGATCAAAGCCTGCCTCAGTCTGCCTTCCCATCCTCATGCCATGCTGCCTGTCTGCCCGCCCGCCTGCCCGCCCGCCCAGGTGGCTAAGATCAAAGCCTGCCTCAGCCAGCCTTCCCATGCTCATGCCACACTGCCTGTCTGCCCACCCTGTGGGCAAAGCTGAAGCCCTGTCCCAGCCTGCCTACCTCTCATGCCAAGGTGCCTGTCTGCCTGCCCTGGCAACCCTGGATGATGTGCCCCACTGGTCTGGTAATCCTTCTGCTACTGTCTGCTGCTCTGCCCTGGCAAATCCAAATGTGCCCATGCAATCTTGCTGCTGCTGTCATTTGCTGCTGTATGGGAGCTCTTCCCTGGCAAATCCTACCATCCTGGCTCCATGGTTCCTGCACACAGGGAAATCCTGCTGCTGCCATCTCTGCTGTTCCACGGGTTCTGCTACCATGCAATTCAATGTCTTCTGCTGCTGCCAATGCCGCCTCTGCTGTCTGTGCCATGGGTTCTGTGCCCCGGCAATCCAATGTCCACTGCTCCTGTCAATGCTGCCTCTGCTGTCTGTGCCATGGGTTCTGCTACCAGGTAATCCAATATCTGATGCTGTGCCAGAGGTTCTATGTCATGACAATCCAGTCTGCTGCTGCTGCCAATGCCACCTCTGCTGTCTGTGCCATGGGCTCTGTGCCCTGGCAATCCAATGTCCGCTGTTGCTGCCTCTGCTGTGCCACGGGTACTGTACCCCAGCAATCCAATGTCTTCTGCTCCTGCCAATGCTGCCTCTGCTGTCTGTGCCATGGATTCTTGGCAGTCCAATATCTGCTGCTGCTGGCAATGACGCCTCTGCTATTTGTGCCATGAGTTCTGTGCCCCATCAATCCAATGTCCTCTGTTGGTGCCAATGCCACCTCTGCTGTGCCATGGGTTCTGTGCCCCGGCAATCCAATGTCCGCTGCTGCTGCCTCTGCTGTGCCACGGGTACTGTGCCCCGGAAATCCAATGTCTGCTGCTGCTGGCAATGACACCTCTGCTGTCTGTGCCATGGGTTCAGTGCCTGGGCAATTCAATGTCCGCTGCTGATGCCAATTCCTCCTCTGCTGTCTGTGTCACGGATTCTGTGCCCTGGCAATCCAATGTCTGCTGCTGCTGCCTCTGCTGTGTCCCGGATTCTTTGCCCCGGCAATCCAATGTTTGCTGCTGCTGGCAATGACACCTCTGCTGTCTGTGCCATGAGTTCTGTGCCTGGGCAATCCAATGTCCGCTGCTGTTGCCAATGCCGCCTCTGCTGTCTATGCCAAGGGTTCTGTGCCCAGGCAATCCAATGTCTGCTTCTGCTGCCAATGCTGCCTCTGCTGTCTGTGCCAAGGGTTCTGTGTCCAGGCAATCCAATGTCCGCTGCTGGTGCCAATGCCGCCTCTGCTGTCTGTGCCATGGGTTCTGCACCCTGGCAATCCAATGTCTGCTACTGGGTGGCCACGTAATCCACCACTGGGCAAGACTTGATCTATTGGCAGAATAGCTTGTTCAGATCCGGAGACTAGGATGTAAGCCTGCAATGCCCGGCCAAGCAGGGGTGTCAGTCAATGAGCCCTGGCCAGGCCTCTGCTGCTGCTCCACCAATGCCAGTCAGCCTGCAATGCCCGGACAAGCAGGGGTGCCAACCACTCCAGCCCCAGGACCCACTGTCGGGGTTCTGGGGCCATCATTCCACTCATGGGGAGCCATCATTCCACCTTTCTGCAAGTGTCCCACATCCCGGCCAGCCAGCCTGAAATGCCCAGCTGAGCAGGGGTGCCAGCCACCAAGCCCTGGCCAGACCTCTGCTGCTGCTCCACCGATGCCAGCCAGCCTGCAAGCCCAGACAAGCAGGGGTACCAGCCACAGAGCCCTGACTGGGTCTCTTCTGCTGCTCCACCAATGCCAGCCAGCCTTCAATGCCTGGCTGAGCAGAGGTGCCAGTCGCAGTTACTGTGCCTGGGCACTCCAATGTGTGCTGCTGCTAGTACTGCACATCAGCCATTTGAACCTCACTCTTGTAGATGGCAATATATTGGATGAGTGTGCCAGCGGGTGGGGGCTGGGTGTCCACATGATTCACCACCTGGCAAGGCTTGCCCAATTTGCAATAGAGCATCTTGTGTTTAGTCGAGTATGATGCCAGCCTGCAACGCCTGGCCAAGTAGGGGTACCAGCCGCCTTGCCCTAGTCGGACCTCTGCCGCTGCTCCACAAATGTAAGCCAGCCTGCAACACCCAGCCAAGCAGGGGTGCCAGCCACTCCATCCCCAGGACGTACTGTAAGGGTTCTGGGGCATACATTCCATCCAGGCATTGTCTCCAGATGTCCCATATCGTTCCCAGCCAGTCTGCAACGCCCAGCCAAGTAGGGGTGAACGTATCCTGTTTAAACTCTTGGTATTCACATTCAAAACACTCCACAACGAAGCTCCCCCTTACCTCTCGGACCTAATCTCCCTACGCACTCCTGCACACGCTCTCCGCTCTTCCTCTGTCCCATCCCTCACTCTCCCTCGTTTCTCCTGCTCACCTAACTGCCTTCGACCCTTCTCCCTAGCTTCCCCCATGCCTGGAACTCCCTCCCTACCCACATCCGCCTTGCCCCCTCCCTCTGCACCTTCAAATCCCTCCTCAAGACCCACCTTTTCCTCACCGTCTTTCCCAATGCCTGCTAGTGGTTCCCATACACCTACTGTCTGCCCTCCTCTGCAGCTGCAACCAACTTGATTGCAACCAAGCCAAGCACACGCACCTGAGACTTCGCATCCGCTTGAATGTTTGTTTGTCTTCTCCCCTGTCTCTCCCACTGTCCCCTCTCCCTTCTCCCCCTCCTTGTCTTTTAGATTGTAAGCCACAGGCAGGGACCGCATCCATTTCTATGTTCTGTACAGCGCCAAGTACATGACTGGTGCTATATAAATGTTTATAATTAATAATAATAATAATAATAACAACAACAACAACTGCCAAACCCTGGCCAGGCCTCTGCTGCTGTTCCACCAATGCCAGCCAGCCTGCAACATCCAGTCAAGCAGGGGTGCCAGCCACCAAGCCCTGGCCAGGCCTCTGCCACTGCTCCACCAATGCCAGCCAGCCTGCAACACCCATCCGAGCAGAGGTGCCAGGCACTCCATCCCCAGGACCCATCATCAGGGTTATGGGGCCTATGTTCCAGTCAGAGAGGGCTGTATTTCTACTTCATCTAGAAACTGCCACTCCTGTCCCAGGACCTATCATCAGGGTGCTGGGGCCTACATTCCAGGAAGAGAGGGCTGCTGTTCCACTTCATCTAGAAACTGCCACTCCTATCCCAGGACCCACCATAAGGGTTCTGGGGTCATCATTCTGCTCACAGGGAGCCGCCATTTCACCACATCAAGAAACAGCCAGCCACTCCAGCCCCAGGACCGACCATCAGGGTTCTGTGTCCATCATTCCACTCATGGGGAGCTGTCATTTCACCACATCAAGAAGCAGCCAGCCACTCCAGTCCCAGGTCCCACCATCAAGGTTCTTCGGCCTATGTTCCAGGCAGGGAGGATTGTCCATCCACATCATCCAGAAGCTGCCACTGTAGTCCCAGGACCCACCATCAGGGTTCTAGTGCTGTCATTCCACTCATGGGGAGCTACCATTCCACTTCCTCTAGAAGCTGCCACTGTAGTCCCAGGAGCCACCATCAGGGTTCTGGGGCCGTTATTCTGCTCACAGGGAGCTGTCATTCCACTGCATCCAGAAGCTGCCACCCCAGCCCCAGGACCCACCCTCAGAGTTCTGGGGCCTACATTACAGGAAGGAAGGGTTGTCCATCCACGTCATCCAGAAGCAATAAGGGTGCTGCTGCTGCTGCTCAGCCTGCTGCTGGTGGAGATACTGCTAGAGCTGGGGGCAGGGATAGACCCTGTCAGCTAAAAGGGGAAGCTGCTCCCACTCCCACCATCCCCAGGGGCGTCCTCCTGCTGCTGCTGCCGTGCGCTCTCCAGAGTCCACTCTGTCTGCTGGATCCTCTCCACATGCTCACCCTTCCAGTGGCCATAGAGCAGTGTCTGGTGTGCCATGCTGCCCTTGATCCTGGGGTCCAGCATGGTTCCCAACACATATTCCTCCCGCTGCAGGAGCTCATCAGACTGCACCTTCAGCCCTGTCTTCAGCTGCTGCACCAGGGCAACCGCCTCAGCCACCAGCTGCTTCTTGCCCTGAGGGCCACAAACCTGCCCTGGGTTATCTCATCCAGCCTCCTCAAGAGACACTGTACCAGAGGGGTCACCTGGCTGATGGTGGCCATGAAGGAGCTGACGGTCTCTGTCATGGCCAGGAATGGTCTCAGAACAATGACAGTGTGAGCCAGGATCTCCCATTCTGCCCCATTGTACCCTGGAGGTGCCTGCTGTCCATCACCAGTTAAACCTAATGCAAGGCTTGATAAGTCGCTCGAGCATCAGGAACATGGAATTCCACCTGGTGGCCACATACTGCACCAGCTGGTGCACTGGGGAGTCTTGATCTGCCTGCTTCATCCAGAGGAGGTTGCTGCCCTTTACACTCCGGTTAAAGAAACCGGCCAGCTTCCTCCCCAGCTCGATCAGGGAGCTAAGGGTTCTGGTCCCAATCCCCTTCTCCCCCAAGACCAGAGTACCCCTGACCACCTGATGAAGGGTGTGTGCAGTGCAAGGGATGCTGGTGAAGTCCTCCTCATGGACTGCCCACAATATGTTGGCCGCATTGTGCGTTACTACGCACCCCTTGGTGAAGGGTGCGCCTGGTGTGACCCACTCCCTCACCATGGTGGTCAAGGCTGCCTCATTGTTCCTTGAAGTGTGGGGGCTTCTGCATCCATGACTTTCGCCTGAAGCAGGGCCCACCTATACCCTGCTTTGGGACCCCTCCTGCCACTGCCAAACACTGCCTCCAGGTCCTGCCACAAGGGCGTCATTACTGCCAGGTAGGCATGCTGCGTGTTCCTACTCGACCACAGGTCGGTGGTGAAGTGGACAGTGGCACCTCCAGCCTCTGCCAGCTGCTCCCTCACCCGTTCCCTTAAAGCCTGGTACAAGGCTGGCACCACCTGCTGACTCAGGGTGGTGCTGGCAGGCCTCCAGTTCTGCTCTGTCTATGCTGGGTTCTCCAGTTCTAGTCACCATCACGGCATGGCATTGCAGGCTGCCAGACATCGATGGAGCAGATGCAGTTGGCAGAACCCCGGCCAGGACTCGGTGGCTGGCCTGGCACCCCTGCTTGGCCAGGTGTTTCAGGCTGCCAGGGATTGGTGGCAACCTGACTCAGGGTGGTGTGCGAGGGAAGCTTAAACTAGGGGGCCAGGAAGCCCATCAAGCATCTAAACTCCATGTCCCCAACCACCAAGAAGGGCTGCCCATCAGGCGCAATCATTTCCCCCAACGTGTGTGTGGCTTTCAGAAGCCACACTGCCCTCCACGGCCTGCATCTGCCTTGGACTTGAAAGCTGCTCCCACCCCAGCTCCTCCATGGTGCACTGATGCTTCCGGGCCTCAACTGGCTGCTGCACCACTGACAGTGATGATGGGAGGGGCAGAACATGGTGGTGACACAGCTCTCAGAGGGACGTGTGGTTGGCCCTGTCCAAAGTGACCAAGGGACTGTTGTCCTGCCCACCAATGAGTGTCCCCAGCGAGTGGGTGTTCTCTATAACAGGTGATGTTTGCTCACCGCACTGCCTGAGACTGGGGGCCACGTTGGTGGAGCAGGGAGCAGGGCTTTTCATCAAGGTCAAACTTCTGCTGTTGGAATTCCCCAAGCTGCCCCTGGACATGGGTTGATGGTGCAGTCAGTGGCACACGCCATCCCATGCCAGGGGCAGTCTTGGAACAGTGCTTCTCTTCAGTCTGGGCTGCCTGCTGCTGCTGAGGTGCTGTCCCTCCCTCCCAATGCCCGGTGCCCGCCCTGCCTCTCTCTCTCTCTGACTAGATGGCCTCGGCTGGCTTATCTGACTGACCTCATGACACAGGGTGGCATTGGGAAGCTGTAAGCCTGCCAGCTGGCCTCTGTCTAGATGATCTCAGCCCACCTGTCTGACTGGCCCTCTCTTGCATACTCTGCACAGTATTCACCAGCCTATCTGAGTGCCCTGCCAAGGTCCCAGCCTGCCTTCCCTACTGCCTCTCATGCCACGCTGTCTGTCTGCCCACCCTGGTTACCAACCTCCAACCCTGCCTCAGCCTGCCTTTGGCTGCTCATGCCATGCTGCCTGTCTGCTGCTTCTGCCGCTTCTGCCATAGGTTCTGCTACCGGGCAATCCCATGTCTGCTGCTGCTCCTTTGATGCCTGGCAACCTGCAGTGCCTGGCCAAGTAGGGGTGCCAGGCTAGTTACTAAGCCCCAAGCCTTCCCGGGCTCTGCTGCTGCTGCTGCTGCTGCTGCCACTGGGTCTCAGATGGCCAACCATAAGTGCTGGGCCTGCCTGCCTGGGCAAGCTGGGGTGCCAAGCACCAAGCATTCCTGGTCTCTGCTGCTGCTGTGTCTCTGATGGCCTACCATGCCCCCATGGAGCACCCCAAGCCTCTGCAGTGGCCGAACTTTCCGAACATTCGGCAGGCCCAAACCCTGCCTGATCAAACCCATGAATCCAAACTAAGGTTTTGGGCTGAATGGCTGAACATCTGAAACCCGTTCTGTTCGCACATCCCTACTGATTCTAGGTCAATGCTGCACCAAGTGCCCAAATGGCAACATATGGGACAAAATTGGGCCTCACCCTGATGCCTCATCCAACCAGGTCTCTTCAGTGTGAATGGCTGAAGTAAGTGGAGTAGGAGATGCACCCCTTTCCTCCCCTTGTGGCCCAGCACTGGCTGTTGCTAAGACTATACATATTACCAATCTGCAAGCTAGCATAAATAATCAACCATTTATGCCAGGGTTTTTTTCTCTCACTCTTAATGAGTGCCTGTTTTGTGAGGATGTCTGAAGTGAGTGAGTGGGAGAGGCACACCTTTCCTCTTCTTGCAGCCCAGCATTGGCCATTGCTAAGGCTGGAGGTATGCATGGCTGCAGCAGAGCAACACCCCCTATGGAGAAAAGGAAAGTAAAAAACCCAAAAAACCTTAAGCACTATGCTAGCACACTGCCCCAACCCCACCCAGTACTGGACACCCCACCCCAAACCAGAAAAAATGCTGCCCACCTATTGAAAGGAGAATCCCTCCCAAAAAAGTGGATGTCACTCTAATGATTGCAGCCAACAAATGGGATACTCCCCCACCATAAAACAACCCCAAACTGCAAACCCCAAATACTGTCCAGTGAAAAATTGTGAGTGTTTACCACCTATGTCATCCTTATCACTCTCAATGAGAGTGGCATCCTGGTTCTCTGTGTCTGTAATGAGCACAGCTGGTTCCTGATTGAAGAGCCGCTGGCTGTCCAGTTGCAGGTGGTACATCGTTAATCACTGCTCCATCACTGCCCGCGGTGATAGCCAACCTCCGAAAATTGTACCATACAATGCAGTGGCTAGGGAAGAGCAAGCAGCTGGGTCTGAGTGATCTCTGACCATGCTGAGCACGTAAAATGCATTTTTTAATACGGTGCTTAGCATTTAAGATAGACAAACGAGTGTCACCAGAAGTCACTGTTCCATGGAATGCAGTGGCATGTCTGTGGCACTGGAGGACCTCCCCTGCTCACGAGTGAGCATGCAACCTTTTAAACAGATACCTTGCATGTGTTCATGGACTAGCCAGAATTAGTCAGGATTCACCTGCATAGCATTCCCCACATTTCAAAACATGATGCCTTGCATGGAAACATGAACACAATTACATGTGAGTGAACACTATTTAAACAGCCATGAGAACACTGACCCATGAAGAGTTATTGGTACATTTGTTATAACCCTCAGATGCACTTGAAGCTGTCAGACAGGCTGGGCTGGATGGACCATTGGTCTGACCCAATATGGTATTTCTTGCATTCTTATGTTTTCATGTTCTTATATTGCAGTTGAATGGCATTCCTGATTCATGAAGAGAAGCAAAAAATGTGATCATATGTAAAGAAGAAAAATAACTTAATGACAGTGCATCATAAACACCCATTCCTCCAATTAATTTGATGGCTGAATTTATGCCATGGTAGCAGCAAGGAGGCTAAGTACCTTGTTGACCAAATGTAGCCACCATGGCCAGAGTGAATTGGTTGCTGTTAGGCACCTATCTGAGAATATAAAAAGTTCTAGCAATTTCTCCCGTGTGCTGATTTCTAGGGGTGTGCATGTCGTTTTCATTATTACAATAATGGTGAAGAGCAGACGTGACTGCTGGGAGAGTGGTAGCTGGCGGCAGGGACTCCCGGAGAATGCTGCCTGGGACCCATGAGCAGCGGAACTAGGGAGTTTTGAGCACCCAGCTGGAACTGTGTGGAAGGACCGGGGCTCCTCCCTATATTAAGCACTGCCCCCTCCATAGACCCTGCCTGCTGTCTGTTGCAGAAGGGGCAGGCCGATAGTGACTGGCCAGGACTTTTTAAACAACACTGCAGACTGCGGCCAGCATGAAGAGAGGATGTGACTTCTGGGAGAGCGGTAGTCAGCAGCAGGAACCCCCAGAGAACACTGCCTATGGCTGTAGTGGCATACCGCTGTGGCAGCTGTTACCGACGGAAATCCCTATTCCATGCATCGTAGCACAGAGACAGTTTTCCATGCAGAGACAGCTATCCATGCAGAGACAGCTTTCCGACGGCTGCGGTTTGCCGCAAATGGTGCCACAACATTGTGACTGGTCAACGGAAGCGGAACTTTTGCAGATTTCAACAAGAAGTGGCACCAACTCCCCTTTCCATCTATTGCGGAATCTTTGTGGTTATCTGATCATTGTATCATGTTTACGCTGCCTGGAATACAAGGTACCACGAGACCCGACGGCATGCTTAACTCTCAGACCCTGTTGACGACACCCGCATGCCCAATTTCATTGGCTAGGGCTTTCCCAGAGAGACATGTCCCGCCTTCACCATTAAGTATAAATAGGTGTGTTTGTAGCTTTTTTCTCCCTCTTGATCCCCAATCACAGTGAGAGTGAGTGACTGTTGGAGCCGCACCACCAGTGTCTGTGTTTGTTAACACACTCTGATCTTCCGCGCTCCACGACAAAACACTGCATCGCGCCTTGAGGAGAGAGAGTCCTATACCTTCCTAATTCATAGCATACCATCGATTTTGGATAACATAAAGAAGTTTTTTGTGTAAGTGCTTGAACCTTTCTGCTAATTCTTCTAAACTGTGCTTTATTTAACTGCTAATTTAGTGCTAAAGCAGCTAAAGTAATTCTGCTACAGCTACACTTTACATTTTCCATTATCCTTTTTTAAAATAAATGTACACATATGTTGCTTGCTGCTAGCCTTTTAGTGTTTACGTATATGTTTATCGCTCAGTTTGTGCTTATGTTCATTTTGTTCATGATAATAGCTGTTGGTTGGATGGATGGTGGGATCATTGGATTACTTGTGAATGAATGAATGAATTTATTGCAGCTTAGCCATAGGCCATTGCTTAAACAAAACACACAAATACAAATCATGTAAACCAATACCTAGGACCCTGGGAACATTCCATCTCGGGCCCTACTTGTATCAAACATAAATCTATAAAACAGTTGCTAAAAATAAGCCCTAAGGAACACGTAGGCTTTTAATCTAAGATTGCCACATATAATCAACTAGAATTGCCCGTAGACCCACAAACGATAGATCTACATGCATGATCAACAGCCATCAACTCTTCAAAAATTGAAGCCCCTCTACAAGGGAAACCCAACTTATTTTTGACAACCCCATGATTGTCCAGACCAGGACTCAAAACTATAGGACATTGAGGCTGGGGAAGCTGGGTTACAGATGAAAGAACATTAGGGCGTAAATAAGCTCCAGAAGCCTGGCCTACAGATGGACTATCTGCTTGGGTCCCTAGCGAGGTCTGACAGGCTATCACCAGAGGCAGGGGCACCCTGGAACTAACCAAAGCAGAGACCCTAAGAGGAGAGTGGTCCAGCTTAAATGGTGCCATAACCGCAATAATAGGAGACCCACAAACTGGGACTGAAATAGGGGAAATAGGCAGGGCTTCAGTTTCAGCCAGATTTTTAAATCCACAGGCATTAGAAGTATCCAATATAACACCTGACTTCCTCCTACGTAATTGAAACAAATTGGAATTTCCCTCCCGAGGAACTGAGGTAGTGGACAGACCTTGGGGCAACAATGGGACTATTCCTTTTTTGGCATAAACTTTAGCCACATAAACCCCCCATAGACTGAGGAGATAGATATTAGAGAGAAGCCAATCTTCTATACCAGATGAAGAAAAATAAATGACTACCCGTAAAGCATGACCCCTAACTGGCAAATAGAAAAAACGAGTTATATAGGACGGCAAAAAATAACAACCCAAAATTACAGAAATATGATGTGCAATACAAGATTTTGAATCCCAGGGGGGGCATGCTCCAGATGGCAACGGGTAGACTATAAAAGTCAGAGCATCAATTATGGGAGTGACTACCCAATCATCCTTAGCCATCAAAGATGGAACCCTAAAAGGGCCTGAACCATACGAGAGGAATGTTTGAGATGTCTGGTCCACTCTCTGGGGGGCCAGTACGGACTTATTCCCGCTCAAATCATTCATGCAGTCCATAATTCTACTCAACTGATGCTGGAAGTCCTGAAGTTTAGAATCAATCCCCTCGATTCTAGCCATGAGTACCCTATGAGCTTCTACCTGCGAGAAACAACAACAGGCCTGAGCATGAGTCTTCAGGGTCTCAGGAGTAATAACCCTTGGGTCCAGAGTATGGTCCATAAGGATAGAAGGGACTCCCTCCCTCCCTGTGGATCCACTAAAGGGCAGATCTAACTCCTCTGAATATTGAGAAAAACAAGAAGCATGATCCTCAGGGGGTCCCAAACCAGTAGCTCTGGGAGGAAATAACAGACCAGTAGGCTTCTCAGAAGGTCCCCCCTCTCCTAAGTGGGCCTGCCTGAATGTATTTGATGTCACCCACAGCTCCCCGCCCTGGTCCAAAAGTCAGGGCAAAATCTCATCGGGTGCACTTGGCAATTCTAAATCTAAATCTAAATCCCCCTGCCCACCTAACTGGGAAGTTGGCCAAGGATTGTCCCCTTCCACAGCCATAGGAGCTGGAAGCTGGGGCTCAATCTCTTCTATTAAATCTAGGGAAGAGCAATTTCTCTTCCCTATGGGAGAAACCCAGGGACCTGAAACAGCCCCCTAGTACCCCCGGGATTTGACAGCCATAGCTCATCGCTCTCCCTGCTGTTTAAAGATCATGGCACACCTCAACAATGAGGGATCCGGAAAGGCCGGCCTAGATACCATTGGCGGCCCCAGGCCATCACAGGAGATCCCAACCTCTGAAATCCCAGGGCCCTGCAACATGGGGGGTACAGGAGGGCTCCTTCCAGATAGCAAAGGAACCCCTCCTATGGCAAGGTCATTTGTGGAGGAGCACAAAGGTTCTTGCAAAAGCCCATCCAGCTTAGGCCCCGAAGAGACTACTGCTGAGGCAAGACATTCTGTAAGCTGTAGTTGTCTAGCTCATGTCCTTGTTGTTACCCCCAGCTTCTTGCCTTTCCTAGGCATTATTCCAGGAAGAGTAAATTACCAGAAAAAGTGGCAAAGGATAGAAAATAAAATCACACAAATTTACAAATAAACTCTCCAATCCCACCCCTGAACCTAACCACAACCACCCTCCTCGATTGAATATCGCGATGGGAGTCCTCGCCAGTCTGGTGCCTAAGGCCGCACACACAAGGGTGCACCCTTGAGCATGCAACCCTTAGGCGCGCTGCCCCAGTGCGTGCCTCCGACACCGCCGGGCGGTGCAGTAGTTTTGAGAGCTCCCGGCAGCGTAGCTCCTCCCCGCTGACAGCTGCTTCCAATGATGGTCGGGAGACTCACGGCGAAACGTGGAGCTTGGGGGTCTCGTCAGAGTCGGGCTCAGGGTTCCAGTGTCTCCCTCCCAGCCAGCAACCAGAGGCAATGAGCAACCAGTCTGTGGAAAGGTGGGCAGGAGGGGCTCCGGATTACTTGTGAAAACTGTGCTGTTGGGTTGATAACTGTAGCTGTCCCAATTCTTTTGCTGTGAATGGTGGGCAAACAGCAACTGCAGCTATCGCCTCCCCCCCTCTGTGCTCTCCCATGACTGACTCCCCTAGCAGCCCCCCCTGCCCATTCCCGCATGTGCTCTGGAGTCCCTGCTCCATGTTCGCTGGCAGCCTCCGCAGCTACCAGCTATGGCTCCCCCTCCTCCTGGCTCTCTATTGAGTGACTCTCCCAGCAGCCCCCCCACCTGTTTCCCCATGCGCTCCCCCGAGTCCCTGCTCCAGACTCACAAATGTCTTTCACGGCTTACGCATCTACCGGCTATGGCCCCCCCTCCTCCTGGCTCTCTATTGAGCGACTCTCTGGGCAGCTCCCCCCCTGACTATTTCCCCATATGCTCCCCTGAGTCCCTGCTCCAGGCTCGCCGGTGGCTTTCGCGGCTTCCGCAGCTACCGGCTATGCTCCCCCCTCCTCCTGGATCTCTATTGAGTGACTCACCCGGCACACACACACACACATGCATGCACACACACACACACACACACACCTATTTCCCCATGTGCTCCCTCCTGACCCAATTCCCTGCTCCAGGCTCGCCGGTGGCTTCCACAGCTACCGCCCCCCCTCCTGGCTCTCTATTGAGTGACTCTCCCAGCAAGTTTCCTTTGGTTATGCGGTGCGGGAGGGAGGCAGGGGGGCTGGTAGCCCTTCCCTGGCATGTCCCGCAACCCACCGCAGTGTATGGAAACAGTGAAATCAGGCTGTTGTTTTTTTTAAAGAAAAAAATCCCCACTGGAGAGGCATGCCTTGAAGTCACTACCTTGTAAACAATGGTTCTGCAAGCTGGCTCAGAACAATATCACAAATGGGAAAAGATCAGGAGCCATTATACACACAGTCATATCAAGCACAGCTTACTAGTTTGAACAATCACATGAATGATGACAGTCTCAAGCCCACACGCAGTAAACAAAGCACATTCCCGCTCATTCCAAACAGTACTTTTCAAAGGGTTGGCATTTGTGACAATGTTCAGAGCCATCCCGAAGAACGTTGTTTATGAGTCAGCAACCTTATGTTTTTCTTCAATGTTCTTACCATTCCCACAAACACGATAGTCCCTGGAAACACTTTGGTTCTTTTTATTTCAGTTTCATGATTTTTAGCTCCCAGCTCATGATTTGTGTGAACATTCATGTTTTTGCACCTTTGTCAATACAGGCACTGCATGTAGTTTTCCTAACATATGACCTTACCTTACCTTAGGTCACAACCCTAGTTACAATAGTTTTCAATGTGATTCTGAGACTATAATTTGACAAATAGGAGTATACCCACTCAGGCCTCTCTGTAGTAAGTGGCTCCCTCTGGCATGCACCCCCATCCAGCATCCCATGCGGCGTATGCTGTTGATGTGTGATGTGTGCATGTGCTTTGTGTGTTACTTATTTACTTAGTTTGTGATAATAAAGATGAAATCAACATTATTAATAAAACATTATGCTTGCTGCTAACCTAAATTCTCATCCACTCTTCAGATCAACTCCCTGATACATTTGGCAGACAATCACTTCAGCAGAATTCTCTCCATTACATAATTTAAGTAAGTGTAATAGGGACATTTAATATATTTTTTAAAAATCAGCCTACTAATCACTAATTGCTTGCCTTATTCCATTAGGTAATGATGAAGAACATTTGGTTCATTAGTGATTCCTACATCACCAGACTAGAGCAATTCTGCCGCACAGAACACACTGAGGTTGATTTGAATTTGGAAAATGATACAGTGCAATGGATCAGAAGGGGGGGGAGGCAATGATCTAATGTATTACCTGCTTTAAAGAATGAAAGGCAATTAATTGCCTCCATTCCTTCCCTTCCTTCATGCATTGTAATCCACTCTGGTGGTAACGATTTTGGAATGCTTAAAGGCGCTGAGCTACTAGAGTACATGAGAAATGATTTAATGGCAATCTGTTGGCTTTTTCCTGGTTGCAAGATTGTTTTCTCTGATCTCATTATTCGCAAGTGCAACAGATATAGCACAAACATGAAGGCTATTAATAAAGGTGTGTGTGTCTCTCTGTACCGCAGTAACTGCTCGTTCTTCTCAATACATACATGCATGTACAACATATTCTGGTTGGGAGTTGAAGGAATGGTGTTTTTATTATTTTGTACATTGATCTTTTATGTAAAGATCTGCAAAGAAAAGTTTTTTGTCCAAAACTCATGTTGGGAGTTTAAAGTGACCTGTGTCACTTTAAACGAGGGTAATTTAAAGGGACCGTTCACACAGCCCATGGCTCATCCCCTTAAGCGATGCTTCCTGAGTGTAACTATGTAAATACCATAGCTGTTAAGGTTCCCACTTGCGATATAATTCTTAGCTGGTATTCCACGTGTTCAAATCCCTGTTGTTCTATTTAACTTAAACTTTTTTTTAAAATTGTTACATTAGTGTTACTGTTTTGTAATAATATAATTATTATAGTTATATTATAGTTAATAATATAAATACAATAGTACCCTGCCCCCACAAACGCAAACAGTAGGTGGAAAGAAACTCTTTGTTCCTTGTAGTTTGGCTACAGCTAAACTTGCCAGCCACCCAAGTGAACTGGCTGCCTGTCTAATAACTGTGGACTCACTAAAAGCAACTATAATCCCCTTGTGTCAACTATAATCCCCTTGTGTCTCTTGTGTCAGCCTAAAAAGCCCCACACACACACCCCATCTGAAGTGAAGGAGTGTAAGCACATGAAGCCCAGTTTTACAATGTGCAAAGCCATCCATTCCAGTCTGCACTGTGCTCTGCTGTAATATTCTGTAGATTGGAAGTATGTACAGCAGAGTGGTACATGTGAAAATAAACAACAGCATCCTATGCTACCCGCATGTACTTAAGTTTGATGTTAGTCAACTAGAGCTAACTGCTGTGTAGATCATGGTAGCCAAACGTCCCCTCCCCCAGCCTACAAAGGCTTCCCCATAGGAGTAGCCCCAGAAGCATTGTATGTTATCAAAACCACACATCTATGACTTTGATAGAGCATAGGCAGCTCTGCTGGCTACCCAGTTTCTCTGTATTCTGTAATGTGTTAGCCAAACGTACCCTCCCCCCCCACCTTCGGGGCAAGTCTTCTGAGCTGAGTGAATGACTCATACAGCATGCCACTAGACAACCGTCCCCTCCCCCCCAGGCAAGAGTGTTTTACTTGAATTTGAACTTGCAAGCCAATTTAACTGTCTGGGTGGGTGTTTGTGAGAATGTTAGGAACCATCTCGAAGAACCTTGTTTACAAGATAGCAACCTTCTGTTCTTCTTCGAGTGGCTCCCTCCCGTCCCGTCCTCACATTCTCACAAATAGGAGACAGAGAGTAGCTAAACGTCCCCTCCCCCATCCTACAAAGACTTCCCCATAGGAGTGGCCACTGAAGCATTGTATGTTTTCAAAACCACAAATCTATGACTTTGAGAGAGCATAGGTGGCTAGAATGCCACTAGACAAAAACCCCTTCCCCCCCAGGCAAGAGTGATTTACTTGAATTTGAATTTCCCCCAGCCTAGTTTTTATGTCACATGTCAACAGACAGGAGGGGGAGGGGGGTGGTATGTGGCTTTACTTAGTCCACTTTGGAATTTAAGCTGAAGTTGTCAAACTTCAAAATTTAAATTACCATCAACAGCTGCCTTCATTTTCCTCAATTTTTCCCCAAGTTCCCATTTCCCCCAAGTTCAGGAGGACTGCATTCTTTTGCAGAAGCCAAGTACAAAAAGATTATCTTAACAGTGTTTTGCAGTCCACTTAAATAAAGAGAAGGAGTGAAGATACTTATATGTTCAATAAAGCCTGACTGTGGTGCACGGTGAACCCTAGAAAGCAATATAGAATTGATAGTCACACTTAGAAACCAACATGACTTCCTCCTGTAGTGTGGTGGACAGAAGCTACTGCTAATCTGAAGCAGCATTCACTAATCCTGGCTGATGGCTAAATGGTTAAGTCTCCCTCCCTTGGCAACTGCGATGTGTATGAAATTGCATTCGAATCCTGTTGTTGCGTTAATTTTTATTTTATTTTTTTATAATTTAAAAGCAGCGTACAGCCAGAAGATGTTTTTCGTGCGTGCCCCGAGAGTGACTGTGATCCGCCTCCGTATTGACTCTCTCTCTCTAGTCTGACTCTATACTCTAGTCTACCAGGATGGACGGACACACCCCACCTAGGCTGCAGGGGAAATTTACTTAGGAACTGATGCCAACCAATAATAACAGTCCTTCCCTGTGACTGACAGCTGATGGCCACAGGCATTTAACACAGGAAGGCGGGCTTTATTTGACGTCGCCCATGTGTGACGTGTTTACATGTCAAATCATCTCAATTCAATTATAACTTTTCTGAAAGGATGGCTTTTGTGGGATTTGCCGCAGTCCTGGATGGCCTGACAAGAATAGGTAAGTTAAACAAAAATGTCTATTATGGGATCTCACACATTAATGCATGCTTTACATTAGTAGGGCTTTTGTCTTTAATAGTGCATTGATCTTTTTAAATTTTCAATGCCATTTCAGGTGAAATAATATTAGATATTGCCTCGGCAATACGGGCACTGGTGTGGAAAACAGCAGAGGTGGTAGAGAACCTTGTGGAACGCCAGGAGAAACTTGGTAAGTTTTTCTCAACAATCAATTGCAAGTTACTATTACCCTTGGAGTATTGATCACATTAAATAAATACCATTGCTGCTGTTTAAGAATGCATACACTAACTGAAATCCATTTTTACAGAACAGGAGCTGGGTGCCTTAAGGGAGGACACAGCAAAAGTTAAAGCAATGCTGTCCCAACTGATGGAAGAGGTGCGGCGCCAGCAGTGATCCTCTTAATGTAAATAGTTGAGTCTCTTTGTGTAAATACTTAAACTTTAGTTGTAATGTAAATAATGTTTTATAATGTTAATATTGTAAAATATTTAAATGTTGTTTTATATTTTTACATTAAAAATCTTTTTTCTTCAATTTTTTCCTTTGCCCTAATTATTTTTGAACCTATCCTGTTGCTGAATGCACACACACACCACATACCAGTGAAGTGACAAAGTTCACTGTTTTTAATCATTGTTGTGTTAGCTTTCCACTGAGAAATTAGCAACACCCACAACTGCTGTGGCAACACAATGGCAATACAATGGTAGTGTAGCAGAGACATTTGCAATGTTGTTAAGGACAGGTGATATTAAAAAGTGACATGGAGAAACAATTGTGTTGTATCATGTTTCCATTAAGGTTTGGACCTATGATTCCCACTGATCCCCTCATCTGTGGCTTGCAGGAAATCCTTAGTAATTGTAGGTAGGAATGACCTGTCAATTTTAATTAATGCTAGGCACTCTAGATTTAAACTGGAAAGATTAGTTCTTTTATTACCTACAATTGCGCCCGCACAGCTGAATAAACGTTCTGATGGGACACTGCTGGCAGGACAACCAGGAGTGTGATTGCCAAACTGTAGAGTGCTGGCCAAGTCTCTCTTTTTTCTGCCCAGTAAATGAGTGGATCGTTATTCATGCCAATCACACCATCCAACGACAGGTACTGGTCGTACATGTCTTCGACTGCAGCAAGTGTTATTGGTTGGTGACGACGATGAAGTGGGTCAACCCTTCTTGGTCATCAAGTGCAATTCTCTGCAAGGAGGCCGTACTTTTCAAAATTTGACCACATCAAAGAAGCCTGAGGCTGTTGCGTGTTATCTTCGGAAACGCTCTCAGCTTCATCCGCTTCAGATTCATCATGCGTGTTTTTGACATGCTCTCCTACCATCTCTACAGCGATTTTTTTGTGTGCAGCGGTAGAGGATTCTCCCCCCCCCCCCNCCCGCATGTACTTAAGTTTGATGTTAGTCAACTAGAGCTAACTGCTGTGTAGATCATGGTAGCCAAACGTCCCCTCCCCCAGCCTACAAAGGCTTCCCCATAGGAGTAGCCCCGGAAGCATTGTATGTTATCAAAACCACACATCTATGACTTTGATAGAGCATAGGCAGCTCTGCTGGCTACCCAGTTTCTCTGTATTCTGTAATGTGTTAGCCAAACGTACCCTCCCCCCCCACCTTCGGGGCAAGTCTTCTGAGCTGAGTGAATGACTCATACAGCATGCCACTAGACAACCGTCCCCTCCCCCCCAGGCAAGAGTGTTTTACTTGAATTTGAACTTGCAAGCCAATTTAACTGTCTGGGTGGGTGTTTGTGAGAATGTTAGGAACCATCTCGAAGAACCTTGTTTACAAGATAGCAACCTTCTGTTCTTCTTCGAGTGGCTCCCTCCCGTCCCGTCCTCACATTCTCACAAATAGGAGACAGAGAGTAGCTAAACGTCCCCTCCCCCATCCTACAAAGACTTCCCCATAGGAGTGGCCACTGAAGCATTGTATGTTTTCAAAACCACAAATCTATGACTTTGAGAGAGCATAGGTGGCTAGAATGCCACTAGACAAAAACCCCTTCCCCCCCAGGCAAGAGTGATTTACTTGAATTTGAATTTCCCCCAGCCTAGTTTTTATGTCACATGTCAACAGACAGGAGGGGGAGGGGGGTGGTATGTGGCTTTACTTAGTCCACTTTGGAATTTAAGCTGAAGTTGTCAAACTTCAAAATTTAAATTACCATCAACAGCTGCCTTCATTTTCCTCAATTTTTCCCCAAGTTCCCATTTCCCCCAAGTTCAGGAGGACTGCATTCTTTTGCAGAAGCCAAGTACAAAAAGATTATCTTAACAGTGTTTTGCAGTCCACTTAAATAAAGAGAAGGAGTGAAGATACTTATATGTTCAATAAAGCCTGTGAAAACATTTAACAGTGTTTTCCAGTCCAATTAAATAAAGAGAAGGAGTGAAGATACTTATATGTTCAATAAAGCCTGACTGTGGTGCACGGTGAACCCTAGAAAGCAATATAGAATTGATAGTCACACTTAGAAACCAACATGACTTCCTCCTGTAGTGTGGTGGACAGAAGCTACTGCTAATCTGAAGCAGCATTCACTAATCCTGGCTGATGGCTAAATGGTTAAGTCTCCCTCCCTTGGCAACTGCGATGTGTATGAAATTGCATTCGAATCCTGTTGTTGCGTTAATTTTTATTTTATTTTTTTATAATTTAAAAGCAGCGTACAGCCAGAAGATGTTTTTCGTGCGTGCCCCGAGAGTGACTGTGATCCGCCTCCGTATTGACTCTCTCTCTCTAGTCTGACTCTATACTCTAGTCTACCAGGATGGACGGACACACCCCACCTAGGCTGCAGGGGAAATTTACTTAGGAACTGATGCCAACCAATAATAACAGTCCTTCCCTGTGACTGACAGCTGATGGCCACAGGCATTTAACACAGGAAGGCGGGCTTTATTTGACGTCGCCCATGTGTGACGTGTTTACATGTCAAATCATCTCAATTCAATTATAACTTTTCTGAAAGGATGGCTTTTGTGGGATTTGCCGCAGTCCTGGATGGCCTGACAAGAATAGGTAAGTTAAACAAAAATGTCTATTATGGGATCTCACACATTAATGCATGCTTTACATTAGTAGGGCTTTTGTCTTTAATAGTGCATTGATCTTTTTAAATTTTCAATGCCATTTCAGGTGAAATAATATTAGATATTGCCTCGGCAATACGGGCACTGGTGTGGAAAACAGCAGAGGTGGTAGAGAACCTTGTGGAACGCCAGGAGAAACTTGGTAAGTTTTTCTCAACAATCAATTGCAAGTTACTATTACCCTTGGAGTATTGATCACATTAAATAAATACCATTGCTGCTGTTTAAGAATGCATACACTAACTGAAATCCATTTTTACAGAACAGGAGCTGGGTGCCTTAAGGGAGGACACAGCAAAAGTTAAAGCAATGCTGTCCCAACTGATGGAAGAGGTGCGGCGCCAGCAGTGATCCTCTTAATGTAAATAGTTGAGTCTCTTTGTGTAAATACTTAAACTTTAGTTGTAATGTAAATAATGTTTTATAATGTTAATATTGTAAAATATTTAAATGTTGTTTTATATTTTTACATTAAAAATCTTTTTTCTTCAATTTTTTCCTTTGCCCTAATTATTTTTGAACCTATCCTGTTGCTGAATGCACACACACACCACATACCAGTGAAGTGACAAAGTTCACTGTTTTTAATCATTGTTGTGTTAGCTTTCCACTGAGAAATTAGCAACACCCACAACTGCTGTGGCAACACAATGGCAATACAATGGTAGTGTAGCAGAGACATTTGCAATGTTGTTA
>QEPC01010137.1:71869-90316 GCA_003113815.1 Sphenodon punctatus | reverse complement strand
ACAGCCCCCTGATTGGTTTTGGGAGGTAGCAGGCATTGAGCAATCACAGAGTGCCATGAGACTGCTGGGACCTGATGCGCTCCTCATTGGCCAGCGATACATCCATCAGATACTGCGGAGCTGCTCGCCCCTCCCAACATAGGCACAGTTCAAGAGTTCAAGTCTCTTTAGGGCTCCGAGATGTCTGCTCCCCTTTCCATTTCCATCCAAAACAAAACTGCAACTGTCACTAATAATGACAACGATAACGACATTGTCGTTTTTGTTATCATTGTCGTTATTCTCGATTGTCGTTTTCATTATTGCAATAACAATAACAAAACAACAATTGTCATTATTGTTACTGTAATAACGAAAACGACATACACACCCCTACATTGGCCAAAAGAACCAACCTCCTTCATATGCTCTGGGGTTGCCTAATGTTCCAGTCTTTAATCAGGCCCATACTTTGGAGGAGGCTCAGAAGAACCCCCTTTCCCACAAGAGAGATTGAGTTCCACTTGGCCCACAGTTGAAATATATTAAATTGCAGTCTTAATGCTTGCCTTGTTGAACTCTTATATTTTAGTCAGGCACTTATCAAAACATCTTGCTCTCAGTCTTACTTTCATATGTCAGTATTGTCTGCTGCCCAATGTTCCACCCTGATTAAAAAAGACCCTACCCATCAGTGACCGATGTCTAGACGTGTTATCTGCTGTATGTCCACCCACCCATGTAGTCTGCAAAGTAATGTGGATTGCCTGATCCAAGACCAAATGCCTCAAACATCCCCCCAAAATGCTCTCTTTTTCTCTCCCCCAATGTACACAACTCTTTAACTTAGACACCCCAAATGTCCTCAATTACACACACACCGCAATATTTACTTACTCTAGATTCAAAATTCCCAGTCCTATTTCAAAATGAGGTTAACATTTCCTTTTAAGGAAACCAGTAACATGCGCGTGTGCGCGTGTGCGTGCGCGCACACACACACACACACACACATATTGTAACCAAATAGTCAACAAAAGTTGAATCACTAAGTCTTTACTACACTAGTTGGCTGAGAGTAGTGTTTCAGAGACGTGTGTCTTGAAATGATTTCAGGATTTCACATAGACACTGGTGGTAGCTTTTTTTTCCTGGCATCATACACTGTTCACATTTTCATGCTATGATAATTTTTTCCTGTTTCTGTACTGCCATGTACTTGGCAGATACCACAATGTAAACAGTAGTGTAGTTAATCAGTCCAACCTGATTGGAGAGAGAAGGAAGGAATTTTTTTCTCACAGTACAAAGCTAGCAATGAGGAAAAACTGGTCTTATTTATTTATTTATTTATTTATTTATTTGTATTCATTCATTCATTAATTCATTCATTTTTACCCTGCCTATCTCTACCTTCAGCAGCTCTAGGCATCTTACAATCAAAAACATCATAAATACAATCCAACGTATCAAAAGATCCAAAAATACAGTATGATATAAACCCAGTAAAAACATCTAAAACAATAAAATCCCATTCTGGTGTGCAAATAAATAAAACTCAAACAAAACAACCCTCCCACCCTTAGACCTAACCAAACCCTTCCCCATCACCGAAAGCCTGGAGGAAGAGCTATGCCTTACTTTGGCGCTTGATGATGAGAAGGTTAGGACTGAGATTTTTTTTTAACTCACTGAATAATACTGTGAAAAAGAATTAAGTATTAAAATAAAAATACCAAAGTAACCAAAATACTAGGGGTGGGACTATCGGATTAATCTGATAATACCGATAATGGGCGGTATCAGATTAATCCAATAATACCAATAATTTCCAGTATTGAAATATCCAATTTTTAACATTGCCAGTTTTACTGGATTTTTTCTTTTACATCTACACCATTTAGCACTGGCCACAATGTAAAAAAAAACCAGTAAAATCAGCAATGTTAAAAATCCGATATTCCGATACTGTTAAATCCAATATCAGGAGATCCGATACTGATAAATCCGGTATCCGGTAATCCCCCTGGAGTCCTACCCCTACAAAATACTGAACACAAAATACCACGGTAACCAAAATATGAAATGGCAGATACTGAAGAAATGAAGATACAAATATCATCATGGTAATGAAGATAAATTTGTATATTCATTCAGGCAAATGAATATGACTGGGGTGGGCAAAGTTTCCTAATCCCAAGAGCTGCGTCCATTTGCCACAATGGACAAAATGCCAAATGTGACTCTAGAGCCACACTTTGCCCACTTCTGCAATAAGACAATTATCTTTGCAAATATAAAAAGGCATTTTTATTTCAGCCCGATGCCATATATGACCTCTTATGCACTTCTCTGAAGCAATCAAAGTTGACCACCATCAGAGATGGGCTAGCTGGGCCATTGGTCTGACGTGACCCAATACAACACTTCTTATGTTTTAAACATGCCCACAAATTAAAACTTTGGGTGAAAACAGGCATACCACCCAGGGAGGGGGGCCAGGGCAGGGCACTAACTGACATGTGCCTGGTTGGGCTGGCCAGCAAGCCCTCCCCCACCCTACCGCTAGCAGCGAAAGACAACAAATGTGTGGGTGAGTGGTCTTGCCCCCAGAACACACCCCAGCGCCTCACCCCCTGCCATGATGGGCAGCCATGGCAGCCAGTCAAAGGCAGCCATGGCTGCTAGCCATGGTGGCCTCAATCCCCAGAGGAGGATGGTGGCAGGAACAGACGTGTGGGCCCACTATGGGCTGCATTGGCCCACCTGGACAGTGATCCTTGGTCCGGACTGTGGACCCAAGATCTTCCAGGGGACCACATCCAGGTCAGTCGCCTACCCAAGTCAGGGAAGCAGCAGGTTCACATCTGGCGGCCCGGAAACTCACGTGATGGTGAGTCCCCGGCCCAGGCAGGCCATAGTGAGCCCATGTTGCATCTGTTTTCTCCATTTTATTCAAGAATAAACCTAATGCAGGAAATCATAACTATGTAGTAAACTCTAAGCAAGCATGTGCTATTAAACTCTTCTGAACTGAGACCTTGTTGAGGTATTAATGTGGCTGCTTCAGCAGTTTAAAATCCTCTTTCTACCCTGCCAGAAGAGTTCATGGCCAGAACCAAAAAGAAAACAGAGGTATTTGTGTAAGACAGAGAAGAATCATTTCATTCCTCTGACAGCAGGCACTTGCAAAGAGCTACCATTGATTTCTGCAGAGATGAGACAATCGCTGTTTGTAAAAAGATCCCCACCCAGTTAAAAGCTCCATTGTTCAAGGCTATTGTCAGGATACATTCCCTTTTACAAGCAGGAATGGGGTAGATGTTTGAAAACAAGTTTTGTGGATAAAGATTCAAAACTCATTCAAAAGATGCACACTTCACAGGTGGCCAGATAGTGCACATCCTTCATTTGGAGAAATAAGGATATTGCCTTTTGTCTTCATCTGCAGTACTGATCAGAAAGGTTGAGATGGTGGTTCTCTTCAGATGGTGAAAATGAATCCATTTTTTATCTGTCATTCTAAGACCAATTTAAAATGGGACACTCCCATGCATGGACACCCAGTGTCCACATAGGGGAGCATCTCATTTAAATGTGGAGGTGCATGGGTGTACGCTTCTGCGACCCATGCATCCCCATGCATCTCCACCCACCGCCATCCACTCTCACTCACAGAGCAATGAGTGAAAAGGTGGGTTGCTCCATGCATGGAAGTGGATGAAGATGGGTGTGCTCCCATCTGCGCCCTCCCCCCATGCACACACACACACACACACACCGCCAGCAGTCCATTTAAAAATGGTCTAAGTTCACACCACGGAAGACAATGCAGGTAGTTTCTCTTACTGCTTGTACTCTTTCCCCACAGCACTGCCAGGAAAGCATAATTCATTGGCCCTTTTTACACGAGACAGACCCACACTTGCACACGCAGATCCACTGCATGTGCATCTGTGGGTGCTGCACATGTGACCACCGCACAGGGTAAGGGCATGTGCATGCATGCTCTGATGACCCACCCATCTCCACCCACCTCTACCCATCATCCATGCACAGAACAATTGGCCAAAACAGTGATTGTTCTGTGTGTGGGGCTGGGTGGAAGTGGGTGGAGATGGGTGCATGCCCATCTGCACCCTCCCCGCACCCATTGCCCCCACAGTGGCGCTCTACCTGCCACACACCAGCTCGAACCACCCCCCTCACCAGTTTAAAAAAGGTCATTGTTCCAATCAGTTGTCATATCAATCAGTTATAAAGCTGAAAACTAATGCTGTGTCATGTATCAGAAAAATGTGTATAGCAGGAGCAGACAAGAGGTATTTATTTATTTATTTATCAACATTTTTACACCACCCTATTTGCCATACGGCAACTCAGGGTGGTGTACAACAAACATCAATTACCATAAAGTATAACATTCAAGATAAAATAAACATTAAAAACTTGATTAAAACAATCCAACTTAAACCGCCCCTCTCCCATCCCCCTCACCAAATGCCTGGCACAACAGACAGGTCTTGCATTGACTGCGAAATAAAGAGAGGTCCCGAGAGAGTCAAATCTCCACTAGGAGGGCATTCCAAAGTTGCCGTGAGGCCACCGAGAACACCCTTTCAAATGTGGCCCCCTGAGAATCCTGGGGGACCTCTAACAGGATGCCCCTGGATGACCACAAGAGTTGCTCGAGGACACAGGGGCTAAGGCAGTTCTGCAGGTAGACCAGGCCCAGGCCATATAGGGCTTTAAAGGTTATAACCAACACCTTGAAGCAAACCCAGAAGACTATAGGCAGGCGGGCCGTCACATTCTGAACCAGCGAAGTCTCCGGATTGTTACCAAGGGTAGACCCACGTAGAGCGCGTTGCAGTAGTCAAGCCGTGAGGTGATAAATGCATGGATGATGGTGGCAAAGATAAGGGACCAGATGCAACTTACTAAATGCACTCCTCGCCAGAGCTGCCACCTGGACATCCAGACGGAGCTGCGAATTGAGGAGAACCCCCCAGACTCTGAACTTGAGGTACCAGAGCTGGATGTACCCCATCAATGATGGGAGCCTCCACACACAGACACACCTTGCTCACCAGCATCACCTCCGTCTTGCCAGGATTCAGCTTAAGGCATCTCGCCCTCATCCAATCCCCCACCGCAGCCAGGCACCGGGGGAACACAGAGACTGCAGGGCCTGGGTCAGATGAAAACTAGAGGTATAGCTGTGTGTCATCATCATATTGATGACACCTTACTCCAAATCCTCTCACTATCTCACCCAATGGGTGCATATATATGCTGAACAGGCGAGGGGACAGAATAGAACCCTGCAGGACTCCACATGGAAGATCCTGGGGAGATGATGAACACTCCCTCAGAACCACACACTGAGTTCTGCGGGCTAGGAATGAGTGGAACCATTTAAGAACTGTCCCACCCACCCCAGCACAGTCACACAGTTGTGCCACCAACAGCTCATGTTCAACCGTATCAACCGTATCACCTGGCCCCAAGCCTCTTAACATTCCAGCGAGCTTGTAAAACCTGGCTGTTCACCCAGGCCTTTGGGGAGGGTGGGGGGGTGGGTTAGTGGGTTTTATCCCCCTACCCTTCCTTATTTTTTGTTATAATCTTGTCTTTCCCTGTTTTAATTGTTGAGATTTTTATGATGTTTTAAATATTTTAAATATTGTTTTATATGGGATTTGTTAGCCGCCCCGAGCTGTTTGCAGGAGGGGTGGGGTATAAATATATTAAATAAATAAAATAAATAAAAATGCCACTGAAAGATCTAACAAAATCAAGAGAGGGACCTACCTTGATCCATCTCTCAGCGAAGATCGTCGACCAAAGTCACAAGCACAGTCTCCATACCATAACCAGGACGAAATCCTGACTGTGAAGGATCGAGGAAATTGATCTGGTCCAGATGCCCCTGGAGCTGCTTGGCCACTGTCTGACGTCCGTTCAATAACCTTCCCTAAAAAGGGAAGGTTAGAGACAGGTTGATAACTGGCAAGGAGGTCCATGTCAAGAGATTGCTTCTTGAGCAAGGGCCGTACCACAGCCTCCTTCAGGCACTCCACAACCCCACCCTCCACAAGGAAGGTATTGACCACCCTGGCCAGCAACGATCCCAAAGTCTCCTGGCTGGCCTTGACCAACCGGGACAGACATGGATCAAGTTCACAAGTTGTGGTGCTCATAGCCCCCAGCATTTCCACCACATCGGAGGACGATATCAACCCAAACTGATCCAGTGGTGAATGCGAGTGGTGAATGCGAGCAATTCTGTCAGCAAAAAAGTCTATGAATTGGTCACAACGAGCACTGGATGCCTCCAGTTCCAGGCGGAGAGAGGCTGGACTGACCAGCCCCTACTGGTCAACACGATCTACTGGTAGATCACAGGCTAGCCCCCAGTAGATCACAGCGTGGGGTACCAGCCTCTTGGAGATCAATTCTGGAGCAGAGAGCAGGACCAGTGCCACAGTGACTGTCTCTGGGAAGGAAAGGGGCAAGGAAAGCTCCTCCAGTGTGGTGGGGAAGACTCTTTCTAAAGTGGAGTGCTCCTCCCCACTCGCAAGACCAGTTGTTGATGTACCTTAGAGTTGGGAGCCAGTTGGTAGATCACCCGAGGCAGAAGCCTGGATCCAGTGGATGATGTGCACTCTAAATCTGACCACAGTACTGGTGCGCACTAATATGTCGATTGTGAGGTAGGGTGGGACGCCGGTTCTACTCTTGCCTTAGCCAGAAGCTCACTGGGTGACCTTGGGACAGTCACATTATTCTCTCAGCCTAACCTACCTCACAGGATTGTTGTGAGGATTAAAAAGTTGTGTTAGTTATATTTAAAGCACTCTGAGTGTCATGGCAGGGGGGCGCTATATAAAAATAAAGATTGATGATGATGATGATGATGATGATGATGACTGAAATAAGCCCAAGCATATTGTCTGTCTATATCTGTACAACACTATGAAAAGATAGGCAGAAACCCAAATTTATAACTTTATTGGATGACAAAAACAATGGGTTAAATAAAGTTCTGGACTTTGAAAACCACTGTAGAAATGGGTAACAGAGGGCCTGCTGTTTACACTTTTACCTGCTGTTTTCTTTTCATCTATTTAAATGATTTGAACAATAACCTGCATTTCTCAGCCTGTAGTTCTCACTTTCAGATGACTGAAGATTGGATCTGGTTGTGTGGCCCAAAGGCTTGAATACACTCACCAAAAGACACTGGTCCAATAACAACATCTGAACTATTTTGCCCCTCTCACATTTGGAACTGAGATTGTAACCACACTCTCTTTACACAAAGGAAAAGGTTGTGTCTTTGTGCTGTTATTTGACAGATAGATGTATTTTTTAAATTAAAATCAGAATTCTATCTCAGTGGAACCCATAACACTAGTCTAACGGCACAATTTTGGTCTGTAGTCTACTGAAAAGGGAATACAGCCATGTGTGTCCTTTTTAAAGGGTGTGTGTTCTAATATTGCGATATCTTGGAAAGTCTTGGCACAGCATCTTTCTCTGTTTTTTTTCTTTCTTTCTCTTTAAAGGAATGGATTCTATACTCGCCAACCCAGCAGGAGCTTAATTAAAATTAATGGTGAAATAAAAAGTTGTGGGGAGAGTAGAACAGCATAAAAATAGAAATGCTAACGCTTGGAAATATTTGATCTCCCTAAATGGACTTGGAACACCTTTTTAAAAAAATAGCAAATCCAAATACTGCTCTGGGACTGGCAAAAACCTTCAGAGTCTAATATATTTAAAAGGCTGTGATTTTGTGATAAAATAATGAGGTTTACTTTTTCTCTGTGGTGAAATCGGTAGCCAATACATAATCCAAGTTTCCCCCCTTCACCTCTGATTCCGACACTCTCCCAAATCAGAACCACATGGTTAATGTTTGGAATGAGGTGACTGCGGCGCAGGGGTACTGAACACCACTCTACCTGCTAACCTCCCTTCCTCCAGCTGCAGCATTTCCAAGACTCATGTGGTTTGGTGCAAACAGGTCAAGACATATGACTTTTTTATGAGAGTATGGATCATAATATGCTCCTGGGGAAACACTCATGGCAAAAATGTTTAAGTCAATGAATTCGAGACCTACCTTTTTGAGGCAGTTAATTTTCCACGTCCATTTAGGGCATAATTCTGAACCATCAAAGGCAATGAGAGTTTTTCTCATTCAGTACTAAATCCAGTGGTTCTAAATTCTTTGTCTGTTTAACACCTTTTTGAGACATAAAATAATCCCACCACCTTACACAACAAAACAGGCATGCAAAGCATGTTGAATATCATTTAGGATTGTGGACCCCCAACCTGTGACCTCATTTGCTGTCCCAAACCATGGTTTAGGATCCTCCTGCTTTAATTCCTTATCTCTCTGCTGACAGTGCCAGCCAAGCTGATTGTTATTTCACCATGAATTAGCACTCATAGGGTATTTTCAGATGTTACGAGATCACGCTCAACCATGGTGTATCCCCACATGGTGATCATGATCCCATAACATCTGTTGGGGGGAACGGAAGCTCCCCCCCAGATGTTCACCCCCATGAATCACAGGGGGGAATCACATTCAACACGCAAACGGAGGTCCTGGCCGGACCATCTCCGTTTGCGCATTGAATGTGATTCCCCCCGTGATCAAGGGGACCGTAATGTCTGGCCCCCTACCATGGCCCAGAATCAGCAGCGGGATTCCGGGCCATGGTCAATGCGGACGGGCGCTGCGGCTGCATTGGCTGCAGCGCCCGCCCGTCTCCCAAGAGGACGGGTGGCCTAAGGAGCATGGGGGGGGTGGCCGTGCAGCCGCACGTTGTGCCACATGGCCCCGCCCCCTCCCTGATTCCCCACTTGGATCAGCTTGCACATCTGTTGGATGTGCCCGTTTGATCCCGGTGGGGGATCAATAGGTGATTCCGTGACGGGGTCAATACAGGCCCCGTCACGTCTGAAAATACCCATACTCTAGGGATGAAATTTGTCCATGTTTGAGGTCTAAATTTATAATTAGGCCTTTTCCATGAATTCGGCCTAGTCATACTCTAGAGATGTAATTTGCCCATTTCTAAAGTCTGTCTCAGTCATAGCCTGTGCAATCCACAACCTATGCATACCTAATTTAAGGCCTAAAGAGGTGCAGAAGACAGGTCAAAGACACAACGCATGAGCACCTCATTAACACTCAAATTAGGTATGTGTAGGCGTTGGGTTGGCCTTCTGCACTGGGTTGAATTTCCCTGGGCACTGAGCGAAGACAACCACCTCATTTAGTGTAGGGTACCAACCAACAATAAGGCCCTTTTCACATGGGTGCCCCCACCACACACACACAAATACACATACACACACACACACACACACACACACGTGCGTGGTGAGTGGGGGTTGCCCATGCAAACGCCACCCATGGTGCATGGGGATGGGTGGGTGCCCGTGAAAATGGCGCCCACGGTGGGTGGGAGTGCATGTGTACGTGTGTGATCCCATGCACCCATCTCCACCCATCACCCACGCATGGAGCAATGGACTCCAATGCCGGTTGCTCTGTGCATGGAGATGGGTGGAGGTGGGTGGAGATGGCTGTGTGCCCATGGGAACGAGCACACACCCATCCCCCCACTCACCACAGCCCATTTGAAAAAGGCCTAAGATATAAACATCTTCTTATCACCACTGATCTGATTTGATTCAAAGCAAAAACCCAGGCTAAAGAAACAAACAATGAAGGCCACTTATCCCCATGCTAAAGGATCATATGCCACTGCTGAGTTTTTGTGAAGGCAAGTATACCTAACATGGCTTCCAATGCAATCCATAAGCCTTGTTAGCAGTTAGAAAAATCCTTTATATGAGAAATGCCAGACCTAACAGAGAGTGATACAGTCTAGCAATAAAAATCTGAATTTCTGCTTAAGTAGGAAAGAATTTTTATTTTATGAAGAATTTGTACTGAATGTATTTTTCTTAAGGGCGAAGGCTCTGTAGCCCCCCTCCTAATAAATCAGCTTCAGCATTAATTAATGGATCTGTTGTCCATTTCCACCATCTCTGTTTCTCCATTATGGAAACAAGCTTTACAGAACACTAAAAGTCAACTGAACACTCCAGGCCTCAGCCTATAACTCCAAGGCACTTTTAAAAAAACTACTAAGCATCATTTCCTAAAGCTAAAAATACTTTTCTAGCAACAAAATGCAAAAGAATCTTAACACTCGGTTTTTAAAAACTCACACACCCTCCTTCCTTCCTGATGTGTGTGTCCGTGTGTCTTAGCATGAATTCTGAAGTACTTAGTATTTGGGGATATAGAAATGACTGCCAAATCATGGTTTATACTGGAATATCTCATTATTTATTTAAGTATGCTAGAGCATGGGCATTTCATTTAGTTCTCATTCCAAACCCTTGACGAGTCATTTTGACACCTTTAAGAAATCTCTCACATATGGTAAGATGCAGCAGCTCTAAACTGTAAAAAGAAACTAAAGGCTTCAATGAAAAAGAGAAATATTAAAACAATCAGAAGGAAACACTTGACATTTATTTTGTGATAGCACTTCTTAGCCACTTAGTGTAACTAGCTCATTATTGACTGCAACAATTAAAATAATTGATACGGGTTTATGGGAAGTCTAGGTGAGGTTGTCGACTGATGTAATAGCCTTTTTTTTTAACCTTTTGAGATCTTTGTGCCAATTTTTTTTGCACATTAGTAGAAATGGTTCGGGAGGCATTCGATGTAGATGCTTTCATTCTAGTTCACAGGGGATGCTGGAATAGATTTTATATATAACATAAATATATATATAATTTGATATATAGGGTCTTTACAAAAAGAAGCAACCATTTACCTGGCATTTATTTCCTAAAGTTAGATACCTGTAGTACTGTATCTGGTATCACTGTGTGCAGGAATGTTGGGAGTTTAGAATGCTAAATCAGTTTAGAATCAGTACTGTTACCATAGTTACCCTAGTGACCAAAATGGCATACAGCATAGAACAGTTGCCCCATAGAATGACATAGAATGGTTGTTTCTTTTTAGACCCTGTATATTTCTGATATATATATCAGAAAACTGCTACAGAATTAGACTTGATTGAGTCCATGTGTATGGGAGCTCATTTGCTGGAGCAGCAGTGAGTGCTGAAAGACAGGAGGGTAGAGAAGTTTGTATAGCCACTTGCACACACAAATCTCGGGTCCATTGAGCTTATTAGCCATTCACTTTCTCAAGGCCAAAATCTCTCCCCACCATCTTTCAAGAAATCTAAAAATAAAAGGTCTCTAGATAAAATGATCCTGGTTGTGAAACATTTGAATTCATAATGTTCCTCTGGCCTGACTTAGCTGTGGAGGGGGCTGTAGGAAGCAACAAGTGGCCAGCTGGCTCCGCCCCAATGCTGCGTCTGATGCTCCACCCCCCACCATGATGGGCAGCCATGACTGTCAGTAACAGACAGCAAGGAAAAAGAAGGGGCTTATAAGTCTAGATGCAGATATTATAAAGCAATGACAACCAAAAACTGCAACCTTAATATAGAATATACAACAAATTTAATAAGCTACTTATCACACCTAAAAAGAGGACTAAACATCAGAAAACAATCCATGAAAACAGTCTATAAAGAGTCCATAGGAAAGATAAACAAATCCAGGCAGAGAGAAAAATTCCAAGCTCTAGAATGATTGAAAGGCTGTTGCAGATCTTTCTTTCTTGTAGGATAAACTCAAATTGCCTCGTGTTGTGCTTTCCGGGGGGGGGGAGGGGGAAGTCCCAACGTTTTGCCACATAAAGCAGCTTCTTCAGGGGTGTGCTTTCTAATCAGGGTCACAAAATTCAAAGGCAAATGCATAAACCAGAGCAGAATCACAGCAAAGCTCGGCAAACCTGAGGTTCAAAACAGTTAAATATAGGTGAAAGCCACCTTAATACACATTTTAAAGCATGACCTCTAAGGTTTACTGAGAAAAGGAACCTTGTTTCTCTCAGCTTGGATTTGTTTATCTTTCCTACGGACTCTTTATAGACTGTTTTCATGGATTGTTTTCTGTTTTGTATTGATATGTTTAGTCATCTTTTTAGGTGAGATAAGTAGCTTATTCATTCTATATTAAGGTTGCAGCTTTTGTTTGCCGGGAACAGGCAGCCATGACTGGCTGCCATCTCAACCCCTCACACTGGGCCAGGTGAGTGCAAAAACAGATGCACCCACCTGGCTTGCCCAGCTCAGGTCCAACTGGACGGCTCACGGGGCTGGACTGTGTGCCCGGTTTGTTCCAGGGCCACGTTTCTGGTCCAACACTACCGGTGTCTGAACCACCCCCACATCTGGCAGGCCTGAAACAGATGCATGGGTTCAGAGCTGGCCCAGGCTGGACAGACCTGAGTGAATCAGGCCAGTGTCTTGTTTGTTAACATCCAAGGTTTCATTCGTCAGGATTCTTGATGGATCGGGCTGCTACTTGTTGTATATTAAATATTGGTCTGAACTATGAGGTCAAGGTCCTGAATCCAAACAGAATCTGAAGTGACCAATATGTGGGGGATTCATTTTCAGTATTCTGTTTTTGCATGTGGGTGACTTACAATGATTTTGGCTCTGCATGTCTTAATTCAGTGTTTAGCGGAGAGTGCGAGCTGCGTAAGTATACGAGAAGGTTACCCACGGGCATAACATTATGGTTGAATGTCTGTGAGAATCATAGGGTGTTAACAGACAAAACAGAGTCCCCCATGGACTCCACTTTGCCCTGGATTTACCCGCCCATGTGAAGGGCAGCTGTCAGATTGTTTTCCCTGGTTTGGGCTGGGGCAGCTCTGCATGGTGTCATCCCCAGAAAAGAAGAGCACACTGATGGGGTAACCCAGCCCAAATGGGGCAACACGCTGCTCCAGGACTGTTTCCCATCTGATGGGGGGCATGGGGTGGGCCACCATAGAGTTGCAGTTGCAGTCTAGAGTGGTTGTGGGATCAACTGTAACTCAAGGGAGGTGAGGGGAGCACACAGGCGGACCGCAGCGAGGGGAACCAGCGGCTCATCTGCTGTGGTCCTCGTGGGGCCCACACGAGGCAGTTACAACGGCGGGGGGTGTGTGTGTGTCACAGAGCAGCTCTGGGGTCAAGCGGGCTCCAAGTCCATGTGTTAACATCCGTAGTTTAAGGTTGTGTCTGAACTGCCTACTAGTCAGAGGAAAGGTTCCTTTGTCTCTTTGGAACCATTCAAGGCACTGAGAAAGTGAAGTTTAAATTCTGAAAGGAGCTTACCTATTCCATGTAGGGTGCATCATTGGCCACTTGTAAAAGATATCACCTAGAAAAATGAACTCCACTGATTTTGACAGGAGTGTGTGATATTTTTCTTTTTTCATAAAAAGAGGGCTTTAAGAATCACGTGGAAATACAGGAGGTGTTACGAGGAGCTTGAAAAGTTTATATTTGACTTACTTTTGTCCCATAATAGTCAGTTTCCTATAATAATATGTTAACAATGTATTTATTAATTATTATTAATATTATTATTAATAATTACTATTCATTATAAGCCAGGGATGGAGAACCTTTTCCTTCACAGGGGCAACTTCCTAGCACAAGCTCTGAGAGCTGCATAGAAGTTGGGGAGAGAAGGTGCTTAAGGGGTGTGCAGGAAGCAGAGGTTCTGTATCATGGATCTATGCCTTGCTTGGGTCTGTCCCCTATACTTGTGTAAATGTTCTCATCTCTGTTTCCTTACCCGTAGCGCAGTCTTTTAAACCTTGGGGGTAGATATTGGATCTAGGGGCCAAATAAAAACTAATTGGGGGCCACATTTGGCCCTGAGGCCTGAGGTTCCTTACCCCTGGTATAAGCTGTACAAGTCCCATATCTGGACCCTTCAACATCTGGACATGATTTATGTCCCCTTTCTTTGTTCTGGACATGCTTTATGATTGTCCCATATCTGGACACTTCTTTAGCTCAAATAAAAACAAATCTCCCCAAGATGTCTGGATATGGGAGTTTATATTGTATTCAAAAATTACCTGGTTTTATCCCACAGCTGTTTTGTTAATGGAGCCAATTAATGTTCACTCTAAGTGAAAAACAAGCATAGACTGTCTAACATTTAATGAAACAAAAGACAAGTAATTCAGTCACTAAATCCGTCAGCAGACAATTTCTCTCTCATATTCAGCTCTCTAGATCTACTAATTTGACAGTATATTATTTTCAAATGTAGCCATCCAATCATCATCCCTATGTAAGCTCATCTGGCTGATGAAACAAGCCAGTAATATCTAGCAGTGACATCTGGCACAGATACAAACACAATCAGTGTGTCTCATTTATCTAAAGATTGCACACAAAGTACTCTGAAATGAAAACACACTAGATCTCTCTGATATTTTGATGTTGAAAGATGGAGAAAGTCTAATCCACATAAAGCTTTTAGTCCCACCTTCCAATTCTAAACAAAAAGTTTGTATTTGGCAGGGGGGTGTGTGCGTGTGGCAAGTACTCGATGTCATGATTGTTACTGGCTAACTTTCTGCACAACACTGGTTTCTTATTAAACTTGCAGAACTCTTGACAGTAACCTGTCAAATATTCTATTATTTTAAAATTAACCTGTCCTCCTATTTATGTTGTATTTTCAATAAAGCAGTTGAAGCAATAGAATCTGAGATATGTATATTGACAACTAAGGAATAAGTCAGAAAGCTGTGGTATTATTTTAAAATATAGGATTACTGTAATTGGGAAATATTTATTTTTGGCTGACACTTGTGGTTAGAAATCTCAAACATACCCATATTCAATGTAATTTCTGGTATTATTAATTATGACCCTTTGTCATTTCTAGACATTAAATGAATAGCAGAGTTTCTTTTGGATAGTCAGCCAGTTGCAATCCACAATGCACTTCTTATGTCTTTGACTACTGATTTCATTAGATCTACTGAACTAAGTAGGGCCAGGTTTGGTCAGTAATTTTCAAGGTGCAGCACAGAGGTGGCATCAATAGGTGGCACTATTCTCCATGTCTCAGAACCATGGTACTATGGGAAACTCTGCCTTTGAATGCATCTTAATATTCCCCAAACTTGTGGCTGTTAAAAATCCTTAAAACTTCTAATCAGAATAGAAATCTTGGTCCCAGTTACTTGTAAAATTCCAGTTTAGACAATTCCTGTTCATCTAAGCTATTTTAATTGACTATAATATTGCATCTCTCTTGAATATTTGTTGCACACCACTGAGCAGGGAAAAGAAAATAGCACTTTCTGTACATATTTTTTACTGATCGACTTTATTTCTGGTAGCGTTATTTAAATGGGATGAAGTAACTCCACTAAGGAGTGCGGAGGATTTCACAATCAAAGGAACAACAGGAATGTTTAGCCTGCAGAAAAGAGGATGAAGGGGGGACATGACAGCAGTTTTGAAATCTCTAAAAGGCTGAATCACACACAAAAAGAACAGTTCTCCACTGCCATAGAGGAAAAACAAGAGAAAATGATCTTACATTACTGCAAGGCTTCCTAGTTGCAAGAAATGTCGAGCAATGGAATAGGATGTTTTCAAATCTCAGCTGGCTGTGATGCTACCTGTAGAGACCATGGAGAAGGGGGTTGGACTAGGTGTCTCTGGGTGTCCTTCCAACCTCATGTTTCTATTATTCCATAGGGTTATTTATTGTAGGACATTAAAAACCTCATTTTTAAAAAGCACCTGAAGACTTATTTATTCCCCAGGTGCTTTTAGGATCCACTGCTAGTTCCCCTTGTAATTGGTCCTCCCTCTTTCCCTTTCCCTTTCCATTTTAAATTGTTTCTAAATTGATTTAAGGGCATTTTCAGACAAGACATTCTCCACCCACTCCCCACCCACCCACTATACATGTTCCAGGGCACCCATTGGGCAACACTGCAGCCCTACAACATGTATAGTGGGGGGTTGGGGGTGGAGATGGCTTTTGGCTGGGAGCAAACACTCACCAACACCCACCGAAAGTGGTGTTTACACAGACGCCCCCACCCATCTCCACCCAGAGAAATGCTCCCCACCCACCGGGCAACACCCATCTCCACCCAGAGGAACTGGGTGGAGGCATCATGTGTGCACAGGGACCATGGTGATTGGCTGCAGTGGTGCCCTGCAACATCTATAATAAAATGTAACACCCATTTTATGGGTGTTAGAGCATCTGTGTAAAAAGGGCCTAAAAGAAAGAACCTCCTGTGAAATGTGAATTTTGTCCGCTGTTCCCAAAATAATCCAGACACAAAAGAGTTACATGACTTCTTTTGTGTTTGTTTTCCTATCTACTTCTGTGGTCATTCCCCCCATTTTCACCACTGAAGGCTAGTTGGCCCTGAATTTCACTCCCTTCCAAGGAGCATTCAGGTCCGTAGCTTCCAAACTTTTTACCTACGTGATCCCATTCTGAGATTGAAATATAATCCCGTGTCCCAGACAGCAACAAAGTCATACAAAGTGTATTAAATGTCAATCAGGATTGTGACCCTGTTTGCAGATGATGTGACCCCACTTGGGGTCAAGACCCAGAGTCTGTGAAGCTCTGATTTGGTTTATTATGAAAAGCATGCTTCTTCCCCCTGCCCTCTTCACCTACCAAAGTGAAGGAAATGACATACTCTACTGTCAGATTGCAGAGTGATTTCAAAGTGCTTGGTATTGTCCTAAAGAGCCATGTTGCTGTTTGGTCTAGTCCAGTGGTCTCCAATCTGTGGCTGACACCCTTTCATGTTGTTCATGACAGTTCTATAAACAAATGTAAAATACTGAAGAAGAAGAAGAAGAAGAAGAAGAAGAAGAAGAGAGAGAAGGAAAATGTTGAAATGCACTTGGCACAGGCTCCAGGCAGGGGTGTGTGGGAGAAGCCCTGAGTTGCCACTGCATAGCAAAAGTGATATATATTTTTTAACCATCTTGGCTAGTAGTTCCCTAAAGAAGCAGGTGCATTAGAACTAAAATGAATACCCAAAAAAACAGGTACACTCACTTATATTCCCATGGACCCCCACCCACCTCCACGCACGGAACATCCGGCATTGGCACCCATCGCTCCGTGCGTGGGTGATGGGTGGAGGTGGGTGGCACACAGGAGTGTGCACGCACCCCCACCCACCGACCGTGGCATTCACATGGACACCCACCCATTCACCCTACTGCAGCGTTCAAATGGACACCCCTCCACCCGCACACATGGGGTGGGGCGTCTGTTTGAAAAGGGCCTTTGATGTATTTTTAAAAAAACAACACAGAATTTTGTTTAAAAAACTGTTTCTAGTTTCTCCTCTTTTTTGTTTTCTATTTACTTATAACCTTAGAACATAGCCTATTTGTATGACTTAACTTTCAAAATAAAGCTGTGGCTTGCCATAAATCTTCAACTTTGAAAGTGGCGCATGACCACTGGTCTTCTCTCTTTGGGTGCTCAGTTGCTCCTTCACTCTTGTCAAGAGCTTCTTTCAAGACTGGATAGGCAAGAGCTTGCTTGAGGAAAGCAGCATCTGGGCTGTAAAACGCCACTGCTGGAAGTTATCAAAAGCAGTTTCCATAATCGGTTGCATTGTAACAATGTTAGCATTTTAACATATCAAGCGAATGGCAGAACTGATACCTTCAACAAATGTGAAGCACGTGGCATATTAAATTTGTTTCCTCTTAAGTCTGTATCTCAGTTTCTGTCCAGAGAGACTGTGGTTGCCGTGTTTCAGGGGATATGTATGAATGAAAAATCCCAGCATGAGGTGCCCTAATTGAAGAGAGGGGTCCTTTTTGCACAGGACTGATGGGGAGAATCACCTAACACATATCACAAATTAACTTGGGAGCTTTCACCTGCCTTTTCTTTTTAAAAGCAGGCAATTAAGCAGAAATAAGGTGATCAAGGCATGGTCACTGGCCAATAAAAAATTGGGCAGTCTCTATAAGTAACCTGTGAGCCCTCTAGTGGAGCTCACTAGACTTAGCGTGTTTTCAGACAAGACACTCTCCACCCACTCCCCACCTCCCACCCACTATACATGTTACAGGGCACCCATAGGGCAACACTGTAGCCCTGCAACATGTATAGTGGTGGTTGGTGGTTGGGTAGTGGGTGGACTGGAGAGTGTCCTGTCTGCAAATGCCCTTATGTTCAGAAGCTGGAAAAATGACCGCCATGCAATTAACAAGAATGTCCCCTTTCAGAGGAACCCAAAATCTAGAGGGTTTCTGCCCAGATTTCAGTTTCCCTAAGAGGTGGCCCACTCTGGCCCCAGTACAGGTACTCATGCACAAGCCAGCCCTACTAGCAGGGCTGGCCTTACCACGGGGCCCTGTGATTTTCCTTACTTCCAGAGGACTGTAAGGCCCCTGCTTTTACCATTTTCCTTAATTCTGGAGGATTGTAACCCCCCTGTTTTTACCAAGAAAGCAGTACAGG
>QEPC01010137.1:16957-54854 GCA_003113815.1 Sphenodon punctatus | reverse complement strand
CTCTCTCTCTCTCTCTCTCTCTCTATCCTGCGTTGCCTCTGGACCCCTCTCTCTACCCATTTCTCTCTCTCCCCCATTTTTCTCTCTAGCCATCCCTCTCTCCCTTCCCTCTCTCTCTATCCATCCCTCTCTCTCTCTTCAGTGTACCCTCTGCCCTCTAGGCAAAAAGTCTTCCCTGCTTCCCTAACCCCTCACTTTGTGCTCCTTTCACTTGGCCAATGCGATTTCTCGGAAAGATTCTTCCATTCTGAGAGCCAGTGAGATAAAATCCTCAGTGGTTTTCGAGAATCAAGAATCTTTTCTTATCCCAAAATGTTCTCTTGCTTTGCTAACCTCCGTAGTCGCTGTCACTCCAGCCTCCATCACCAACCTTTTATTTATTTTATTTTATTTATTTTAAGAGGGAGGACAAAATCGATTATCTCTTTTTATTGAACCCACTTCTGTGGGCGAGTTTCCGAGCTAAGGGGTACTGTGCTGCTCTCCTTCCAGCAAGGGAAGCGCAATAATTGATTTCTACGTTTGGTGCCTCTTCAAGTATTGCTCCCAGGGTCACAAAATAAGAGAGTTTAAAATTGCATGTTAACCATTTGCTTCAGTGGACTTCCTGGTCTGCACAATAATGAAGAATAATGGGAAGTATTTATATTTTCAAAACTGACCCCCTCTTCCCCCCCCCCAAAAAAGACCGATGGTTATTTATTTTTTCTCCATGGAGATATTATTTCTCATAGTGTTCCCATAGTAGCCAGGCCCGGAGACATTTCAGGGTGGACTACACCCTTGTAACTCTTTCATTGAACTTAATCCATAAGCTCCATGGGATCATGCTGGCAGATCAGCAGTCTTACCTGGGAGTGTCCTAGCTTACTCAGCAAACATTAATGCTCTGGGAATTTAAATGGTGGGAGGTGGTTCCACCTGACCTAGGTTCGGACAGAGGGGAAGACTTTAATGGGACGGATAGAATTGAAAGAGGTAGAGAAACAACCAGTCCCAAACCCTGCATTTTCAAGGCTTCTATTTAGCAATGATACCTTAGTGCAGGGTAAGGAGAGAGCTAAAAGCCCCCCGTAAAAAAAACAGCAAGGAGAATTCTTCTCAAGGATTCGCCCTCCAGCTCCAGGCCTCAGGGATGAATATTCAAGTCTTCAAGTCTGGTCTGTGGAGCTTGTACATTAACCAAACACACACACGGAGTGAGCTGTGTAGATCTCACCTCGGTTTTCTAAGGCGTTAAACTTACATTACCACGCTGGGCCTTTGCATTTCTTTTTGATAGGAAGGAAGGACTCAGAGCTTCTGCAGGCTAGGAAAGGAGTATTCAAATATAGTTATAAGCGCTCAGAAAAGGGACTGGAATCCTAAAGTCTAAGGCAACGATCCATCAACCACTTATCTCCGAATCGCACCACTGAAGGCCGTGGGGCTACTCCGCAGTGGTTTGTGGACCGCGGCCTGTGTCTTTAAGCTGAGAGAGGCCTCTAGGAAATGACCCCGAAGTGTCAGTATTTCGTGGGGAAAGTACCCCGTACAACAGCAAGTTTTCTTGTCTCTGACAACGTGCAGCCGCGTGTGTCACAGTATAAATCTTCGCCTGTGCCTGTCAGTGGCAGGGAAACTAGGAGCCGATTCTGATTTTAAATCCGACTAATTTCCGGGGGTTTGCAAAGAGGTAACAGAGTAGAGAATTGGGCCTCAGCGCTGAAGATAGTATCCAGGGCGATTACTGGTCCTAGATCGAAACCTCGCCAAAAGATTAAATAGAGCAGTGTGTGATATTGCTAATTAAAGTGCAGTTTGCATCTATCTACAAACCGGGCCAGAAAATGCATGGGTTTCCTGGCACCTTGGATAAGTGAGCTACATTGTATTTCCTTATTTGAATAAGTGAAGAAACTACTTAGTGCCGGGCAGCGGCTTTGCTCCGGCACTGGATTATTTCGGACGTATTTTGCAGTTAAAGAAACTTTTGGATGAGTGAGCTAGCCAAACTGGATCTAGTTTATACTGCTGTGTGTGTCCACAAACCGTTTGGATTAGTGAATCCAGGGGTTCACCTAGTGAAAAGCCGAGGCCGGTTGCTCCAGGCTGACTTTCCAGGTGATCTCGGAAGGCCATGCATTTTGGAAACACGGCTGTGCCCCGGTCCCCAGCCAGCTGACTCGGTTGACTTGCAGGCTCGGGTTTGTCCCATGTTCATTGCCCCAAACGAGGCGAGCGCTTGGATTTTCTTTCAAATCCCCACAAGTGTTGGTTTTACCAGATGTCAGCTCCCCTTTTATTGCTGATAAGAGCCCAGGGAAGGTGACCCCCCTCCCCCCAGTCTTTTCTGCGGCATAGGACTTTAGAGGTCTCCAGAGACAAATAAGGGCGCTTTCCGACGTGCATTAGAGTTTTGACACTGAAAGATACACTTAGCCTAACGTTACACTCAAGGCGTGGACAAACAGCCCCTTTAGTGGGACTACGCTTCTGGCACCTTGTTGGACTACAGACCGAAATGAAAACGCTCCCAACGGCAGCCGCTCTCGGCAGAATCTTGTCCCTGGAGTGTGTTTGTAGATAAGGATAGATAGATAGATAGATAGATAGATAGATAGATAGATAGATAGCCTTTGTGTTTGTATATTCTTTAATTTTTTATTATTATTATTATTATTATTATTATTAGTAGTAGTAGTAGTAGTAGTAGTAGTAGTAGTAGTTATGCGTTCTTTTAATAATTAATTGAATTATATAATTCTGATACTTATAATTGCATAAAATATATGTTCATATTATTATATCCCTTATAGTATACTAATAATATTTGTATAATATAATTCTTATAACTCTTGATAATTGTTTAATTTTGTTCTGTAATACACATACTATATATAATGTAAATTGCGTACTGGTGTACATAGTGTATTATACAATAAATTAAATAATGAGCTATCTCAATTAAATAACAATGCTGCCTCCCCTGAAACAACAGCACTGTTTGAGGGATACTTTTCAAATGAAATCGAACAGTTCAAAGCAGGGGCATAGCCTCCATTGAGCAAACTAGCATAAAGCCGGGGCGCTAGGCACCAGGGGCTGCTGCCTGGCCCCGCAGGGGCAGCCCCATGTCTGCACTGGGCTGGAAGAGACCTGGGTGCAGGGCACGCCCACATCATGGAGGGTGTCCTCCCCATCCCTCACCTGCCTCTGCCTGCTAGTAGTGCTGCTGCTGGACACCAATGGGACTGGGAGATAAAGGGTGTCTTTAGACAAAGCGCTGCTCAGTGTTCTGTAACACAGTGTCCTACCCTTACAGTGTTAGACATACCGTCAACACAGTGTTCACCCCTAACACTGATTCAACTGTCAAGACCTGGCAGTTGTTCACTTCCAGTGTTTGGGGTGAACACTGTGTTGACTCTATGTCTAACACTGTAACGGTAGGACACTGTGTTACCCAACACTGAACTGCAGACACCCATTGCTGTTTGTAAACAAACAACTCCTCCCCAGTGAGTGATCAGAAGGTTGTTGCCTTGTAAAGAAGGTTCTTCAAGTGGCTCCTCACAGGCCATTTTTACAGGGCTCCACTGGGTGAGGAGTTTGTGGGCGCGCCGGTGTGTGGGCACACGGCCACACATGCATCCCCACTCACTCCCTTACTCATGCGTGTTACGCGGGCGGGCATCCCATACCCACGAACACGCAGAAAACTCTGTGTTCATGGGTGGGAGAGGCCCGTGTAAAAAGGGCCACATTCTCACAACTGTCTTACTTATACTATCTTAGGTAGGAATTTAGGATGTAAAGCAATATCTATTCTATCTTGGAAAATCTACAAATATGGTTCTGAGTTTATTATGGCTGCTATTTCACTAACACTTCTTAATGAAGTTATTGCTACCAGGAATAATGTCTTTATACCCCCACCCCATAACCAGTTCATTTGGGCGCCCCATATAATTAATTCACGCTGGCTCAGGGGCGCAAATGAAATGGTTTTATGGGTGGGGGGCAGATTATATGAGGGGAGGGGGTGCAAATGAACTGGTTATGGGGTGGGAGCAGCGTGCATTGATTATGGGGGCACAACTGAACTAGCTCTCTCTCTCTCTCTCTCTCTCTCTCTCTTCATAGCATAATGTGCTTAATAGGCTGCATTTGGGGTGCCTTGTGTGTTTGATAGCAGCACTCCTAGGCCTTGCCAGGGACACAGAGAGGGGGGGGGGCATCTTGACTTCTTGGCTAAGGGCCCATTCCACCCTAGCTACACCCCTGGTTCAAAGCCTGTTCCAGTGTTCACCCTTGAGTTTGTGGACGCAAGCCAGCAAGCCCCCCCCCCTCTCTCTCCCCTACACCCACATCTCAGGCACTTTTTAGATTTGCCTAGGAAAATGATCACACACACACACCCATGCCCCTGGCGTCTGCGTGGCAGCTAAAATGAGGCTATTGGCGTGACTGAGGGCAGCAAAATTTGTTTGCATTATGTGCGAGGGCGATTTGTGTTTTATTAGTCCAGTGATGGGAAACGGAAAAGAAGTCTATGCTCGTGATTAGTTCTGAGGGGTATTTCCTGGTCGGATCCCTCTAGGAGATGAGACTTCTCACTTGCTTCCTTCAAAGTGGGGTTGGGTACTGTTTTAAGTTCAAGGAGTCGGGGAAAGTGCAGTCTCGGTAAAGCAATAGCAAGATTTTTTTCAGCTGAGCCGAATCTCCAGCAGTGAAGGCTGATGAGCTGCCCAGCCCACTTCGCGATCCACCACTTACTCCGAAGTATTCCCATTAAGGCCCGAAGGAGGGTCCTTAGGATTTTAATAGCACTACTTCGGACTCAGTGATTTGTGGCTCATGGCCCCAGTCTGGGGTGCTTTCCAGAGAGGGGGTTCCCTTTCGATCAACTATCTCCGAGAGCCAGGGCTAGCATTTTATTTTCATTGCAAGGCCGGACAAAGGAGATGAATGGGGAAATGGCATTTGGACAGTGACTCCCTTCTTATGGGCGCCTGAAAGTGCTGATGGGGGGTATCCTCTGTCAAGCTTTCCATCCAGACCCTAGATCTTTGGGCCACGGAGGCCTTTGAGGCTGGGGAAACGTGCAAACCCGCCCGTTTCCCGGGCCCCATCCCTTTATTTGTCCCGTGAGCAATCTGGGTAGCTGCCCCCTCTGCCCCCAATAGGACCCCCCACGCTGAGATCTCTCTCCCGTTTTCATTTCCTGCAGGGAAAACAATGAGAATTCCAACTCCAACAGCCACAACCCGCTCTCGGCCTCCATGAACGGCAATAAGACAGTTCTGGGCAGCTCAGAAGATGAGAAGACGCCGTCAGGGACCCCGGATCACACCTCCTCCAGCCCGGCTTTGCTGCTACAGCCACTCCACGGCTTGGGTCACCCCCAAGGTCCTAGCGCCATTCCGGTACCCAGTGCGGACCCTATGCACCATCACAGTTTGCAGGACTCCATCCTCAATCCCATGTCATCCAACTTGGTCGATCTGGGCTCTTAAAAAACCATTGACACACGCCCCTCCAGCCTCCTAACCCCTCCATCATCATCATCATCTTCTTCTTCTTTTTTAAATATTAATATTATCTAAGACTTGTAACACGCTGGCAAACTCACTAGTGGATCCATTGTTTCGCTTTGGATGGCTGGCTGGCTGGCACTGGTTGGAAGGTACTGTACGCTGTTCTGTTGAGACAAAGTCTTAAGGGTTTTGGCAAAGCTGGTTTCAGATATATGGACTGGTGAATAGAACCTGGGTGGTTTGGGGTTTTTTGTTTGTTTTTTTTAAAACCAAGACAAGCAAACAAACAAACAATAATAACAGACTCTGGTTCTACGCAGGTGCTCATTTATTTTCAGCATTCACAAATATTTTGGTTATTTTAAGCGATCGATGCAGTGTGCTAATGTACGATCAGACACGCTCGCTGCCAGCACAAACCACTTAATCCGGAGTAATTCCAACTGAACTACTTGCGTGGAAATAATAGAATATACTCCGGAGTGAGTGGTTTGTAGTTCACGCCACTGTGTTTTGGGACGAGAGAGCGCCTGCTGTGTTTACATGCCTACCTGGGAAGTCACGCCTCGCTCCTCTTTGTAGTTTATAGCTGTGGCAGGTGTACCCTGTACAGTCACAACTAAGAGCCATATCGATGTTGTATCCTGCTTCTTGCCTACGCGCGCCTAGACAGCCCCTCTACTCTCCTTGTAGCTATGCAGAGAGCCGGCTTCTTTTGCCTTGTCCCTGTGGTGCTTTAGCCATCTTGTCTGGTGTGGGGGGTGGGGGGTGGAGGGTAGGGCGGCCCCTGTCCTGACACTGGCAGATGTCAGTGTCAAGTTCTCCCATCGACGGGCAAAGTCTGTTACTCCTCCAAACCAATTTGGCCCTAAATGACAGTATCAAGCGCGAGTCACTCGACAGTAGTTTTGTTTCTTGTTTATATTATGTGAATACGCCCTTTGGAAAATATTTCTGCTTTTATTTTATAATAAAATTTAGAAATCTAAACCGGGGTGCCGTAATTTGTACTTGTAATTGTACCAACATCCCAACTGGGGTGCCTTTAATTTGCCTTTAGGGTGTTTGGCTTTTTAACCGTCACTTTCCCCCAGTCCTCAAAGAGGAGCTTAGTGCAACAAGCTCAGCGTTCGTCATCACTGTTATTGATTTCTTTGCAAATGAATCTCCTCTCAGCTGCAAAGGCATCTTGTCTGTGTAGGATCCCACTCCTGGGTAGAGGTAACGATGCAAAATAGACTTTAATTGCTGCAGTGAAAGAGAAATCTGCCTCCTTGAGATTATGTGGGGGCAGTTTTAAATAACACCTCCGATTCCAGTACTCTTTGCATAAGACTGCTCTGCAGGCATATCGGAATCTGTTGCCCAGGGAGCCACTGTTTGAACCAAGTCTGAACGTTTCCAAAGCACTCGAGTGGTTTAGGAGCCATGGGGGGATGTTGGAAGGGACCTATGGCATTTAAGACCCCCAGATCGCCTTGAAAGTCAGTAGGAATGAGGCACGTAAAAGTGCCACGTGTACCTTGGAAAACGAGACCCCGCCCCATGACCCATTTTCAAAAATGATTGGGCACAACTTACCCCAATTCCATGTTGTTTACAAAAAAGATCCATAGTTATTTTTTATTAATGTTTAGCAGTTGTTTGGCACCAAAATTGCTAGAAGTGAAGTGGTGGCACAATCAATTCCCTCCCTCTCTACCTTTAAAAATACTGGTTCCCTGCAAAGCGAGCAGCCTTCCTGCAGCGCCCAGACAGCAGCTCTCTGGGGGAATCCGGCCCAGCTTCTGTGCTCTCTCATGCCCTAAGGCATCGTCAAAGAGGCTGAAGCGTGAGGGGAATGGATTCCACCCCCCACCAGGGGCATGCGTTCCTGTCCTGGGCACAGGGAGGGCAGGAGGGTGGGGGCATTGGCAGCCTCTGCCTTTGGATTGGTTTGCGCCCCCTGCTCTGCAGAGCTCGGCCTAGCTGCAGGCAGGTTGGCAGGAAGGGAGTCTGTGCAGCCGGGCAAGTCGCACAGGCACAGTGAAGGCCTGTGGCCAGGCCCTGACTGAGCCGTGGGCTTTATTGGGGCTTGCTCTGCAGGACTCTTGCTCGGGAGGCAACCAGGTGTCCATGATCCTGGCTTCTCTCTCAGGCCAGTGCCGCTGCAAAGCTCTGTGTGCTCTACGGACAAGGCTTCTTCACTGCTCCCTCCTTGCTCTGACAAATGCAGGGAGCACTGGCTTGACTAGGGTGAATGGTATTGAGTAGGCTTAATGCCAGAAGGGAGGGTGACTGTCATCTAGGCCAGTAGTCCATGGTAGTCAATAAAGCCATGGGAGATTGTACAAAGCTAGTCCATAAATCCAGCTGCTGTAGCCACAGCAAAAGCAGGCTTTGGTCCCCAGTATCACCACAGCCATGGGGGTGCGGGGAGGACAGTGAGATTGAACCCAGCCATATGCAGGGCCGGACTTAGGAATTTTGCACCCCTAAGCCCTTCTCAGACTGCTGCCCCAAGCCAAGCCAAACCAAGCCCTGCCCCCAAGTCAAGCCCCACCCCACGCTGCATGTTCATGGGGGAGGGGAGAGTGGAGCCCCGTGTGAACCACATGGCATGCGTGCCCATGGTGAGCTGAGGTGCATGTGTGCGCCCACCTAACACACATCCCCACTCACCCCTCTTCGTCCCCAGAGAAAACAGCAGTTTTCTCTGGGGATGCATGGGGATGCATGGGGATGAGTGGGGATGCATGTGCAGCTGTGTGCACACCCCACCCATACATCGGTGTGCACATGGACCCATGGACCCCCCACCCAGGGAAGCTGTGTTAAAAGAGCATATGAGGACCCACTCGAAGAAGAACAGAAGGTTGCTACCTTGTAAACAAGGTTCTTCAAAATGGCTCCTAACATCCTCACAACAACCATCCTTCCAGCCCTGCATGGAATTTTCCCCTTATATTCCTAGAAAGGGTTGGAAGGAGCCATCATATGGTCTATTATTTGAATATGGTGAGTGTGCACAACCCAGTTGTGAGACTGTTGGGAGCCATCTCAAAGAAACTTCTTTACAAGGCAACAACCTTCTGATCACTCACATCGGGAGGAGTTGTTTGTAAACAAACAGCTTTATCTCCCAGTCCCATAGATTTCTCAGTGTCCTGTTGCTGCTGCTGCTGCTGCAGCACTACTAGCAGGCAGATGGCAGAGGTAGGTGAGGGATGGGGACCCAGGCAGCAGGCTTCCCCTTCAGGCAGCAGCCTCCAGCTGAGCAGGGAGAAAGGGTGGGGGGAATGGAGTGCAGTGCCAACAGGGCCAGGATTGCTGCCACCCAGAAAATGCTGCCCAAGGCCCAGGCCTAATAAGGAGGCCCCTAAGTCTGGGCCTGGCCATATGACGCACAGTCCCCTCCCCCCAATCCTTTGGCTGAGGTGCCAGTGGGGAGGGGGGCCGACCAAAGCTCCAGCCAGACCAGACTACAGTGAGCATGCAGGCATTTGAAATCCTGAAGGCTGGCAATGACCGGCTGGGCCAAAACAAATTTAAGAACCACTAGCCTAATCCCACCTTCTCCAATAACCCAGGTCTCAGCGTCCCCCACAGCCTTTCCACATAAGTCCTGGTAGTTCTCTACTAGACTTTGGGGTTACAATAGGCTGGGCTAGTCCAAACCAACCAAAGCCCTAAAAGCTCTCAGGGTGTTTTCTCCCTTTGGTGGGTGGGAGGGGGTGGGTATTGCTGTTAAAATAAGCCAGGAGCACTCAGTGATTTTCAAAGGGAAAAAAATATGTGGAAATCAGCAAAGATCCTGTCCAAGTTTCAATTGCTGACTGAAATTTCAATCAACTGACTTCAGGGCCAGTTTCTTCTTTTCTTTCTGTAAAATCCAATTGTAATCTAATCTAGGAGAGAACAGTACATTTATCTATTTCTGGGTGTCTTCCCCAAGTCCATTTCTCTAAGGAACTGATCTAGCCACCCTTAAAATCTGTGTCTCTGGGCCGGTGCTACCATTAGGCTGCTCAGGTGGCCTCCTAGGACGCCAATATGAAGGGGGCTCCTGGGGATGACTCTTTTGCTCCTGAGCAAGCGCCCCGCTGTCACCACCAGTGATAAGTTCTGCATTTGATGGCACAGGAGAGGCAAGGCGCTCCCTTCCACTTGATGCCCTAGGTGGCCTTGGCAATAAACTCTGCACTGGATTGGGGGTGAGAGTGGTGCCCCCTAGGTGGCGCCACCTCTGATCTAGCTTCCACTGCCATCTCTCCTGCTCCTAATCCAGCTGTTGCTGCCCCTTCTCCTGCAAGTTGAAGGGGGTGCCTCTCCCCTCCGGATCAAGCTGCTGCTGCTGGTAAACTCAGGGCCGGGAGGCAGACAAGAGTGGGGCTACTCCTCAGTGCCCGAGAAGCAGGCTGTGCATGTGCGTGTTGTGCACTAACTGTGTGCACATGGGGGTTGTGCGTAACATGCATGTGGATTGCATGTGAGGTGTATAAGAGGTGCATAATATGTGCACAGGTTACACAATGGGCGCACGTGCAGTGGTTTGCCTAGGGTGACAAAAGTAATTGCACCAGTCCTTAGCCCGTAAAGAATTCACCAGGCTTGCTTTAGTAAATTTGGAGAAGTGCTGCTAGACAAAATGTTTGACTAAAGGGAGATGATCAGGTGCTTCCAAACTCTGGAGTGTGGACAGGTTTTATAGTTTCAACTTTCTAATTTGTGTACTTGGTGTTTTATAGTGGTATACAACATCCCTCCATTCAAGTTAATGTACCATGACTTATTTCAGCTAATTCTGAAAATCCTTTATGTGATTGCAACAATCTTAACTGAAAGCTTATCAAAACATTTTGGAGGATCTGAGGGGAGTGTTTTTGAAGGAATAATAATAATAATAATAATAATAATAATGTTTAGTATTATTAAATTATTTTATGAAACGGTTTGTTAAAACCTAACCTCATAGCAGTTAATACTATCCTAGAAAGTCCCACTCAAAGGCTCTGCTCGCGCTATAGAAAAACAGTGAGGGCAGCGGGGAACAGGGAGGCACATTTCAGATGCCAGTAGGAAAACAGGATGAGGGTTAGATGGCTAATAAAAGGTCAGATTGCATCGTGGAGGCCGAAGAGTATCTGAATGGATAATCGGGCGAGAAAGACCCTTTAAAACCCAGGGGCGATGAAAACTTCTGTAAGTTATGGCGGGATCATTTCTATTCAGGGCGGGAGGACGAGAGAGCGGGCGATTCAATCCAATTAAAGTGAGCTGGAAAGAACAGTCACGGTGCCTGCTGCAAAAAGCCAGGGCGGTCATCCTGGCGCTGGGGACGGAAAGGGGCCGAGGCGGCGGCAGCAGCAAGTGGGTGGATGACAGAGTTATGTAAAGCAAAGCTCCCGCTTTAATTGCATTATGTGATGTAACCTGAAAATCCCTTCATGTTAAGACTCACTTCAGCAGACTGCACTTGCCTTTGGTAATTATAATGTTTTCCAAATTAGTCCAAAGCCCCAGATTTTCCTCGCACACAAAAAGTTTTGCACTAGAAGAATCTGCAGAAAGTGACGTGACTAATCCCGAGCTCTAAAGCGATTAGTTCTGATTCAGTAGCTTTCTGCTCATCATCTCAGAAATGTTTGCTCGCTTGCTCATCGCTGGGGTTCGGCTGGGAAGTTGGGAAGCCGGCCCTGCACCCTTTAAGCCCCAGCCAGAAGCCGGCTGGAGATGCGTGCCACCGTGCCCTGCCAAAATACCAAGCGGGGAGGGAGGCGCCAGGAGCAGGGGCAGAGCGTGACTTTACCTCTGCCAGGGGAACAATCATTCTTCTATTGGGAAACCAAAGAGAGCGGAGGGCTTGCTCCGGATTGTACCACCGTTGTAAACGCGGGCAGGCCCTTCCCCTGCAAAGTGCTACTAGCCTGTGGGCTAGCATCTGGCCATTGAGGGTACTAGAGACTGAGCGCCAGTGTAGCCGGGACCTCTGCCTATCATGTGCTCAAACCCCCGAGAGCCAAGTCAACGGGAGTAGTATTATTTTATGATTTACTGATACTAATAATTAATTACATATGTCCCTGGCACTGTCTGCACTGAGCAGGCAATGGCATGGCCACTCTCCGCCCTCTGGACGAAGTGCTACCAAAGACCATTCGCTCCGCTGGGATATAATTTCCGCTACAGTCAATAAACAGGGACTGGACGGAGTTTTTTTTTTGCTCTGTAACAGTCGCTAGCGAGCTTTCTGGGGGCTGCTTCAGTGCAGAAGAAATCGCTCCACATGCGAGAGAGACAATAGCATTCAAGAGTGGTCGTTCCTCGCCGTCCGTCCGTCGGTTGGGGGGGGGGCGGCGGGGGGGAATCACAGGACCATTCCCTGAGCCAGGGAGCTTCAGCGGGCTGGCGGAAGGGCCCCGATTCTGCCACTTTACTCCCACTAGCAGGCAGGCTCCTTGTCCCATTGACAAACTGGAAAGTGAAAAACTAGTGTGTCTTCCCGATGCTAATTCCGGGAGCAGCTGGAGTTGGGTTGCTTCCCCCGCCCCGCTATAACTCCGGCATCTGGAGGGATTTAGCATAGGACACAGCGCAACCCACCTAGGGGTTTGGGGGTGAGTTTTCTCGCCTCTCAATCGGCCACTCCAGAGCAGTTAGAGGACAGGAGGGAGCGCGCCTGCAAAGCCGACTCCGGACACCCCAGCATGTGCTGCCTGCTATCGGCCCGCGGGCTCCCCAGTGGCAGAAGGCTTTGCATGGGATACGGAGGGGGGCATCGCACGCCTGGGGGCATCTCCCGGCCGCCCAAGCCCCCTCTCCCTACTGCAGCCTAACAATCCCAGAGCACTAGCAGCCCCAGAGCGCCGATCCTTTTAGCTAGTTCTCATTAGTGAATCCTCCCAGCCCTGCGGCAGGGCCGATTTGTGAACATGTTGATGGTATCCTGGCACTATTGGAGCGAGTCACTTGAAAGAATCCTTCCGGGTTGAACCCTTTGCCTGTGGAAATGGTGGGGAAATTATGGCCAAGCACAGCCACAAGCATAGGGAGGGATTTGTCTCTTGCAAACGGAAAAAAGGTGAATATTCCCCTGTAGAGATTGTGGGGTCACTTGGTCTGCCATTCACAAAGAACTTATTCTGGAGTAGCCCCATTGAAGACCAGGGTTATACCCTGGCAAAGCCCTCTGGGTTTCAATGGGGCTACTCTGGAGTAAGTGGTCTGTGGATCGTGGCGTTAGTGTGTCTCGGCTCCCTATTTCCAACAGGGGTTAATCTTGCTCCTAACGAAATCAGTGGAAGTTTTGCCTTTGACTGCACTGGAAACAGGACAGGGTCTTTAATCCCAAAGTTCTCTTTAATATCGGATCTCCTAGCGGTGTATTTGAGCCGGTCCCCTCTCTCATCGCCATTTCTCCTCCAGCTAATGCACAGCCTCCAGCTTGGGCCACATCCCTATTGCTGGCTTTGTCCCGCGGGAGGTCAGGGGGATTCGATTTTAGTCTTTAAAAAAACGGCAAAAAGTTCTGGGTGCTGTTGAGCTAGTGCCCACGTGCAACGAGTTTCATTCAGTCGCTGTGTTGTTTGACTGGTTCTGCTAAACCGCACCAGAGTCCAGGGTGATTTTCTGCTTGGAGACTGTTTCCTGAGAAAAGTTGCCTGTCTATCGCACAGGGCTATTCTGAGAGCGAATTGCACAAACTGTAGCGCTCTGAGTACTGAAAGTGTAACCCGAATTAGTAAGAGTCGTCTCTTATAATATACGAGCGCTTTGTCACGAAAAGTTTGCAACTGATGTGAAACTAGGTATGAAGCTATCAAAGATAGGTAACTCGAATACTCGGTGTAGAGTAGCCATAGATAACTTGGGGGATCTAGGTTTAAGCGCTGACAGGTATAGGCACAGATCGGTTTAAGCGCAGATAGGTAACCTGAGGGATCTCGGTATAGGAGCAGATAGTCAGGTTCCTTGGGAGCTTCGGCGCTCTGCGAGCTGCTACTGGTGCAGGACAGGATGCTTCCCCCGCACCAGGCGCTCCCCGCCCTGAGTGGTGCGCTGCAGATCAGGCGTGTGCCTCTGATGACCCCGTTAGATGCAGAGGCCCTCCAGGAAATGCAGATTAGAAACAGCCGAGAGAATATTTTAGGGAGAAGTCCACGCTGCAAAATTCTAAACCTCATTATGCTGGGAGAAGGGGTGGGAGTATAGATTTGATATGACAAAGAGCCAGCGAAAGTTGTCCTGTTAGAAGCTCTGCGCTCCCTGCAAACCTCCTACTTTCCCAACTTAGGCGGCTGTGTAAGTTAGTGCAGGGGATCAATCCACCAGCAAATCAGTACAGTTTACTCTGAAAATTTATCTGCCAAACTGGGGGGGGGGGGGAAGCATCTTTTGGGTATAAACATGTTGAGAACTAGGGAGGAAGGACATTTCTGGCCCGGGACTGGGCGCTGAATAATGGGAATCAGAGGTCCCTGCCCTGAGGAACTTACAGTCTAGGGCCGCGATCCACGAACCACTTACTACGGAGTAGCCCCATCGGAGTCCATAAGTGGCTTGTAGTTCGTGGTCAAATTGAGTAAACTCTGTTCCCTAGAGCAGCACCCCTGAATAACCCTGGGGGGGGGGGGCTCTCCCCGCGGGATTATTTGCCACACACCGTTGCGCACCTGGAGAAGTACATGGGCAGGAAGAGCAGCAGAGGCTCCCAGGTAATTGTAACTCCAGTCCGCCCCATGGAAAGGAAGGAGGCCTCCTCCACCTTTAAAGCCAATGGGAGCCTAGCCATTTATGGGTGAGGGTAAAAGCCCTTTAGCTCTGCTGTGCTGCGAAAGGCTCCAAGGAAGTAGAATGGGTTGACACAAATAGGATTAGGACAAACAGATCGGTTGACACTTGCTTCCATCGCAACGGGGCGTGGAGATGGCAAAAGAATTCCCCCAAGCTGATTCCAGGCAGGTCCATTGCCGGCGCGTGAGCAGGTGCCAGCACCCCCTGGAAAGATTCCCTACAGCTGGGATTTAGGAACCGATACCCTCCCACTGGGACTGCTGGTGTGAACGGGATTGGGTCCTGTCATGATCCTAAGGCGCTGAAATCAAGGGGAGCCTCCTTGTCTGAAACATCCCATTCCAAACTTAGGGCTCAGCACGCCGCAAGGAGCAAGAGTCGCAGAATTTGTCTCCGAAACTTTAGGGCTCGAGCCAGCGACGGCTTTCCTTCGAGTAATGGCAGCAGCAGCCCACTGCAATAGCGCCCCGCCCAGATCTGAAAGCAAATCGGAGTGGCTTCCCGTCTGCTGGGGGAAGAATTGCGATTGAGCTAGGAATGCGCACACAAGTGATTTCGAGCACATTTAACAGTCACTCCAATTTTGCAATGCCAGCCTTTTAAAAGAACCCAGTAGCCGACCAATCAGGGACATTTGAACGGGAAAGTAGTATGACAGAGGGGGCGACGTAGGGACCAGTTTAGTCTCACCTCTCATCCTAAAACCTTCGCCTAATTTACCAGTGCAAAAAATGGTAACATTCACTCTCGAGTTGTTCAGCACACTAATAGTAAATGTATTAAAGTTGTTTTATGGACTATTGGGTAAACGCACTAAAATTAAATGCAACGAGATAGTTCAGTACACAAATAGTAAATGTATTAAAGTTGTTTTATGCACTACTAGGTAAACGCACTAAAGTTAAATGCACTAAACTTGTTTTATGCACTAATAGACAAATGCACTCAATGCACTAAAGTGAAAGGCACTAAAGTTGTAAATGTAAATGCACTAGTATGTAAATGTACGATATGCACCAACCTAGTTCAGTGCACTAACAGGTAAACAGGGCATCTTAACCAAAGCCTAGAAATCAAAAAGGAGTGTCGATGTTTCTAAAAACTGCATAGACAACAAGCAAATATATTCGTGCAGCATTTCCTATCCTGATGCCAAGGAGCTAAAAATATTGATCAAGGAGAGTATTTAAAAGTCCAGTCAGGAAGTGCGCTGGATTTCAGGATTTTTTCTTTAGGTGAGATGGAACTGATTTGGGTTTAAGTGGCAACGGGACCGAAAAGACCGGGGATATTTTTCTCGAATTATTTCTCTAGAAACTGGCGTTTTAATCCCTTGGAAATAAGAGCTTGAAGCCAACGGCTTCCCCTCCCGTGGGATCCACAGACCACTGCGAGAAGCCCCCGAGTTTTAAAGGAAAGTCACAGGGCTAGCTAGGGAACAGTCCCATACATTTCCCCCTCGGCTTTTACCGAAGGAGACGGCATTCTGGTGTGTGAAAATAAAGATATCTGATCCTTAAGGGTCAACTCTCTGCAAACTTTCCAATCTTTCCCGTAGGCAGATCTGCAGAAAAATCCTCCGCCCCAAATTTTCATTTTTAAAGGAAAGCACCAGACTCCCGCGCCCCACCAGGATGCAGACACTGCATTAATTTCCCGGCGCTGGCCCCCCTCCAATTCTCCGCAGCGGCTGCTCTCAATAAGCCCGCTCATTAGTGCTGTTGTTATTAGCTGCTCAGTGGAAATCCAAGCCCCTCTTTAATATACTGGCCGGATCGCTGCCTCCGCAGTTATTAATCAAAAGAAAACCCGCCCGGCTCGAGCTAAGCAGCTTGGGGCTAGTTCGCAGCAACTGCGATTGGCTTTCATGGCTGCCGTTTAGGAGCAAGGAAGCCCTACGAGGGACGCGAACCTGCGGTGTTCGTCACTAGAAAGGACACCGTCTTAGAGGCTGCTGCCCCAAGCGTAGGGCTCTGCAGCTGTTGGGAGCTAGTGCCCTGCCCTGGGGCGGTAGGACTCACGTTAGAGCTCCGTAGTGGGACGGGGCAGCAGCCCTGGCTGGGCTTGGTGGTGGGGCTCGCTCCGAGCGGCTGCCTGGGGCGTTTAACAGAGGGGCTTCGCCACCTGTTGTCCAACCGCGGGCACTGCAGCTCCGGCAGGAAGGGACTGTCATGGCAGCGACCAGGCTAGTGGGAGAGTTTGAGGCCGGGACCTCACCCGGGACGGTGAGGGGGGCAGGGAGCAGCCATGCTGCGCATCCCAGCAAGCAGAGCAGGGGGACCAACTGCTCCTCCAGCTGCTGCCCTTCAGTGGACTAGACTGTGACTGGAGATATAGGCCCTGATCCTAGATCCGGAGTCACTCCAGAGTAAGTGGTCCCAGGATCGTGCCCTTAGGTGTTCCCATTTAATGCTTCCCCAGAGGGGTATCTCCTGCAAAGCTAAGTGACATAGCAGGGTTTAGCCTGGCCCACTGCCCGAATTACAGGGGAGTTACCGGCACTCCTACCTTTTTTTCAGGACCCACTTAGCTACTGGCTTTAGAAGAGAGCTGATCCAGTAGGAGCTGTAAGTGGGGAAACTGAGTCATGGCTAGCCTAGATTTGGGGCAGCGAGCTCCCATCACAGCCCCCTACCTTTTCCCATATAATCCAAGCCCATCCTGTCTGACTCACAGCAGCCTCCAGTTGGCCTGTGCCTGTCATTTGGAGGTGTTTTGTTTGCAAGGAACCCAACTCCTGGGGAGCTTTGGGAGAACTGGCAGGTTTTGGTGCCTCTTCCTGTCCCTGCCCCTATAGTAAGGCAGGCGAGGACACCACTGCAGCAATGCAGCTGGTTGGAAATTAGCCATTGAATCTCTCAGCTGGGAAGGTTTAATGGCTCAGGATCGAATAACCGCTCTGGAAAAGCAGCCTCCTCAGCAGACAACATGCAGAGAAATCCTGATTGAAATAATAGGAAATGAGAACCAGGGAGGGATCAGGCTGCTTGAAGATGGGGTTGCTTTGTGGGACTGGGAACCGGGCCCAGATCAGAGGGGTAGGGGGGCTTAATCTGGCAATTTAAATTGGGGGCTGAGCCCTGGGAAATGTTCCCAGTGGGAGTGTACACTCTGGAGTGTGAAAGACCAGGAAAAGGCCATTGGCCATTTCAGGATTGGAAACAAAACCCCGAAAACTCATGGATGGCTTATTTGTCTTTCATTAATAACTTTTTTTATCCCACCCCTTGTACTTGTCATCAACAAAGAGTAAATCACAAGAACCCCTGATTCATATTCAGTGGTAGAGTGGCAGGGTGGTCTAGTGGTTGGGGTATTAGCTGGAGACTAGGGGTCAGTTCCCTGCTCTGACAAATTCTGGAATAGGGACATAGAGTGCATTCCCATGTACGGATAAATGCTGGTGTTTCTAAATGCAGGTAATTAAAAAATGTGCTTGCATTTATTCACACAGCATTTAATTTGCGCTGATTTGCTGTATGTGGGAATGTGCTCATAGTTGCACAGGTTTGAGGGCCTATACACTGGGAACCCAGCTGGGTAGCGCATCCTGTGCTCTGAACCTCACTCCTGGTGCTTGTTGCTCCATGGTCTGTGCTTTAGCCAATTGGTAAATAAAATGGGCTTTTGCTGGAAAACCGTCAGCAAATGAGAAAGCACTAGAGCTGCCTTTCACTTGGCATGGCCCCCAGTGCAAGTATGACTAAAGTGTGAGGAAAGGCTAGATCCCTAAGGTATCTGGCACGCAGGAGGGGGGGGGGGGGCACATTTCAGGAAGGAACTGGATCATCTCCTGGTTGAGACATGCAAACCCCTCTATTCACTCACTAATCCTCACTTTTCCTCCTAACCTGGTGGCAGGTCACTTCTGAGATCAGCTCTGCTCTTCCTCTGCTTCTTCCCAGGCTCAAGTGAACCTTCTCCTCCTTGTGTTTGGATGTGAAATCTTGCACGTTCCCTTTCAGTTCAAGGAAGTATCTTATCTGCACTTCCTTGTATTGGGGACATTGGCAGTGAGATCAATCCTGTGCCAGAATGATTAAAACCCATTTCCCCAGTTAGGCACATGCTTTGATTTCAGATGGTCAGGGCAGTTGGGATAAGGGCTGAGAATCCAAGATAATTCAAGCATTCCCGGGCTTGAAGAGTTCTGCTTTGGGTGCATCCAGTGGCATGCATCTAAACCAGTGCTGGTGGCTCTCCTCTGGCTCCTCCTAGGGGAAATGGCTTGGCTGTTCTGTAATCCCACCCTCCTGACTTGTCATTTTAGACTGAGAAAAGGACACACCCCTCAGTTTGGGGTGCCAGGGGCTGAGGACATTGAGGGAGAGGACACAAAGGAGGGGAATGCTCCCTGCCCCCTGCCCGGGTCCTTGCAATGATTTCTTTTCTTGATAGAGGGTCAGTACAAGTACAGTTGCTGGATAATGTTTATTTTTGTTAATAGGTCCTGGGAGGAGCTTGTTGTTTTTATGAATGAAATAAAAGCTGCATTTTAGCCAGGGAGGATATCTTTTTTAGGGGGGGGGGTGATAAATCCCTGACATCCCTCTTAGCTACTTCCTTGACCCCTTCCATTTGGCCCTGCAGTTCAACCCTGGTGTCCCTTTGTCTCTGGTTGTTACATACCCTTTGCCCTTGAGGCTGGCAGGACACTGGAGCCCTTCTTTCCCAGAAAGATCAGGTCACTTTTGAGTCATGCCTGGAGAAAGAGGCAATTTCTACTGTGACAGGACCTTGGGGAGAACAAAGGGCCCCCACTCTGCTCCTAACAACAATGGGAGAAGGGGAGGGAAAGAAAAACTTTCGTTTGTTTCTATTCAGAGGAAAACAGGTATGACCGGGTAAAGAAGTTCCTGTGCTCCTCCAAGGAGCTGGTGGTAAGTATCCATTACACACACACAGTATGGTGTAACTCAACCCCGCTGCGGCCTGTTGCAAGGGCTTGCAGAGCTGAGACTGGAAAAAACAAACTCTTCGATAACTGCTGCACATCTTTAAACTCACTAGTCCTTACTTACAACCTTCCCCTCAGAAATTAAAGCCCCAACACCCACAGGATCACTGCCCTGGGAGCTGGAACTGAGGTCGTTTTCACACGGACGCCATGCATGGAGCAATGGGCGCCAATGCCCAATGCTGCAGGCGTGTAGATGGGTGGAAGTGGGTGGGGGTCCATGGGAACGCACCCCCCCTGCACCCTCACTCACTGCAGCACACACACACACACCCCGCACCACCAGCCCGTTTGAAAAGGGCCTGAGGGTGAAAACAAACAGAGTCCTGTCATGGAACACAGGGAACACCGTGTGGGCTAATGCATGTCAACACGTGGGTGTGTCATTTGTTGGGGTGAAGTGGCTGCTGATGGTGCTTGGAGTGCTGGAGCTGAGTGTGTAAGTATGTTACACTCACCCATATCCCATTTGTTAGGTTTCAGTGCCCATGGGATGTAGGTGAGTGTACCATCATACTCACCGCTCACAAATGGGGCTATCTTGCTGCTGTTTGCTTTCCCCCTGATTCTGCAGAGGATGCGTCCATCCTGTGTGTTGAGCAAGAGAAACTCCTGAGCAGTGGTTGTGGGACTCAGAGAGCTTCTCACGTTTCTACCCCTTGGGGACTTGTTATTCTTGGACTGTCTCTGCCGTACGCCGCAGCTTCTGTTTGTTGCTGCTGTGATTTTGGATAGACGTAGTGCAAAGACCCAACAGGAGGGGATTCTTTTTTACGCTTGGGCTGCGATCCTCAAAGTACTGACTCTGGATTTCAGTGGGACCAGTCTGGAGCAAGTGGGTTTGAGGAGTGCAGCTTCGGTGCAAAACGGAATCCAGTGCACCTGAAATGAAGAGCTCAGCAGCCAAGGATCTCTCAGAAATAGGGGTGCCTGCACATAGCAGTAGTGTTCAAAGAGCACATGGGACACAGCTAGCGTGGGATGGGCTCTAGTGCAGGAGATGGAATGGGCCCTTCACCCCTGGGGCAGATTCACTGGGGTGGAAGGGAGCAGGAAGACCAGGGTTACCAAAGCAGGGGTGGGAGGTAGGGAGGCTGGGGTCACATCTTTAAATTCACAGGATCACTAGGGCAGGGTGTGATGCGGGCAAGGAATGTGCCCCCAATGGGGGGAGAGTGGCCAGCCAGGGCAAGTGGGGCCCACTGGAGTTGCCAGGGAAGCAGGGTTCACCAGGGCAGTGGCCTGCTGGGAGGGAGCGGGGCTGTCAGGGCAGGAGTGCAGAAACAGAGGCCAACAGAGACAGAAGGCAGGGCTCACCTGAGCTGGATGGCAGAGCAGCAAGATACGCAAAGGCAGGGAGGAGGTGGGGTCCAGCAGACTGGCCAAGTGATCTACAGGTGGGTAGGGGTGGGACGACTATCCACGTGCCCAGGCTGCTTCAGGCTTCCAGGTCCCACTTAGGTAGGCCATGCCTCTCCTGACTCTCGGGGGGGGGGGAGAGCACAGCAATGGCATAGAACACAGCTGTGCCAGCCAGGACCTGTGGGCCGTGTTGCAGCGGTAATAGCTGTGCCTATCAGAGCTACCCCTTGGGACAGCACCTAGAGGCAAAGGATGAAACCAGACATGACGCTAACTCCACTTTAACTCCGCTTCAACATTTCTTATGCATGCTGCAGGGCTGCATAGGGTGCCAGTACAGCCCTGCAACATGCATAAGAAATGTTAAAAATAGTGTTAAAGTGCAGTTAGCGTCATGTCTGTTTTCACCCAAAGCCTGGGGGAATAAGGAAGCACAGAAAAATCAAATCAGAGAGTCATTCCAGGATTTGGGATCCTCATTTGCCTCTGCATTAATCTGGGCCAGACAGGCTGGACTCCCAGACAGCACCCTTCAGAAAGGGGACCAGATGGAAGACCTGAGGGGCCTGGATAAGGGGAAGGATGACCAGCCAGATTTTGCTGACTGTGAAACCCATCTTTGGGCAGATAAAGTCACTTAAATAACTGTGCAATGCTCACAGTGGAGCCCTGATGCGATGTTCATTTGTATCTCTGAGAATACCGAAAATTTCACATTAGGAATGCAAAAGAGTATTACTCATCTAATAGGATTCTTTTTTCAACTTTTGTCTGTCATAACAAACTCATCCTTAAAAAGTATTTAATGCAAAACCCAGAAACAAACGCAGTTAACACGACATTAATACATCTTTTGTGATTAAGTGTACTAATGTTGCATCAGCTGTTTCTGTATTTACTATGCATATTCACAGATTACTCTTAAATACAAAACATACACCCAGGTAATTCACAGACCAACATAAAGACGGCCTAATACTACCTTGTGATTCCACGATGACAGGAAGGAAAAGTCGCTAATGCGTATAACAAAGGAACTGTGGACTCGCTCTGTCTAACCCACATTTATTGTTAGAATTCAGGAAAACTAAATAAAAGAAACAATGTTTGGGAAAAGGTAAACCTATACGCCCAAATGAAATAGGTATGCTCTTCATCTATATAATTCTTAACTATAATGTATTATGAAAAACAATTCTTTATGGCAATCATTCTTAGTAGTAATATTGTATACTGGTAATTTTTAATACAATTCTTATTACCTGTTTTGTTAACTTTATTTGTGATTTATAGGGACTCTCTCTCTCTCCAGAATCACTGCCTTCACGAGGCCTATATGGAAGCTAGCTAGCTAGATGATAGATTAGATTAAATAGGATAGGGGTTAATGTATTTCAAAAGAAATCTGACAGAAAGTAAATAGACCAATACATTTTATTGGACCAACTGGTGGCTTGGTGGCTTAGTGAGTATGTACAGTAGTGGTCCCAGCCAGGATGCGGGGGCATGCAGGGATACCTCATTGGGTTGTCAGGTGTGCACAGAGGATGCTGCTCATTAGAGTCAAGTATTGCACTAAAATGGCAAGTATAATATTATAGTCATAATGGATAATTTAATAGCCCACTTGATATCCACTTCATTTTTGCCTTTGGTTACTGGCAAGAAGGATCTTTGATGTTACACTCATTTTAAGGGTGTGGCTGTGTGGTGTATATTAATAAATAAACATAGGTTTGCCAAGAAAAAGTTGCTGAAGAGTAGGTGTACCTCTGATGAAAAAAGGTCTTAGGACAAGTTCCAGGAAGCTCTTCTATGAACAAGCTCAGCTGTTCCTTTTCCATACTTGAAGAAACCCTCAAAAGATACTTTGCTACCACAAGGGTGGTGGGTCCAATAGAAGGTACTGTGATTCTGAAGTGAATGGGGCTAGTGCCTGTGCAACACTTTGCCTTTGGTTCTTTCTTCCATGGGGACCAACATGGCAACACCCCAAACAAGAAATCTGACAAAAGTGCACAGATTTACCTTGGCCTTTTCTTACAGCCAAAGGCTTGGTCTTGTTCATACTGAAGGCAACAAGAAGATTCTCATTGGCTCCAAAGGAAGCAGAACCCACCAAGGTCAACTGGAGTCTTTTTCATGGACTTTATAGGTTTAGGTCGACAGTGTGCAGCAGCATAATAAATCTATTATTTAGTTCTGTTAGAATGCTGCATGATGCATGTGCAGCAACAGCTTGATCTGGTAGGTCTTTTTCAACTCTTATTTGTAGAAGACAATAATTCTAATTATGTGAATTCAGTCCCCCCACATCTAACACTCTTGCAATCCCTTTCATTTTTAATTGCTATTTTGTTTGGGTTTGTGCCTAGGTGCTCTACTAGTTGGGTGCTTCACTGGGACTCCTATTCTTCACCAGGTGTTTTCAAACGAACTGCTACCGTGCATGGCCACCCAGGAGCCGCTCATCTGACTGCCTGTCTGAAAGTGGTGTGAGGGAATTCGTGCTCCTGTAAGTCATGTAGCACCCACTCATGGCCACTCATGCGAGAAATCCAGAGTGTGCCATGCGGGGCAAGCCAAAAAGGTGTGTGGCAACCGGCAGCCACAAATCCTCAACCCATATGAACTGGAGCAGTCAGCCACACCAGTAGACNAGCTGGATGGCAGAGCAGCAAGATACGCAAGGGCAGGGAGGAGGTGGGGTCCAGCAGACTGGCCAAGTGATCTACAGGTGGGTAGGGGTGGGACGACTATCCACGTGCCCAGGCTGCTTCAGGCTTCCAGGTCCCACTTAGGTAGGCCATGCCTCTCCTGACTCTCGGGGGGGGGGGAGAGCACAGCAATGGCATAGAACACAGCTGTGCCAGCCAGGACCTGTGGGCCGTGTTGCAGCGGTAATAGCTGTGCCTATCAGAGCTACCCCTTGGGACAGCACCTAGAGGCAAAGGGTGAAACCAGACATGACGCTAACTCCACTTTAACTCCGCTTCAACATTTCTTATGCATGCTGCAGGGCTGCATAGGGTGCCAATACAGCCCTGCAACATGCATAAGAAATGTTAAAAATAGTGTTAAAGTGCAGTTAGCATCAAATCAGAGAGTCATTCCAGGATTTGGGATCCTCATTTGCCTCTGCATTAATCTGGGCCAGACAGGCTGGACTCCCAGACAGCACCCTTCAGAAAGGGGACCAGATGGAAGACCTGAGGGGCCTGGATAAGGGGAAGGATGACCAGCCAGATTTTGCTGACTGTGAAACCCATCTTTGGGCAGATAAAGTCACTTAAATAACTGTGCAATGCTCACAGTGGAGCCCTGATGCGATGTTCATTTGTATCTCTGAGAATACCGAAAATTTCACATTAGGAATGCAAAAGAGTATTACTCATCTAATAGGATTCTTTTTTCAACTTTTGTCTGTCATAACAAACTCATCCTTAAAAAGTATTTAATGCAAAACCCAGAAACAAACGCAGTTAACACGACATTAATACATCTTTTGTGATTAAGTGTACTAATGTTGCATCAGCTGTTTCTGTATTTACTATGCATATTCACAGATTACTCTTAAATACAAAACATACACCCAGGTAATTCACAGACCAACATAAAGACGGCCTAATACTACCTTGTGATTCCACGATGACAGGAAGGAAAAGTCGCTAATGCGTATAACAAAGGAACTGTGGACTCGCTCTGTCTAACCCACATTTATTGTTAGAATTCAGGAAAACTAAATAAAAGAAACAATGTTTGGGAAAAGGTAAACCTATACGCACAAATGAAATAGGTATGCTCTTCATCTATATCATTCTTAACTATAATGTATTATGAAAAACAATTCTTTATGGCAATCATTCTTAGTAGTAATATTGTATACTGGTAATTTTTAATACAATTCTTATTACCTGTTTTGTTAACTTTATTTGTGATTTATAGGGACTCTCTCTCTCTCCAGAATCACTGCCTTCACGAGGCCTATATGGAAGCTAGCTAGCTAGATGATAGATTAGATTAAATAGGATAGGGGTTAATGTATTTCAAAAGAAATCTGACAGAAAGTAAATAGACCAATACATTTAATTGGACCAACTGGTGGCTTGGTGGCTTAGTGAGTATGTACAGTAGTGGTCCCAGCCAGGATGCGGGGGCATGCAGGGATACCTCATTGGGTTGTCAGGTGTGCACAGAGGATGCTGCTCATTAGAGTCAAGTATTGCACTAAAATGGCAAGTATAATATTATAGTCATAATGGATAATTTAATAGCCCACTTGATATCCACTTCATTTTTGCCTTTGGTTACTGGCAAGAAGGATCTTTGATGTTACACTCATTTTAAGGGTGTGGCTGTGTGGTGTATATTAATAAATAAACATAGGTTTGCCAAGAAAAAGTTGCTGAAGAGTAGGTGTACCTCTGATGAAAAAAGGTCTTAGGACAAGTTCCAGGAAGCTCTTCTATGAACAAGCTCAGCTGTTCCTTTTCCATACTTGAAGAAACCCTCAAAAGATACTTTGCTACCACAAGGGTGGTGGGTCCAATAGAAGGTACTGTGATTCTGAAGTGAATGGGGCTAGTGCCTGTGCAACACTTTGCCTTTGGTTCTTTCTTCCATGGGGACCAACATGGCAACACCCCAAACAAGAAATCTGACAAAAGTGCACAGATTTCCCTTGGCCTTTTCTTACAGCCAAAGGCTTGGTCTTGTTCATACTGAAGGCAACAAGAAGATTCTCATTGGCTCCAAAGGAAGCAGAACCCACCAAGGTCAACTGGAGTCTTTTTCATGGACTTTATAGGTTTAGGTCGACAGTGTGCAGCAGCATAATAAATCTATTATTTAGTTCTGTTAGAATGATGCATGATGCATGTGCAGCAACAGCTTGATCTGGTAGGTCTTTTTCAACTCTTATTTGTAGAAGACAATAATTCTAATTATGTGAATTCAGTCCCCCCACATCTAACACTCTTGCAATCCCTTTCATTTTTAATTGCTATTTTGTTTGGGTTTGTGCCTAGGTGCTCTACTAGTTGGGTGCTTCACTGGGACTCCTATTCTTCACCAGGTGTTTTCAAACGAACTGCTACCGTGCATGGCCACCCAGGAGCCGCTCATCTGACTGCCTGTCTGAAAGTGGTGTGAGGGAATTCGTGCTCCTGTAAGTCATGTAGCACCCACTCATGGCCACTCATGCGAGAAATCCAGAGTGTGCCATGCGGGGCAAGCCAAAAAGGTGTGTGGCAACCGGCAGCCACAAATCCTCAACCCATATGAACTGGAGCAGTCAGCCACACCAGTAGACAAGTCCTGAAAAGGGGAGTCATAGGCACTGTGGGTGGGGGACATGGCTTTTGCAAGTCACAGAACTGGCTGGCTGTGAGTGCTGTGGAACTGGGTTTCCCAGCGCTCACACCGGGGACATGTCAGTTGGAAAGGCCAGCCTGGCACACTTCCCCCTCCCCCACAGTCCATGGAAGGGGGAGTGCAAGGTAGGTGCCGTGGTAGCCATGTTGGGAGCCGCCCGTTAGAATCCCATCCCATGCACTCCACTTGAGTGGCTGCTCCGCAGCTGTAACAACAGTCTGCTTCAAAAATATATATATAATGTTCCTATACAAATTCAGTAGTATATATGGAAAATGAGTACATACTGTATACAATCAACTAATAAAAATATGATGCTGCAAAAGTACATAAAACCAAGGTTTCACCAATACAATTGGCTTCTTCAGGGGTGTTTAAAAGCTTCTTTCTCTCTGTTTCAAATTCAAATTCATTTATTCAAACGTGGCCAAAGGCCATTGCTTCCACACATCCAGCATACATATATATCAAAACAAATATAACACGGACAAACCAGTGCCCGATGTACAAAATAAAATCCATCATCAATTAAACAGTAATAAAAACCCATTTCATATTAAATAACAAAATAATGGGGGTACAAATTGATTGAAACATAATTACCCCTACTTTAATCATCCAAGGGGAGTCTTATGGGGCTTATACTGGGCACCCTTTCACCCAAAAATTGGCCTGCCAATTTCTGGTGCACCCAGTACATTGCAGACAATATTACCATACCCCGGTATAGTTAAACACGCCCCACATCCTGGACTTATAGTAAACACACTCCAGCATCTATCACTTCCCCTCCCTCACCCTTTCAGCATTCTACATCCCTAAACCCACAAGGAGATTACGACTGGCCCCAAAGGTCAAAAAACCCTGCCTACGGTACACCATCTGCATAAAAAATCGTGCCATTGCCTTTATAACAGAAGAGTCAACATTATTCAATAGGAAGTCCATCAGTACCTCCTCTGGCCTGCCGGGGAGCCCAGCCAACAACGGGGCCAGATACTTATCCCTCACCTTATCATATAAATGGCAGCACAATATCATATGCCCAGGAGTTTCAGTAATTAAATTGTCAAATGGACAAATTCTTTCCACAAAAGGGATTCTCTGGATCCTACCCTCAAATACCTCAGAGGGGAGTTCTCTTTGTTGTAAATGATAGCAGACAGAATCAAACACACACAGACACAATGTAACATACAGACAGTGATAAATAGGCAATACTTAATTTTTCCAGAGACAATTTCCAATTAATTTCCAATAATCAAATTGTTTCATCATCATCATCATCATCATCATCATTTATTCAGCGGCTGACCAAAGGTCATAGCCGCAAACCAAACTACAAAATAAGCTAAATACATAAAAGTGTAAATGCATAAAAATACAGTAAACAAAAAAAAGAAAAGAAAAAGAAAGAATAAAATAATACAAAAGGCCCGGGCCCGGACATATATGCCAAAACACACCAAAAACCACCGAGCCTACTGTGGACATTACATTCCGGCAGGGTAACTACGGTTGTTATTTGCTGGTCCCCCCAAGATAACACCAACAATAGACACAAGGCGTCTTGCTCTTTCGCGGGGTTTGCTGTGGCAGAGCTTGACCCCTGGAAGCGCCCCCTACCCAAAGGGGCTGGTGACCTGGTTTGATTGATTAGTTGTTTTTTTGTTTGTTTGTTTGTTTTTATGTAACCAAGGCTATTACTAACCAAAAGTACTAACTAGAAATGCTAAAAATCATGCATGCATAAAACACATCTTTACAGGAAGTTACAATAGAAAAAAAAAGCAAATTACCAAACCTGTGGTATTCATTGCACAACTGCCAAGGCCGGCAGCGTTCAGCCAACACCCTCAGCCTCCCTTCTTAATAAAGACTCTTTTGGTAAGAGGGGGATATGTGCCGTCGGGCAACCACTAGGCCAAAACGTGCCACTGAACGGGTCAGCAGTGAATCCAACGGGCTAAGAAGCCATCTGAGCATGAGCTGGAAGTTGTTAACATGCGGCATGGAAGGGGGAATGTCCCACAATTTTTGCCTAAGGTCTGTCAGAGCAGGGCAATGAAAAAGGGCATGAATGAGGGAGTCAGGCTTCAAAAGATCACACAGAGGGCATAGCCGGTTCTCCCTCGGGACCCCCGCATATCAGCCTTCAAGAAAGTCTGGGGAGAAGGCCTCACATCTGAGATGGGTAAAGGCCCGTCTCAGACTAGCATTCGACCAGGAGAATAGGTAACTACGTTTGGCCTGGCAGGGGACTGGGGCAAAATAACCAGGAGCAGCTTTCTGAACTCGTATTAGCAAATCCTCTAATTGGAGATCTTGATCTGCCAGCCTCCTAAATATAAGGGATTCAGTGGACTCACACCTGAGCACCAGCAGATGAGCATGGGAGAACCCCAACTTATGGACTTCTTGTTCTATCTGGGATTCCCAATCTCTCATCAAGCCATGTGTAGATGCTAAGGCAAGGAGTGACTGATCCTGCGTGGGGAACAGAGATGTTTTCAGTCAATATTTAAAGGAGACTCGGAGGGCAGATTGCCTAATTGTGCGGCTACCAGTTTCTGCTCTTAAAATTGCCTGAGGCGTGCCCTTCGGGAGACCAAGTATTACCCGCAGGAAGCCGTTTTGAATTACTTCCAGGTCATCCACTAGGAATAAACCCCACACAGGAATCGCATATAGAACTTGGGGGATTACTTTTCCTCTGAATACTCAAAGGGCAGGCAAGACCAAGTTGCCACCTGGGCAAAAAAAAAAGGTAACAATTGCTCCAGAGGTATGTCTTGCTTGGGCCGTGGCAGCCTCAAAATGGGGCCTCCAGCTGCCACTGCGAGAGAAGATCACCCCCAAGTATCTATATGTAGACACTTGCTCCACTAGGATTCCCTCTATGGACCAACGATGGCTTTTTTGGCACTTGGGGTTTCCCATTATCAACACCTTTGTCTTGGCATAATTGATAGCTAGTGTCTCCTCTTTGCAATAAGCATCAAATTGATTCATGACGCGTCTCAGGCCCACTATGGAATGGGAGACCAGGACTGTGTCATCTGCATACAAAAGGGCCATAATAATCCTGCCTCCAATAGTAGGAGCATGGGAGGTACACGACTTCAGGAATGGAACTAAATCGTTCAAAAATAAATTGAACAACACTGGGGCCAGTATGCATCCTTGGCGGACACCCCTGGCAACTTGTACCTTAGTTGTTAAACCACCAGAAAAATTACACCATACCTGAAGGGAGTTGCCAGTATGCAATTTCACCATTAGAAATAATAAGCGTGGGTCAATCGAGGTCTTACTCAATTTGAGCCACAAACGCTCCCTAGACACGGAGTCAAAAGCTGCACAGAGATCAACAAAACAGACGTAAAGGTTCTTACCATAGGCACGAGATCTTTTAGCCAGGGCTGCAAGGACCAGGACATGATCCAATGTGGACTTGCCCTTCTGGAACCCCGCCTGCTCTGGTTCCAAAATGCCACTGGAGTCTAACCACTGTTGAAGTTTGCCAGCAGAAAACAGGCATATAATTTTCCCACTGTGCTAAGGAGACTAATGGGTCAATAATTCCCCGGGCAGGTGGGGTCCCCCTTCTTAAAGATGGGAACTATAATGCCATTGAGCCATGAGAGGGGAATCTCTCCGGTCTCATTGATGATAGAAAATAATGGAGCCAAGATGCCAGCCCACCACTCCAGATCATATTTCAGGCACTCAGGGAGGATAAAATCATCACCTGGTGCCTTTCCTACTTTAAGCTGTGCAATCAGGTCCATTATATCGCCTGGAGTCACTGGATGCCATACGGGGAAACTATCCTCTGGGTGAGCCGTAATCTCAGTGCACACAGAGGAAGAGATAGAAAAAAGTTCTGTGTAATGACGTATCCATGCTTCGGGGGGAACTAAAAGGGGGGCGGGGAATTTACCCCCCAGCTTGGCGTTACGTATCATCTCCCAGAATTTCCTGGAGTCGCCGGTTCTAGCTTCACTCTGGAGGGAACCCCAACTCCTACGCTGATACTCCAGCTTCTTATGGGTCAATAACTTCCAATATGCCGTTCTAAGAGTTTGGAGCGACTCTCGAGTGGCCGTGGAAGGATTGGAACTGACTACCCTTGCTGCCTTACGGAGGATTGATCTTAGATCGCTACACTCTTTGTCAAACCACCCGTGATCAGACTTGAAAAATTTAGCTGTTCTCGTGGTTGTCAATAGAGGGGCAAAAAAATTAATCAAATTCTCATAATGGAGAAACACATCATCGCTCATTGTTTTAATTCCTGTACAGCAATGCTCTACTTCAGGGGCGTGCTTGAAATTTATAACAGACTGTTCAACCTCTTCTGACCATTTAACTCGGGCAAGACAAGATATTATCCGAGAAGCCCCGGCAGCAGTCCAAGGTTCCTTCATAGTGGTAAAATTTATATTTGGGGCCCTAATCGAGAGCGCTAGCGGAAAATCGTCTGATTCAATTCTGGGTATAACTTGTAAAGAGAAAATGCTTGGCACAAACATTCTTGATGATAAAAAATAATCAATTACACTAGACCCATGGTATGAATGGTGAGTGAATTTACCGGTCAAGTCATCCCTTAGTCGACCGTTAAGGGGAACTATATCAAGATAGTCACAGAAATCAAACAATTGTTTGGCTCCTGGGCTAATCATCCCATCGTTTGAGCATCTATCAGCAAGGCACAGTTCCTCCACTGAATCATCTAACAAGAAGGCAGCTGGGGAGGTTCTAAGGTTACCCGTCCTGATATTAAAATCTCCACCAATTAAGAGGGGAGACAGGGGAAAAGACCTTTTGGCTTCGAGAAGCAGCTCCACTGCAGCATCCCAAAAGTCACTTGGATAATAGGCAGATGTAAGGGGGGGGGGCAAATAAACATTACCAATGAGTAAACACTGCCCCGAGGGCAGAGTGCAATGAAAAACCGCAAGATTTGATTTATAGGATCCAAACAATTCTGTTTTAATATTACAATTTTTTGAGGTAAGCAAAGCCAACCCACCACTGGGTCTGCCCAAGCCAACCGATGGAGTGGCCCTATGGCAGTAAACATTAAACCCCTCACATAAAAAATCCTCCAGACACCATGTTGCCTGAAGGAGTAAAAGATCATAACCTTCCATAAAGCCCATAAACCCCCCATCCAACTGGCAAGACTTCCACCCTGCAATGTTCCAGGAGAGTATTAAAGTATCATGAAGGGTTTTAATATGACTATCAGGGACCATCCCCTGGCACTATGCAAGTGCCTAGAGTTTCATCTGCCACCGGATCTACCAAAAGAGGGGGGGAGACCATGAATTCAGCATTCTGAGCAAAGGAAGAAAGCAAATGCATACCAGGCTTAATCCCACCCCTCTCTGTACCCCGGGAATGAACAGCTAAGATGGAGGTAGAGGGGGGCTCTAGCGACTCTATAACCTCAACGGCACCAGCCAAAGTGCCCTCACCCCTGCCAGAAGGTAATCCCAAAACCACCCGCTTAATTGAGGAAAGGCTAGGGGAAACAGGAGGAGGGAGCAGTTTCGTGAACTGGACCGCTGCAAGTGTAAGGTCCCCTCTATTTCTTGACATGCCAAACAGCCCATTAGGCTGTCTTAACTCTCTCAATTGGCTATGTAGCTGATCCAGCCAGTCCATCAAATTGCCCTGAACTAAGAGGGGCATTGACTGGCCCGCCTCCCCTATGGGAGGCACAACTGGGGCAGCCAGAGGTGAGGCCTGGATTGAATGGCATAACAGGTCAACCTCCATCCCTATGTAGGCTGAGGCACTCTTATTAAGGGAGGAGTTCAGGGCCCGAATAGGAGTCCTAGGCACTGGGGATTTCGGGTGGCATGCTGGCAAATCCGACCCGGAGTTGGCAGATCATAAAACCAGACTCTGGGGAGGGGGTACTACCTCGGGACATAAGCCACTGATCTGAGAACTATAGGCTCTAGAGGGATAAAACGCATTTTTATTCAACAAAGATCGTTTATCTAAAATTAAAGCAACTGAGTCAAGAGATTTAAACTTGACATTAATCAGTTGTCTAGATTTCGAATTAAGCATTATATCTACTGTGGCGATATCATGCCGCGTAAGTGGCTCATGAAGCATGGACCTAAGGTGCTCCGCAACATCAAGTGGCGTGTCCCAATGGGGTATCCAACCACCGGGCAAGGGAAAGATCACAAAAATAAGGTTACAATGAAGAAGATCAAAGCCTTCAGACCTTCGGGGCACCACTTCCTGCTGGGGGACCTCCAAATTTTGGGAGGCAGAAAAACCCACTAAAGTGGACTGTGCTGAATGACGATGCAAAGACCCTGCAGGCGCTAGCAAAGAGTTGGAGGCTCCAGGCAAACATGCTATCAAATCAGGGGAGCCCCTGTGTAAAATTAAGGCATCAATTTTTCCATTCAGCAGATTCAGCTGCTGAAACATAAAACGAAGAGTTTCCGTAGTAAGGAAAACATGGTCGGTCAAAAAATCAACGAGACGCTCGCTCAGGAGAGAAGTTGGATCAACAGATATTTCAATTCAATTCAATTTTTCAATTCAATTCAAACTTTTATTGTTTGCCTCCTGGGCTATAACAATCTTGTACAAAATGAACACAAATAAATAAATAGATAAAAAAATACAGCAGATATACAGTTGTGATCATTATCATTCACAAAATACAGGTAACTCCTCCGTGAAAATCTAAAATAAAGAGTGGGCTGGAGACCACATACTATTCCTGTTTATCTCGTCTCCCTGAAGGGGAAGAAAAGAAGGGGACAGTTACAGCTACTTGGAGAAAAGGGCGCAGCCCCAGAGCCATCTGTAAATCCCCTATAAGCTGGACCAACCACCCCAGGTGTGTGGTCGTCCCATCAGGTGCTATAGATGGGTAAAATAGGGGCTGCGAATGCCTTGGCTAGCCAGGGTAAACCATGCTACAGTTCTCGCTTGAGCAGTGTCCTCCGGGTTAAGGAGCCACTGCAAACCTTTAGCAGCAAGGTCTTGAGGCGCCCCCAGCCTCCCCAGGTATTTACATCTGGGTCCCACTAAGGCCGGACAACGAAATATCATATGTTCCACGGTGTCTACTTCCCCCAGGGAACATATAGGGCAAATCCGAAGGGTCCAGGGAACCTTCTTATATCGGCCTTCACGTACCGCTGAGGCCAGCGTATTGGTCCTTATTTTAAGGAAAGCGCCCCACAACCCGGGGTTGTCCCACGTAAACAAGTAATATGGTGCTATAGATTCCACCTTGTAAGGGACATAAGTTAGAGTGATTTTTTGAGCCACCATCCGCTCCCTCTCAGCTTGTAAAGATTGATCCAATATCCGTCTTTTAAGAAGTCGTCTCGCCGCAGTCCCTCCGCACTGGCTTAGGCTCTCCGCCGCAAACCCCAGCAGGTGCATTTCATGCTCAACCCTTCTGAGCCACATAATCCCTAGCCCACACTCCAGGGTTAGCGTCAGCAATGACTCCCCAGATGGAGGAAACAAAGCCGTCTTGATCCAAAAATTTGCTATTGCCTGAAGAGCGTGGGTCCTAAGAGGGAGCACACGGGCCTCCGCTCTTAAAATTACCTGCGGGGTTTCTCTGGGCACACCCATAATAGCTCTCAAAAAGCCATTCTGGATTAGTTCCAGAGCAGATAGAAACGAAAAGCCCCATACAGGCAGTGCATACAAGATTTGGGCTACAACCTTTGCTCTAAATAAGCGTAGGGCGGGAAGGACCAGTTTGCCACCCTTTCCATGAAAAAATCTTACTATGGCCTTGGAGGTTTTCTTAGCTGTGGCTTGAACAGCCACCCAATGGGCTTTCCAGCTTCCATTGGAGGCAAAAAGAACCCCCAAATAATTGAAGCATTGTACTTGCTCAATGGGGTTAGAGCCAATAACCCAGCGCTGGATTTTCTGATCCCCTCTACTTCCAACCACCAGCACCTTGGTCTTAGCATAATTGATGGTTAATAATTCTGCCTGGCAATAAACCCCAAGGGCTTGCATAGCACGTCTCAGGCCGATACTGGTTTGGGATATCAAGACCATATCGTCTGCATATAGCAGCACCGGGATACTACGGTTACCTATCCTTGGGGCATGCAAATCTGCCCTACAAAGGGCCTGCACAACATCGTTAAGGTAGATGTTAAAAAGTGCCGGGGCTAAAAGACAGCCCTGGTGCACCCCCTCTTGGACCTGTATCTCCTTTGAGGATCAACAGATAAGGACCCAGCTTTACCACCAATTTTTTGTAGTAATGAGACAAGCGGGGGCTCCACCGCCTGCCTGGTCAGAGTGTATAACTCCTGGGGTGGATGAAAATACAACAGGGAGGAGCACTTTCTATCTGGACACGGCAGGAGAGAATTGCCCAGGCCGCCCGTTTTAGTCGGTGCTTGACACAAAAAACTGTCAATCTTTTGTTGCTTATCTGTAGCCAGGGCTGGCAAGGAGACATCCGCAGTGTCCGACCTAGGTCTCTTATGGTTAACACTTGCCATCCTGACACCCCCTAGGCAAGGGGGGGGAAAGGAAAAAAACCTGGCCCCTCCGGCCAACGCCTAAGGCCGCGCACACAAGGACATGCCCTTGCGCGTGCTGCCCTTAGGCGTAACACCCTGGCGCTCGCCTCCGGCAGCTCGGGGGTTTTAAAGCTCAGCTCGGTGCCTCGTCAGTAGACCCTGCCCCTCTGGTCAATTACAGGCATGGCTGCCCTCTCGCACTACGCTCGCCTCCAGCAGCTTGGGGATTTTAAAGCTCAGCTCGACCCCTCGTCAGTAGACCCCGCCCCTCTGGTCAATTACAGGCATGGCTGCCCTCTCGCACTACGCTCGCCTCCGGCAGCTTGGGGGTTTTAAAGCTCAGCTCGACCCCTCGTCAGTAGACCCCGCCCCTCTGGTCAATTACAGGCATGGCTGCCCTCTCGCACTACGCTCGCCTCCGGCAGCTTGGGTGTTTTAAAGCTCAGCTCGACCCCTCGTCAGTAGACCCCGCCCCTCTGGTCAATTACAGGCATGGCTGCCCTCTCGCACTACGCTCGCCTCCGGCAGCTTGGGTGTTTTAAAGCTCAGCTCGACCCCTCATCAGTAGACCCCGCCCCTCTGGTCAATTACAGGCATGGCTGCCCTCTTGCACCATGCTCGCCTCCGGCAGCTTGGGGGTTTTAAAGCTCAGCTCGGTGCCTCGGCAGTAGACCCCGCCCCTCTGGTCAATTACTGGCACGGCTGCCCTCTCGCACCTTAACATAATAATACTATTTAATATATTGAAAAATATCAGCAGTTCTATAGTTTCTATAAAAAGAACAGAATTCTTACCCCTAAGGGCTATTTACCAATATATAATGGCAGATTCATCAACCCTCCTTTACACCAGTTCAGTGTAGTTAAAGTCTACATGAAGTGCTTAAAAATGTTACAATACACACTAACCTTACTAAGCAGCCTCAATAATTTAGTACAGACCAGTTGCCTTGCAAGAGTAACTGTTTAGTTACCACAAAACAACAGAGTTCTTCTTAATTGGAATAACATAGGGTGTTTTCAGACGTTATGCGGTCCGGATTCACCACAGTGGATCCCCAGAGGTGGTGAACCGAACAACCACCCCCCGTGGTCAAGGAAAGCCCCAAACAGACGTGACGGGATCGGGACCACAGCCGGGAATCGGGCTGCCAGACCACAGCCCAGGGCAGCGCAACAGACGTGATGCCGATTCCCGGCCGTGGTCAAAACACCCAGAAGGCACCGGGGAGGGGCGGGACACAGACATGGCTGACTGAGGGCAAACAAAGCCAAAAGCACCAAAAAGGAATGCCCACACAAGGGAAATGGGAAGGGAGGGGGGAGAGGGAGAGGAGCCGCCGAGGTACCACACGTAACAGGCACAGAGACATCGAAGGCACAGTGGAACACACAGCACAAACACACGCCTGGGTGCACTCACATCCACACAGGAAAGGAAGGTAAGGGGGGACACAGTGGGACAGACAGCACACATGGCACAATGGGCACAGGGGGGAATGGAGGGCAGTGGGATGGGGGGGATGGGGCAGGGGCAGGACCGGGCATGGGGAACGGCAGTCAGACCCCCAACAACAGCACAGCCCGCACGGGCACCCCCACAGCTACACAGTCAGTCCTGGAATGGGGGAACCCGAAAGGTTGGGGTACAGGCATAGGGGGAGGTCACACAGAACAGGGAGCAGTGCGGGGATGGTCCAGGAGGCACACACGAACCCCAAGCACCAGCAAGGGTGTGATGGAGGTGAGGCAGGAGAGCCGGATCCGTGCAGTCGGTCCAAAGGCAGAAACACCTCCCCCCCAAGGTAGCCGGGAGGTGCAGTCTGGGGCCCCCAGAACCCTGAGGTCACACAGGCACACAAGGGGTGTGTGTGCACGAGGGAGCGCAGGCAAATGAGGAAAGTCAGCAGCACCCAGGGGAGCCGGGAGTGTGTGTGCTTCGGAGAGCTGGACACGGACACTGGAGAAGGCAACCACGGAAGGGAACAACGATTGCAGAGGCAGAGAGGGGGGCCTCCGGTGGGACCCCGGAGACACAGGCAGGGGCAGCAGAACCCCAGGGAGTAGCCAGCACAGCAGCATGGGCGGGACATCAAGGAGGGAGCAGACAGCAGACCATGGCAGCAGGGCAGAGGTGGGAGCTCACAGCGGGGCCAGAAACAGGGGTCCGGAAGGCACAGGGGAACTCACAGCCAGCTGCAGGGGGCTATGAGGGGGTCAGGGGCCGGGTGGCCCACCAGGTGAACGAAGTGCGGCCAATGAAGCATGCCCCGGAGGTACCCCAGCACGGACATGTGGTGGGCGACCAGGTAGTACGCTTCGAACAGATCCTGCATGGAGAGTCCCAACTGCACATCGGAATGGGACCACACACCTGACAGCGCCGCCAGCTCCACCACGGTGGGCTCAGACATGCAGAAGTCTGCAGCAGGGGGCCACAGAAGGTGACCGAGCTCCAACAGCCGGTGATACACCGCCCTATGAGAGCACTGGTACCCACGGGCCCCGTGAACGCAGTCAATGTAGACCACGGCCAAGGCAGGGGCCCCCTCCGCCAGACAGACCATGTAGGCGTCCAGGCTTCACACAGACAGAGCAGACACAGTCTCCACCACTGACCACCCCACATGCGAGCACCTCATCTCTGGAATGTGCCCATCGGGAAAGGGAACCAGCCCCAGCGTCTCAGCAAGCAGTCGGCAATTGCGGGTGCTCGCCTCATAGCCAAAGTAACGAAGGCCAGAGCTCAGGCTTGCATAGGCACCCGGCAGGCTGTCTGGGAAGTTCAGAAGCAATTGCATGGCCAGGGTATGCCACAGGTTGCACAGGGCCATGGTCTCGTGGAAGGTCCACGTATGGGGGGCCCCATGGGGGTCGGGAGCTCGGTGGAAGTGCAGCCAGCCATGGTCCAGCAAGCCAGGGGGACTGACAACATGGAAAGGGGGCCCCACATTCCCTGGCGGGGCGGGAGGGGATGCAGGGGAGCCCCAAGGCCAAGCGATAAGGCCACAGGACACTACAAGGCATGGCAAACAAGTGAGGCGTGGGGTGCGGACCCAGCACAGCTTCAGGAACCAAGCACACAAACAGGACAGCCGACACACTAATCAGTAGTGGTGGGACCCCGGGCCCATTACCGGCTACCGGATTTACCGGTTACCGGTTCTATGAAAACTGGATTCCCGGATTAAATCCGGTATGCAGGTACTGGATTTATTTCATTGGTTTCAATGGGGCGCTGTGTCCCCATTGAAACCAATGAAATAAATTAATTCCCTCCCCCTCCCCCTCCCAGGCTGCGCGGGTGGAAGGGGGGACACCCCCCACCCACCCTGCCCAGCCTGGATTTTTGTTTTTAAAAA
>QEPC01010135.1:5303-16598 GCA_003113815.1 Sphenodon punctatus | reverse complement strand
GCCACACAGAGTGGGTTGGCCAAAGCTGGGGCAACAGCAAAACATGGTGCTTCTGCCTGTCTGTTGGGCAGACTCATGGTGCAGATCCACATCCATCCATCTGTTGCTCCATTCAGAACCATGGAGTTGCGGGCACCAGTCTAGAGCATCAGGTGAGTGTCTGTAACTCTGTGGTGCAGGGTAGGTGCCACGTGGGTGGACCTCGTCCCAGAAACACTGCTGGTCCATCTGTTGTGGACCCAGGAGAAGCTAGTAACAGGTAGCCACTGGGGTGGTCCCATGGGGTAGCTCCGGATTCTGGCAGTCTCCCTGTCTATCTAAAAATACCCATTGTCCTACTGACATTTTCCATATATGTCTTCTGAAATCATCCAAGATGACTTCCATAAAAGACACACATTGGCAAAGGATTTTGACTGTAATTTACTTGAGATATTAGTAACCTCCACTCAAAAGTAATAACTGCACACATAACAGTTTCTGAAATGTATGCTTGGAGCCCATTGCTCAAGCATGCATGTTCTACTTCAGAGTAGAAGTAGAATACCATGGGAGATCAAGGAGCTCAGTACCCCACAGTATTTGGGCCACAGGGAGAATGATAGGACTGTGAAAAAGAAGTGTGTGTGTGTGTATTAAAAGAGATTGAGGACTGTGTATTAGAGAGTGTTAGCACCAGCCTGGAAGGTACAGGTGCACCTGCTACTAAAGGGCCCTCACATTTCAGGTGCTAAGGAGTGGGTAATAAGGATGAAACAGCAAGCCGCTGCGGTAGTTTTTTCCACTGGAAAAAGCTCTTCCACAATGAGCGGTACGGTGCTATAGAGTTGTTCATTCTGCTACTTCAGCTGTTCCGCTACTTTCCTTCCGCTACTTCCACTGGCTCTGAAAATAATGGAACAATGTTTGTAACGACAGTTTCGATCTTCTGCAATTTCCACTGGCAATTCGAAGTAGCAGAACAGTGTTTGTTCCGACAGTTTCCAAAATTGTTCTGACAGTTTCTGAATTAGCGGAATGCCAGCGGAAAAGCTGGGTAAATTCACGGGTGGAATGAAATAGTGGGGCGGATAAAGGAGTTGCCACTTCAGCACTAGTGGGTAGGTACAAACCCTAAGAGATGATAGTGCCTTAAGGAGATACAGATGCACAAGGCTCCAGAGTCTGAGGAGACGTGACTAACGAGTGTCAGATGGGCCTGTGCTGAGCCAGCTCAGCCCTGAGGACTCTAGGGGAACTTTTTAATTCAGTGCTGGGTGGGATTGCTAGATCGAGGTAGGAGCTAAAGAGGCTCAGACTAGCCAGTGAGTTTGAAGTAAGGAATTAATCAGAGCCAGGAAGGCCTCTGCCTCTCTGTCTGGTTGGGAAAAATTGGACTAGAAAGGACTTCAGGGTCTGGTTAGGAGAGATTATGCCTAGCCAGAGAGGCCTATGTGGAAAAGTGTCCAGAGATTGCTGTGTGATATGGACTGTGATTATGTGAACTGTTGGTGATGAGCTGAACCCACTGTACAATAAAGGACACTAAGGTGAAGACCTAAATAGATTTTGTAAATTGTGCTATTGCCCTTAAATGGCTTTTAGTACCTATGCTGATAAGAGGAAGGAGAGAGAGCATAAATGTCTAAAGACTAGAGCAATGTTTCAATTATCAGTATTATTCTTTCTGTGTTTGTGTGTGTCCCTCTCTTTCTCCCACACTTGTTTGTTAATTTACAATTTATATGACTCAGGTTAATTTATTCACAAGATTATCCTCCAACCACATTGCTGTTTCGCTCAACACTCAGAATGAGTTTGTGCCACTATCCACTACGAACATATATTATCTGAACGAGCCGTAATGTTCTGATCCCAATTGGACAATTCACAGTGTATAAAATTATGCATGTGACTAGATCTTCACAAAGTCAGTTTGAAATAGCACCAGGCTCTGAGCGGTAAGTCCTGACAGGATCCGTACCCCACTAACCTAGTCCACACAAGATCTTTACCTCAGTTCCCTTTAGAGATCTCAGGACTGGGCTGTCCCTGCCTAGACTCAGCTGGCACCAGTTAGCCACTTTGCCTCAGGCTCTGGAGGCTTGTTTAATGCTCCTATCAAATTAAAGTTATTGAAGTAGCTATGATACCTATATTGAGTTATGCAGATCAATGGACACTTAGGGTGCAATCCTCCCCCATTAAAATCATTGGGAGCTGAACCATTGATTCACTTCGATGGATGGAGGATTGTAGCCTCAAGAGAACTGTTGATGAATGTAGGGGAATGCAGGCAGAGGGTGTGGCATGGCATGGGGGAGAATCCCCACCTTAGGATTGCAGGCATTGGTGGGCAGCTCTGCTGTGGGGGTGTGAGCTTCACTGGATGCAAAAGAGGCTATTCAGTATATATTTAGTCTATTATAGTACATACATAGAGTTTGGAATGAGACAATATTGTCCTTGTTTTACTTACTGATAGCACTTAATTTCTTCTGCTGCTTACCAAAATAAATGTTCACTATTTCCCTGTGTCAAGTAAATTACTTATTTTCTATGGCTGGCAAAACTCTGAGTCACAGACAAATCATCAGTCCAAAGACACAGGTACATTGGCTACATGTATTTTGAGTATGCTGAAATAAGAACTCCTTATAGCACCATATGTAATAGCAAAGTTCTTAGATTTCATCTAATTCAATTCAATTTTATTCACGGCATCAGCTTTCGCGAAAGCCCCAAAGTCAAAATTAACAACTTCGCATGTAACACAAATATAATAAAATTGAATAGTTGATTATATAATCACCAACTTCAAGAAAACACAAGTACAATAACATTTAAATAGTTTAAATAATTAAGGGGAAATCACTAATAATAAGAAAATAATAAATAGAATATAGTAAACAAAATATAAAATGATAAAGTATTCTGACTGTTGCAATATCAAGGATGGAAAACCATCTGTCTGCACATATAGTATCTACAATTTAAATTTGTAACATAAGTTGGCATACAGATTTTAACTGTGTCCGCAAATGTTCCCTCCCTTTTATAGCTAGACCTACATACATCGCAATTGGGATTAAATTTTCTATAGTGGAAGTTTTAAGTAAAAAATTAATCATATTAGTTGGATTTTACTTATTCCCTATTTTAAGTAAAGGAACCAGCCAAGTGTCTCTCAGGGTACAATAATATGGACAGACAAAAAGAAAATGGTCGATGGTTTCTATTTCCTGTCTAGAGCAAGTACAGAGGCAGGACTCAAATCGTACTCTATTATAAAAACGTTCCAAAACAGCTGTCTCAACTAGGGAAAATCTAAGTAAAGTAAAGTTCCTTCTAAGTACTTTGTTTGACAAGAGGTCTAAATAAAGTTCGAAGGAAAAGGAAGTTTTTACTGCACCAAGCTCAGGTGCTACTTTCCAGTGAGAAATCATTGAAAGATCCTGCTGAATAGCAATGTCCTTAGATCTCAAAAACAATTCTTTTTTGGTAAATACTTTGGGCTTACCTTGGAAATATGCAAATGAGAATCCCATATTCCTCAATAGGAGCTCCAAATACTTGACCCAGGGATATGGCCTAGCACGATTTCATCTAATGGATTGCACCAATCATTAGGATGATTTAAAGTTTAATCATCAGGCTAATTCATAATTCTTTTGTGCAGTGCCTAAGTCCTAGTTTGAATGTCTTCCAGAGGCAGTGTAAGACCTTTTTATTCAGCCAGGGAATTTAATGGGCAGGGATAGATTTGGAGGGAAGGGGGCGTTTTTAGTTTTATGGGTTTTTAATTTGTACTTTATGTATTTATTATGAATTGCCCTGAGCCTCAGTGGGTATATAAATCCAAATAAATAAAAAATAAATAAAATAAACTTGTCAAATATTTTTCATGATTTATTTTAGTTGATTATTGTCATATCCCGAGTATTCTAGTCAATTAGAAACTTGTGAATTAGAAGTCAGAATGAACTTACATTATGTGTCTGCCACAATCAAACATTAAGGAATTTCAGGAATGTTAAGCTATATGTTGGAAATTGATCTTACTATTATTTTGGGGTCTCCTCCCCCGCCCACGGAGTTCATTAAACAATGGATCAAAAAATAATTCAGTCAAAATTCAGTCAAAGCTACTTTTTGTGCATGCTTTGAGATGCCATTAACACCTCTCACAGAGACATGTAGACAGCTAACGTCACAATGGGATTAAAAGAGAACTATCAAATAAGTAAGGAAATGTCAGCACATCATAATGGATACGTTTACAGGACCCCATATCCTAATTTTCCTAGATCCGTCTCTGAAGAGACATTAAGAGATGCTGATAAGTACCAGGTAAGTAGAAATGGCCATATTATACTCTTGGCCAATTATTATGAATGAGAAAATAAAACAGAAAATTGTTAGCTTGGCAAATAAAGAGAGAGAAAGTCAGGTGAATAATGAGATTGTCTTGTCCCCTCAAGTAATTACTTCAGAGCCTTGTGAAATAAATAGTGTAGTAAAGTGTTTTACCACTCCTTCTCAGCGATTGGACTTGAAATTTCTGGGCTTCTCTCCAGAGGCTGGATTTACCTGTGCTTGATAACCAATACTGATATAGCCTTGAGAGGAATGTCATGCAAGAAGCAATACTTAGGGTAATAGAGGAGTTTTTAAAAGGTGGAACATTGAGTGCTATAGAGTATAATCCCCTTAGGATGATTCAGACTTTCTAAGATACACTGACCTCATGCCTAAAAGTTTTACTTATTGACATTCATTTATAAGCCTATGAGGAGATGCTGAAATCCATTTATCAGTCTAATATCACGTAAACAATGAAAACAGAAGCAAAGATGAAGATGCATAAGTAAAACAGTCAGGATTTAAATGCTACTGCAGTGATTCACAAGTTTTTGTTTGTAGGGACCCAGCTTGAGACTCCAATATTAACCCATGATCCCAGTTAACAACAAAGACATGGCAAGTATATCAACTATCAATAAGGATTGTGACCTTGGGTGTCGTCCTCGTTCATCTAGGTGCACAAGGGTGTTACACATGTACCAAAGTGTCACACTAGGTGTAAGTGGGTGTCAAATCCTCAGCTGGAGCAACTGGCATCGTTGTGCAAGATAACCATGGTCAGTGGGTTGCTGCCTGTAATGTGGGAAGCATATTCACCTGGTAGCTTTCTAATGAATGATCAGACCACACTTAAGCTCTGGGCATGTGGAGGAGCTTTGCAAGGTGTCACTGCATTCAGATGAGAGTGGGCAACGGGAAATAGTCTTTCACTCTGAAGAGGTTTTGACATCTCTTTAATTCTAGCACAACACTTCAACAAACAGCTTGTGTGTATGCAACTCCCTGTAAGCTGGACAAATTAAGTCTGCCCCCCCCCCCCCCTGCACAGGAGGAACAAAAAAGCACATGGAATTTTAGGGTGTTTTTAAATGAGATGCTACCATACATGGCCACCTGGGAGCCACTCATCCGACCGCCCATCTGAAGATGCCCATGAGCCACGCAGCACCCGCTCGTGGCCACTCACAGCATGCTGTCAAGAAATCCAGTGTGCTCCATGCAGGGCAATCCAAAACAGGGTGTGGTAACAGGGGCCCACATATCCCCTGCCTGTATGAACTGGGGCAGCCACCCACACCAGCAGACTGGTCTGCTACTCATAGGCACCGTGTGTGGGGGACATGGCCTTTGCAGTCACAGGAACTGGCCACAAGTGCTGGGGAGCCCGGTTCCCACAAGCGCTTCCCACCCTGGGTTAGGGTGGGAAGGGCTGACCCTCTTGGTGTGAGGGAAGGGTGTAGCCCTTTGGAGGGGCGGGGATGTCCTCTGGTGGCAGAGGAGGATAGGGGGTGTATATCTCCCTCGGGGGGGTTGTCGGGGCAGCCTCCGGGGGGGGGGTCAGGGGAGCAGACGGGTGTGTGTGTGTCTACAGCCATAGGGGTCATGTTGGACCAGGGGAATTATGGTCCTTCTGGGAGGTGAGTTCAATTTGTGAGATGGGACAGATGTTGTACATCTGTCCTGCTCACTGGCCCCCAGGCAGGCAGCGAGGTCATCAGGGGTCAGAGGGCCCCTGACTTCGGTTTGATGCTGGAAAATGTGAGGTCAGTGGCTAATAAGTCGACTGTGGTCCATAAGATTTATTTATATATATATTTATTTATTTATTTACTTATTTATTTGTCACATTTATATGCCGCCCCCTTATGCCTACGGCATCTCGGGGCAGCTTCCATACAAAAGTAAAACAATATTTAAAACCAGAATAAAATTACAATAAACAGTTTAAAAAACTCATTAACCCACCCCCCTCCCCCCCACCACCAAAGGCCTGGGAGAACAGTCGCATCTTACATGCCTGTCGAAAGGTCAGTACACTTGGGGCCAGACAGGCTTCCTCTGGGCGGGTGTTCCACAGCCGCGGCCCTATCACCGAGAATGTCCTCTCCATTGTGGCCCCCTGCTTCACTCGGGGGACCTCCAGGAAGGCGCTCCCAACAGACCGAAGGGGCCATCCTGAGACGTGGAAGGCGAGGCGGTCCCTGAGATATCTGAGGCCAAGATCGTACAGGGCTTTATAGATCAAAGTCAACACCTTGAATCTGGCTTGGTATGTTATAGGCAGCCAGTGCAATGCACGGAGCACAGGTGTAATGTGCTCTTGTTGACCTGTCCCTGTTAGGAGATGGGCCGCTGCATTCTGCACTAGCTGCAACCTCTGGGTCAGCATCAAGGGAAGCCCCACGTGGAGCGCGTTACAGTAATCCAGCCTCGAGGTGATGAAGGCATGGATCAGAGTGGCCAGGTCAGATCTGGAGATGTATGGGCACAGCCTCCGCACCAGATACAGCTAGCGGAAAGCCACCCTTGCCACCACTTCCACCTGCCAATCCAGGCGGAGGTCTGAGTCCAACACCAGCCCCAGACTTTGTACCTGCTGGGCCACGGAGGGGCGCACACCCTCCACAAGGGGGGTCAGCATCTCCCCCGCTTTATCCACCACCATCATCTCTGTCTTATCCGGGTTGAGCTTCAGTCTGCTCTGCCACAACCATGTCACAATGGCTTCCAAACACTGAGATAGCATGGAGATGGCAGGGCCTGGGTCAGCTGAAAAAGAGAGGTAAAGCTGGGTATCATCAGCATATTGGTGGCAGCGCACACCAAACCCTCTCACGATCTTCCCCAAGGGCTGCATATACACATTAAATAATAATGGAGACAAGATCGAACCTTGTGGAACGCCACAGTCCAGGGCCCGGGGGATAGATGTTTCTGCCCCCAGGACAACCCACTGGGTCTTCCCCAAGAGGAATAACTGGAACTATCCTAGGACAGTCCCATCCAGACCCCTCAGGTCACGTAATTGTCTCAGCAGCAGCCCATGGTCCACTGTATCAAACACAGCCTAGAGATCTAGCAGGACTAGTAATGTTGAACGTCCTGCATCCATCTCCCGGTGGAGATCGTCCGCCAGTGCCACCAACGCTGTCTCTGTACCATAGCCAGAGAGAAACCCTGATTGAAATGGGTGAAGGAAACCGATGCTATCAAGATGAACCTGGAGCTGCAGAGCCACTGCCCATTCAATAACCTTCCCTAAAAAGGGAAGGTTACAGATGGGCCAGTAGCTGGTGAGTGCATCCACATCCAGAGTTGACTTCTTCAGCATGGGACGCACCATGGCCTCCTTGAGGTCGAGGGGCAATCTACCCTGCCAAAGGGATGCATTGATTACCCGCGCCAGCACTGTCCCCAACATCTTCCTGGAGGCTTTCACCAGCTAGGATGGGCAAGGATCTAATTCACAACTAGTAGCTCTAACAGACCCCAAAACATCCACAGCGTTGGCTGGCGTCACTTCCTGAAACTCACCCCAGAAAGATGGACCAGACGGAGCTTCCATCACCGCATACTCCCTCTCTACTGTTCCTAATCCAGTGATGAAGTTGCTCTGGATCCGAGCGATCTTGTCTGCAAAGTAGATTGCAAACTCCTCACAGCGGGCCTGAGACTAGTCCCCATCCAGGTGAAGGGAGGCCGGACTGACCAGTCCCCGCACCACCCGGAACAGATTCACTGGACGCGACTTTGCAGACACTATGAGGGTGGCAAAGATGATGATCCTGGACCAGGAAGCCGACCTTGCATATGTTATGGAGACCTGGCTAGACACTGAGTTGGGGCCTATATTGGCTGACCTCTGTCTCTTATACACATCTAGATGTGTATAAGAGACGACTGGAGGGGTGGGGGGTGGGGAGGAGTTGTAGCCATTATTTTTAAGGACGCCTGATCTGTGAGATTTCCTGTGCAATCTATCATGGGTGTGGAGGGTCTCCATCTGGTGTTGGATTTGGCTGGAGACAGATTGGGAGTACTGATGATATACTGGGCACCCACCTGTACAGCAGGTTCCCTGCCTGCACTGACCGAGCTGGTGTCAGGGGTGGTCTTGAGGTCCCCCAGGGCAATAGACATGCTGATGCCAGTCTTGGAGGGGCAGAGTGTGAGTTCATGGCCACCATGGCAACTATGGGCCTGTCTCAGAGAGTAGTGGGCCCCACACATTTTGGAGAACATACCCTGGACATGATATTTTGCACCGGCCTTGAGGTGGGGGATCTGTTTGTGGGGGAGGTGTCAACAATGCCCTTTTCATTGATGGATCATTATCTCTTCCAGGCTGGTATCCTGGCACATGGTGGCCCCCAGGAAGGTGCGGAACCAGTTAGGCTGGTTCACCCTGAAGGCTTATGGAACCAGGAAGGTTCCTCTGACCTCGATGGTCGCTCACTCCATGGTCTCATGCCTATGTGGAATTATGTATTGGTGGAGGCCATTGACCATGTGGCTCCCAGGCGTCTGCTCCTGAATCACCGACAATGCAGGTCCCTGTGGTATACAGAGGAGCTGCAGCAGGAAGGGCAGTGGTTAGAGTCAACTTTCTTGATCCCTCACAGTCTGGCTTTTGTCTGGTTTATGGCACGGAGACTGCGCTTGTGGGCTTGGTCAATTACCTCTCCCATGAGTTGGACCAGGGTTGTTTGACCCTGTTGATCCTGTTAGATCTCTCGGCTGCATTTGATACTGTCAATCAACTTGGCTGCGGAACCTCTCAGGGATTAGCGAGACTGTTCTTGAATGGTTCCACTCTTTACTGGCTGGGAGAACCCAGCGTGTGGTGCTGGGTGAGTTTTCATCTTCCCTCTGGGGTCTCATGTGTGGGGTTCCACAGGGTTCCATTCTATCCCCTCTCTTGTTCAATGTGTATATGAAGTCTTTGGGGGAGGTTGTCAGGGAGTTTGGGGTGAGGTGTCATCAATATGCTGATGACACGCAGCTATCTCTCTCATTTTCATCTGACCCAGGCCAGGTAATCTCAGTGTTTACCCAGTGTTTGTCAGATGTGGGGAATTGGATAAGGGTGAGTCACCTGAAATTAAATCCTGACAAGATGGAGGTGATGGTTGTGGGGAAAGCCGAGGGAGTGATGGCCCCCATCATTGATGGAGTCCGTCCTCCCTTGGTTTCTCAGGTTCGTAGTCTGGGGGTGCTCCTGGACCTGCAGCTCCACCTGGATGTACAGGTGGTGGCTGTGGCGAAGGGGGCATTTTGCCAGTAACATCTGGTGCATCGGTTTAGGCCGTATGTCTCGGACTCAGATCTGGCCACCATCATCCATGCTTTTATTACCTCAAGACTGGACTACTGTAATGCGCTCTACATGGGGCTACCCTTGGTGCTGGTCTGGAGACTGCAGCTGGTGCAGAATGCGGCGGCCTGTAACTTGACTAAGACAGGCCGACGCAAGCACATTACACCAGTGCTTCGCTCTCTGCACTGGCTGCCTATAGTCTTCTGGGCCCAATTCAAGGTGTTGGTGTTGACCTTTAAAGCCCTAAATGGATAAGGCCCCACCTACCTGCAGGACTGCTTCATCCTCCGGGCCCTGGATCGGTTCCTGAGATCAGCCGAGGGTGCCCTTCTTGGGGTCCCCTGGGTTTCCTGGGTGTCTACCATGAGGAGGACGTTCTCTGAGACTGCCCCATGGCTGTGGAACTCCCTCACATTGGAAGTCCGCTTGACCACCAACTTCCCCTCCTTCCGCAGACAATGTAAGACCTGACTGTTCTGCCGGGTCCTTATCGAGGGAGATGGGGTGGGTTCGGTTAGGGTGGATGGGTATGGGTTGTTTTAATTGTAGTTTTCTTGTTGTGTATTTTAATATGTTTTTAAAATGTTGTTAGCTGCCGTGAGATGCCTGAGGCAGGAGGAGGCAGCATATAAATTTTAAAATAAATAAATAAAATTAAATTAATGTAAGGGAGAGTGGGGGAGGAGGACACTTGCTCTTTAATGGATGAGAGCCTGAAGGACTAGCCTCACCCACTCCTGCTGTATATAAGAGGAGTCTGAACAGAGGAGGCTTCAGTCTAAGTCTGGTAGCAGCCCCGAGAGGAGGTTTGAGTTTGGCTCTGGGCTGGGAGGAAAGAGGCTGCTGTCTAAGCCAGAGCTAGGAGGAAAGGTTCTTCTCAATGAGACATGCTAAGGCTGCTAAGGGTGTGGCCCTAGCCAGCCCTGAGAACCAGCCTTAGGGAAATGGCTAAAGTAGACTAAAGTGAGAAGGGCTTAGAAACCTGGATGAAGTAGGCTGAGCAATATTAGGTGGGTGTGGCCTGAGCCAGCCCAGGGAGCTCATACCTGGGTAGCTCAGGCTTAGAAGTGTCCTAGAAGGGAGACAGAGACTGGAAAGGGGACTCTGTCTCAAAGCCAATCCTGGGAAAGAGACAAAAGGAGACAGAAGGGAAAGGAACCTTGCTGTCTCCAGGTTACCCAAGCCAGAGCAGCTGTGTGAGCCTGTGGGGAATAGGGCCTGCTGAGGCATAGATGGAACTGAGTTCGACTGTCTATTAACCCCGAAGTAGAGAAGCATGTCCTGATCAGAGGGACTGTTCCTGAAGGACTGGGGTTTAGCTTGAAGAGTCATAAAACTTGAGGCTTGGCTTTGGTGGAGGATTACAACCATGAGTGCTTACAAGAGAGCTATGGTGAGACCCAAAGGACTGTATGTAAGTAAAAACTAGGGATGGGACATCTGGCAAAAAACCGGCTACCGGTTTTACCAGTTCCCGGTTTGCAAAAAACTGGTTTACCGGATTAAAACCGGTTTACCGGTGCCGGATCTATTCCATTGATTTCAATGGGGAACTGTCCCCATTGAAATCAATGGGGGGAAAAAACAATCCCTCCCCCTCCCAGGCTGTGTGGGTGGAAGGGGGGGCACCCCCC
>QEPC01010134.1:384387-406019 GCA_003113815.1 Sphenodon punctatus | reverse complement strand
GGAATGAGGGATGGAATACAGAGGGAGAAGGAAAGGAATGGATTCAATGGAGGGTAGGGAGATAGAACACAGGGAGGGGTAAAAAAAATAAATAATAACAGCTAAATCTATCTAATATAATCTAACTAAATGATAATAGGGAGGTAAATCTGTTGGATGGGTGAAATAGGAGGATTGGGAATGAATGAGGGAAGCAAACTGCTGGAAGTCAGGGAGCCTTCTGTAAAAGCTGCTGAAATTATCAGTGGATGGCTCAGAAGGTGTTGGAAGGGGGGCAGGGCAAAGAGTTTTTTTACTTGCTGCTCCCGCCTTACTGCAAGCCTGATTGGCTCTGTGCAGGCACGCCTAGCCCCTGGCCAATCGCAGACTGTGAAGCCAGTGTTCTTAGTCAAAAAGGAAAGGTGAAGGAAAGAAAAGGGCAGCCTGGCTGCTACTCCAAGCCTCTCCACCCCCGGTACCAGGAACTCTGCTCCTCAGCTGCCTCCCCCACCCTGGGCCTTCTAGTCAAATTTTTCCTGCCTGAACTCAACCAAATGTGGCCGAACACAAACAAACTGTTTGGTCGTTTCAGAGTTTGGTATCAGGTTCAGTTTGGTCAGTTTGGGTTCATTTCGGAAGTTCGGTTCGGTCGTCCGAACAGAGCGAGTTCAGTCTGAATTCCGAACATCTGAACCACGTTCGCACATCCCTAGCTCCTGAGCAGATTGGCTTTGGGATGCTTCTGAAAGCAGTGCATTCATTGTGTACCACGGCTCTTCCCCTCATACCTCCCTTTGCCGGGCTCCTAGCATGAGTATGAATAGGAATGGCAGGGCATGAGCTCATTCAGTTTTTCCAAACCCCATATCCAATAATCTACTTCTTCAACTAGGACTCTGATATAGAGGGGCAGGTGGGTGGGTGGTGTGAGTGATGGAGCCCATCTCAAAGAACCAAGGTTACAGGTGAGTAAGCTTAGTGTCTTTGAGTGGGGCTCTGCACTCACACCTGTTGGGAGAGTGTCCAGCAGTAATCCCCATAGGGATGAGATCAAGACCTAGTTGAGGAGAGACTGCAGAACTGCCATCCCAAAGCCAGCATTGGAGTGTGCTGCCAAGTCTAATGCATAATGTTTAACAAAGGTATGAGTTGAGCTCCAAGTGGCAGTTTTGCAAATATGATCTAATAGGAACCTTCAAAAATAGGCAGCAGAGATTGCTATGTCTCTGGTGAAATGAGCTTGTAAACCAGTTGGAGGTTTCTTATCTGATAGCTTGTAACATAAATTAATACATTTTGCTAGCCAATTGGATATGGTTTGAGGTGCGACTTTTGTACCTAAAGAGGGACCCCAGTGCTTATTTTTATGTATTAATTTATTTATTTACACTTCCCTTCCCTCAAAGGCTCAGGGCGGCTTATTTATTTATTTATTTATTTATTTATTTCCTTATATTTATATGCCGTCCCCCCATGCCTATGGCATCTCGGGGCAGCTTACAGAAGATATAAAATATAGACATAACATACAAAGACATAATAAAAACATATTAGAGCAATAAAAAAGAGACCCTAAACCCCACCCACCAACCCTCTCCCCAACTCTTCCACCCCATCCCACTCAACCCACCAAACACCTGGCAAAACAAGAAGATCCTGCATGTCTTCCAAAAGGTAAGCAGGCTCAGGCTTAGGTAGATCTCCAAAGGGAGAGAGTTCCATAAATGTGGAGCACCCACTGAGAACACCTCTCTGCATGCCCCCATTGTACAAACCTCATGGGCAGTTGGCACTCACAAGAGGGCACCCTTGACTGACCTCAGAGGCTGTGATGTAACATAAGGAAAGAGGTAGTCTTTCAGATACCTGGAGCCCAAACCATTGGACTTGTATATCAAAACCAGCACCTTGAATTGTGCCTTGAAAGCTATTGGCAGCCAGTGCAGACTCCAGAACACCCATGTAACATACGCCTGGCAACTCACCCCAGGTAGAAGGTGGACCCCTCTTTCTGCACCAACTGAAGCTTCCAAACAGTCATCAAAGGCAGCTCCCATGCAGAGTGCACTGCAATAGTCTAACCTTGAGGTTACAAAGGCATGGATGATGGTGGCCAAATCTGAGTCTCATAAAAAAGGTTGCAGCCTTCTTAACAGACGAAGCTGGTGAAAAGCGCTCCTAGTCACTTCTGCTGTCCAGCCATCTAGGTGCAGCAATGGATCCAAGAGCACCCCAAGGCTGTGAACCTGAGTGACCAAAGGAGTCTGGAGTCTATCAATATCAGGGGTTATAATATGTCTCCCAGGTCAGATAACTGGTCAACTATCATCACCTTGGTCTTGTCTGGATTCAGCTTCAGTCATTTCACTTTCATCCAGTCCCCAATGGAGGACAGGTAGCTGGTAGGCATTGAGACTGCAGTGCCTGTGTTGGATGAAAAAGAGAAAGAGATTTGAGTGTCATCAGCATACTGATGGCACTTCACACCAAATCTCCTAATGATCTTGCCCAAGGGGCTTCAGATACACATTGAAGTGTGTACAAGATAGAACAGGCTAGACAGGAGTGGGTACAAAATAGAACCCTGTGGGCAGGGGTGGATTGGGAATTTAAAATGGCCCTGGGAAATATTATGTGGCCCATATTGTAGGCGGGACCAACACAACGGTAGGTGGGGCCAACACAATGGTAGGCAGGGCCAACACAATGGTTAAGCCAGTGGTGCGGCTTAAACCAGCAGCAAGGTATTCCCAGGATTAACATTGGAGGGCCATTACATTAGCTAATCCTGGGATTGGGAACTTCTTACTGCTGCATGAAGCCCTGCCACTGGGAGATCGAGAGTCCTCTTACTGAGGTCCCATCCACTGTCTCTCTTCCATTGAGTTCCATTTGGTCCAAATTCTCCCTAGCGTTGCAGTGTAAAAAATAGATCATATTGCCATTGACTACCTTTATCCAAGACTTCAGGGTGTCCCACAGTGGTGGGCCCACCCCTGCCCCCAAGAAGAGGTTCCATCCTCCCAATGCCCTCTGTACCTCTTCTTGGGGGCAGGGGCGGGTTTCAAATATAAAACCCACATACTCTTAATTTAGCTGTAATTAACTACCTCTAAACAACAGTAGCACCAACAATTAAAAAAACTCTAACTTACAACTCTTTAACTTAAAACATAACTTTTTAACTTAACTTTTTTTATTTTATTTTTTTCCTTAACTTTTTCAACTTAAGACAGGAAAGGAACCACACTTAAATGTGGGGTTTCCAATTCCCCTGCGGGCTGTCATCCTTGCACTCACAGCTGCCAGAAAAGCCTTCCTCCACCTTGTGTGTTAGTTCAGTTGGTGGCAGTGCCTTCTTTTCCTGTTACGTGATCCAGCCACCTCCATATTAGTATTGGTTTCCCTGTAACAGGACTGAGATCATGCAGGCTGGAGCTGAATGGCTGCAAAACAGGTCTTCTTATTTTGTGGTCTCTCCTCCTAGTCCTCATGCAATTGAGAAACTGCTGCCTGCATTTGAGAAATGCTCCTAGTCCTCATGCAGTTGAGAAATTATACTGCCATGTTGGTTTAGAAGGTGTATGGCGTGGATGTATGGCCTTGAGGGGTGCAGAGGGATCAGGGTGGATGTGTGGTCTGGAGGGCTGCAGAGGGAAACTCTGCATCCAATTAACTTGGGAATGGATGGGATTGGGAACTATGCATTTGAATAAATAAATGGGGATACCCATCAAATATGCATTATTCAACCTACCATTTGTGGATTAGCCAATGGGCACTACTTATTTAGTATCCCACGAGTACCCATTTTGGCTTTAAAATGGGGGAGTGTGTGTGTGTGTATGCCTACTTACTTTATAAGGCTAGAGGAGGCTAGAGGCTCTAGTTCCAACTACTAGAGGCTAGTACCTCTAGTAGTTGGAAACACTCTCGGCCGGGGGGGGGAGGGGACAGGGAGTGGGGGACTTATAGTTTCCTAATGCTTTGAGGGTGGTGGAGTTCACGTTCACTCCCAACCCTACTTACTGCAGTTAGCTGTTTAGTGTTAACTGTTAACATAACAAAGAGGTAGGCGTGGCGGCGGGTGTGTTATGCAGGTGAATGTCATTCACTCAGCTCATCTTGTGACTGTGACTCCGAGGGCTTAAGGGGGGGACATGCTTTCACATGGCCAACATGAAATAAAGCCCACCTCCCTATGTTAAATACCTGTGGCTGTCAGCTGTCAGTCACAGGGAAGGACTGTGCTTATTGGTGTGTGTCCATTGCTAATTAAATGAGCCGTGTGGGCGAGGTGGGGCTGGTCTGTCCGGCTACAGCTTTAAGCTGTCTCTGTCTATCTGGTGGGAGTATGGGAGGGGACGGTCTCGGGTGGTTCAGCGCGCATCAATAAAAGCAGTAGAAACGCAGAGTGATCATTCCCAAGGCCATACACCCACGCTGATCCCTCTGCACCCTGCCAGGCCATGCATCCGCCATGACCCCTCCATGATTCCTTGATTTGCGATAGAAATATGTGTGTGTGGCCTGGAGAGTGTGTGTGTGTGTATATGTACATGGCGATACTTACCATCTGGGAGCTGCTGCCTCTGTCCCGCCGGGCTGTCTTTGCATCCCCACCGCTGCTCCGGGAGACTGCTTTCCATCTGCGGGGAGACAGGAGCGTGAGTTGGGGCAGTGGGGGAGCCCGGACTTGGACCTTTTCTCCGTGCCACCCCCTCCCCCCCTTCTGCTGGCTGGTTTAGAAGCAGGACATTGTGACCCCGAACTGTGCTGTCTGGATCCTCTTTTTACTCATGACTCTGATCTATCCATTTCAATTACCTCGGATCTCAAACCCCCTAGGGACTCTTTGTATTCTGACCACTGTAGGAAGCAATGTGCGGTAATGGGGGACATGATTAACCAACTTTTGGGCAAACTTGGAGATCTTGTTACCCTGATGCAGGACCACCAGGGACAGTTAGCTCTGGTACTCCAACAATTGGTTACTGTTAGAACCAAGGAGGGTACCAAGACTCCCATGCCCCATTGTGAATTTGATCACAACCCACAGCAGGTTGTTTCCCCAGCTGAAACAAGCCAGCATACTGGAGCCGGCCGTGGCATGGACTCTGGTGGGTTAAATCTAGGGTCCCAAAGTATTAGGGGTGCTCCAAGTTGTTCCAAATTGGTGCCAGTCGTGGGGGCAGTTCTTTTTAGAATATATCCTTTTCCAGATGGATTCCTCCCTCGTTGGGACTCTAAATATGCTATAGCCCATCACTTGGAAATGATATTAAGCTGGATTCCATCAGAGGTAATTGGTACTGTGGAGGAATTTTTATAATGGACCCTATGGAAATTAAGCTACAAATAGCCAGAGTAAAATGAAAGACAGATTAATGTCGGGTAAAAATCATTCTTTGCTGAAGTGAGCTTAGCTTGCTAGATAAATGTTAGCATTAGACTAGTTTGTGTTTTATTTTACATATAAAGGTCTGGGAAGCAGTTTCACCCTGAATAGAGCAAGGCCGCTCTGTTCCTCCCTACAGCAGATAGGAGATAATGTCCTTGCAGCTGCTTGAGATTAATTGGCTTGTTTAGGCACCTTACTGTATAAACAAGTCTAGCTATATTGTTTTGAGAATCTTCTTGCTGACTATGTAAACAATTGGTGTAACCTTTTACTTTGTATGACGTTATTTTGATTGACATTTCTGTATCTATCTGCTTGAACTGTAACCTATAAAATACCTATGTAATCTGCAATCCAGCAGACCAGTATGGATCCTTGCATGGGTTCATTACTGCTCTCTCTCTCTGTGCTTTGAGATCAATAAAGACATCTCTGACAGATTTTTCCAACAGCATCTTGTGAGTATTAAATTTTCCTCGACAATTTGGTACGTTGGCCGGGAAGGGTATTAGCCCAGCTGGTTCCAGGGGGGGCTGTGGACCGTTTCTCTCTCCCCTCCAGGTGCCAGATAAGGAAAGGGGCCTTTTGAAACCCCTATGGAGGTATGGGTGAGGGGCTGCCCATCCCGTAAGCTCTGGGAGCCAGAACAATGGGCATACGCCTTCTGAACAGTCAAGCTGTGTGGTCGGATCTGGCAAAAATTCTTGTTAGTGTAAATAGTAAATAAATAAAGTAGCTACAGAAGACTAGTCAGGAAAGGGTTTAGTGGATCCACAGAATCTAAATACATATGCAAAATCCATGGGGGTTGGGAATCCTGCCAGGAGAGGGGATTTCTAAATGCGTATGTGCAATCCTGCCGAGGGGGGATTGGAAATGTATAGGATTTTATGTGATGTGAGTGTGTTTCCCTGTGTGTGACACTAACTGAGTCTAAAACAAAGCTGAATGTTGCATTGCAAGGCAGCCTTTCAGGCTCTCCTGCCTTTCGGGCAGCATTGCCTATCTCACGGGCTAGGTAATTGTAGCAGATGTGCACCTCTGTAGAATCCTTTGACTTGGTAGTGTGATTGAAAAATATTCCCTCTCCCAGTTTCAGAACTGAGAGTAACTTGCATGTGGGATGCTTGTGGGAGTGACAGAGTTGAGATCTGTGTGAAGAATGGAATGTTAATGAGTGCAGACTGCAGTTAATTGTGTTGTTAGCTGTAGTTGAAAGTACTGCTTTGATTTTTCCTTGTGTGAGAACCCTGTGTGATTGTAAAATATGGGGAACGATGGGCTCAAGGAGGTCTCCTCCCTGCCTGTGTACTGGACTCAATGGTCTGCATGTATATTATTGGTATACTGAAGCTTCCAAACGTAAGCATGAACCTGAAATTAGGTCTCTGTTAGACTCTCAGGACAAATTAAAAACCCAACTAAAGCAGTTAATTAGTGCTCTCAAACCTGATCAGGTCTGCATACCTGGTACTCCATCAGTATCTTTGTATTTTCAATTTGGCTTGCCTGAGGGCACGGATGAAGAAACTCCTGAGGATTTATTAGATTTTTTGCAGCCCTGTATTTCTACACTTGCAGCAGCCCCGGGAAGTTCAGGGTACACAGTTGCTGCTTTTGCCAGCATCTGTGCAGGCAGTTCCCCTCCCTGATAACGCGGGCAGAGCTGGTGCATCTGGGTCTGTACTCGGATCATGTTCAGCAGCATCGACTCCCTTGCGGGCGCAGGCTAACACTTCACTGAGTTCTGATGCTGTTAGTTCTACCATGGGCTCGGCTATTTTTAGTCCCTTTGCAAGCCGTCCCTTTATAAGTCATGCTGGAGCTGCCCACGATAGAAAAGTATTCCTTGCCCCACTCCAGCAGGACCTGGGGGGAGCAAATGAAAAATTGGTACAAGTCCATGTTCCTTGGTCACCTAATGATCAAACTATCATAACCTAATTGGGCTGATCTAAGTCAGTTACTGAAAGCTGCTCTCCCTTCTGAGCTATGCCAGAGATTATTCACAGCAAGTAATTGGCCGGCAAATGCGTCTACAGCTCAGGAACTGACAGCAGCCCGTGATTCACTGGTGAATTCTATTTTGAAGGTTTGCCCACCCAAAACAGACTGGTAGTCCTGTTTCAGGTTGCACTAGTTTCAATTGGTTTTCATCATGTGGATAATGGGAAATTTTAAGAACCTCCAGTAGTTCAATTTCAAAGAAAAGCATGCTGCTATCTTAACCTGGTCAGAAACATTGCTGAGAGGGAAACGGAAAAGTAAAAAGTAAATTATAGTACCACTATTGTGGCCAACTGGAATGTTGGAAAGTGGATGTCTGGTTCAATGTGGCCTATTGGACTGAACATTTCACTCTTCCACCTCTTTCTATTGCCCAGGTTACCAGTTTCTGTCTAGACACCATTAGATTTTTCTCTGCTTTATTTTGGGGCAGCTTGAAAAGCTGTAATTTCTTTCAATTTTGCAGAATTTTTGTATTAAGCCAATTTGTTCCTTTTTATTATAATTGTGTGTTATAGTTTGTTAAGAATTCATAGCAAATTGAGTGAAGCAGATTAAAACTGCAAGATATGTGAAAATTAAGTTGACTTCTTAAGTGCATCTGCCTAAAGGTTTTCAGTGCAAAGAAGGATATTGGTCCAGGTGCTGGTACCCCTATTTTTGTCCTGAAACACTTGGAGGTGCCTGTTTACTGGATTGCTCAACATTTAGATTTATTAATTACGTTGTGTGCTCCATTTTCCTGTGATTTTTGTACTTTTCAGTACTCCTATAGGTTAAGGTGAATTTAAGTGTGCCCTGTGCTGATGGCATGGCTGTTGGCCATGCAAAGTGGTGTTGTATGGTTGTGAGTTGTTCATGTAAAAAAGGAGGGTGATGTTAAGCAAACCAGGAGAAAATTCAAATCCTGAATTATTCCGTTCCATCAGTGCAAAGTTGGGGCGGAATGATGTGCTGCTATACAATTACCTTCCTATGTGTGTGTTGTTGGTTGTGTATGTTTGTGTACCATGTATGCTGCTATACGGAAGTATTTCCTGTACCAAGAGTTAAAGCACATGATGATTTGAAGAAATGCTTGACTGGCTTTTGTACAGTTGGATCTGACAGACAGCTGCTGTCATTTTGAACTGTGTGCCTCTTATATTAATTACAGAGTCCAGGCCTGATAAACAGGCCCTAGACAGAGCCTGAACAAATTTGAATCTGTTGGTTTTAATGCTGATAATTTTAGAAAGAGTTAAGTAGTAATACCTAAATGCATTTTAGGTACTGAAAGTAAAATATTGATGGTTGTCATTAACAGATTTACAACTAAAATTAGAAGAACATCCATTGATCAAGAAAGTCAAAGACTATTGTTGCCTATTTAAAACTGGTCACCTGGAATTGCACCATGGATATGGACATAATGTTAAAGCATGGCAGGAATAGATGCATGGGTCCCTTTTTGGGTCCCTCTGCAGCCTTTGTGGATTTACAATCTATACACCTATATGTCCTGTCCAGGGATGTCACTTGTACAGAACAGTGGAAAATAAATCCTCATTGTGGAATCATATCCCCAGGGCCAATGTTCAAGTGGGTATTGAATGTTCCAATAGGTTCGGAAGGATATCTTGAGGGGGAGGAGGAAAGAGAAACAGCTGTCTTTTCGCCAGCAAAAGACAGAGTTTGCTTTGATTAAAGGCAGCAGCCAAGACCTTTTGGACACTATGTGTCAGAGAAGTCTCAACTTAACTCAATTTGGAATGTGATTCTCTGAATCACTGCAAGTGAATTAACCCCTTAGTGCCCAAATGACATTGCAATCCCTGTTTACTGCTTGCAATTACCACAGAAAAACCAAGTGGCAATTTCATGTTCAGAGCTTATGCCAAAAACACTGAGTACACTTCCTGGTTGCCTAGTATGCAACTGGTACGGTACCACTCCGCGGGATGCATGTTTTTCACACCCTCCTGTAGGAGCGGGCCAAAATGTTGATCCAGCGTATTTGTTGTACTTTTTCCAAATGTTTTTTCTCTATTTTTGCTCGCATGCCTCATGCTGTGATCCACTTGAGCAAAAGGGGGGTAGAAGGAAAAATTGATAATTGAAGGAGGGTAGAAGGAAAAATTGATAATTGAAAGAAAATAATTAAATTGATAATTGAAGGAAAATAATTGAACACTTTTTCTTTTTGTGTACATTGCTGCTCTGGGTTTTTGGGTCCTTCAGCTTGTTTTAGCTGATCCCTAATGCTGAACCCTGAACTGAGTTCAGGTCTCATGCCTTGCTTTTGAATGATGGCTAGACTGCCTAATTAAATAGTTTGTTTTAATATGTTGTTGTGGCCTGGCAGAATTTTCAGACCTACCCCATTTGATTAAGCTTGCATTTTAAACAGAATTTGGTTAAGCTTGCATTTTAAATAGTATTTAGATGTGTTTAGTTAACTGTGCATTGGTTCTTGTGTGTCTGTGTCCTAGAGGTAAACAAACACTAATAGTTGTGTGCAAAAGTTTTTTTCCATCAGAACAGAAAGACTTTCTCAAAGAACTTTATCCCATGGTTTGGGATTCCTTTGCCTGGTAGCAATGGTGAGTGTGCTCATTTTTCCAACCTGAGGGGGTTGGCAAGGACCTGAGGATCCAGCAAAATCTTTTGCTGCTCAGACCATTTTCAGTTTGCAAAAAGCAGTAAGAAAATAGAATGCCATTTTGGAAAGTAAACCTCAATTGGTTAAGGACTTTTGCTTTTAACCCTTCTGCTCTTGAGATCATCTTGCATCAAAAGACTAATAATCCCAGATGGGAAGGCCCATAAATCTATACCACCACAATTGAAATTATCATCAATTTGACTGATAAAACTGTGCTGTCTTTATGTCAAGCACTAATGAAGTGTGTCAAGACTTTTGTTCATAGATCCAAGAAGCCCTTTTCCAGGAACCTCGTGAGGCCTGCCACGACCTGCAGCCCAGTGACAAGGTCCCCACTGAAAGCCACCAAAAGAAATAACAGCCTTCAAGCTGCATTGGTGAGTCCTTTTTGAGTAATTTTGCAAACAACACAGACATTAATTTCCAGGCACCTTCACCCTGGATTCACACCTCCCATTGCAAAAGGACCTCTGTACCTGTAGAAAGAAGGTCAGAGGGGCAAGGTAATGTGCTGGTAACCTTTTCCCTGCCACCTACCCAAGAAGAGAATTTGCCATCTACCCAAGAAGAGAATTTGCCACCACAAAGAGAAGAGGATTTTCCACTACCCACCAAGAGAGCTGATGTGTCATCACTATCACCTTAGTGAAAAAGAAAGAGACTTTAAGAAAGAGACTTTTAGGTGATTTTTCTACTGAATCCAGCTCTTTGTTCTCTTACAAGTCTGCATCACCACCATTGCCACCACTGTTGTTTGTCTAGCCCAAGAAAACAAAAGAACTTTGTATACTAACATGCTAATGCACAGATACATACACACTAATAACAAATGCCTAAGTGCATAGTGTCAATGTTTTTTTATGAATGAAATAGCTGTAATGTTTTTGTGTGTTTAAATGTTAAATTTGGGTTCATTTACCCTTATGCTTGGAAAGATATTTTGTTCCTGAAGTGTTAAATGCTTTTGAATAGTGCAAGATGTAACCATTCCATTTCCAAACACAGAATCAACATGGGCTAATATAGGCTGCAATAATCCTTCTTGACATTCACCTAGCCAAGGAAGTGCAGGGAAAGTATTGTCTTCAGTCTAATAGGTCTATGTGGGGAAAATATGCACAAAAAGAAGGGGTCGAGGTAAAACAATAGCACGTGCAACTACACATACACCATAAATCCATCTGGGTATGTAGCTTTAAATGGCAGTTCCTTTCATGGCTATTTCACATTATGCAATCGACCTTGTCCTATATGACTGAACACATTGCCCTGATTGAACACTATTCCATTTGTAAAAACAAGGCCTATAAAAGTTGCCCCTGGTGGGAGGGATCTTGTTTTGTTGGAGCTATTGCCCCTGACATAAGATACCTACCTGCCCTTCCCCAGGGAAAACTAAGAAACAGAAGGGAGAACACTGAGGGGGAAAATTATTGAGGTATCACCATAACTGAATTGGAGTTGCCCTCTCAATGCTAGAAATAAAAATGACTGGGATATTAAAAACTGTAGCTAGTGCAACCTCCCTAGGTATTAAGAACATAGTGATGGAATGGATGATATCAAACAGGTGGGTTGGCATGGCCCCAGACTCTATCCTAGCCAGCAAAGGGGGTGTATACGCTTTGATTGGAAAGGATGCTGTACATCCCAAACAACAGATCGATGAACCCTTTGGGCCTAGCTTGGAGATTTAGGCTCCAAAGTTTTTGTATTGTTTTATTTGTGTGGTTGTTGTTTTGTTTGGCTTGTTTTTATGTATTCAATTAAGTTTAATGCTTATTAAATGTTGCTTAACTAGAATTGTGAAACAATGGTTAGCACCAGGCTTAAACCAAAAGCAAATTACCTAGGTTTATAACATGTATGCAGATCTCCAAACTCAGCAAGCAGAGAGTAATGACAATGTCCATAAGAGTTTTTAAATAAAAAAAGGAAGGGATTGTGGAGGAATTTTTATAATGGACCCTATGGAAATTAAGCTACAAATAGCCAGAGTAAAATGGAAGACAGATGAATGCCGGGTAAAAATCATTCTTTGCTGAAGTGAGCTTAGCTTGCTAGATAAATGTTAGCATTAGACTAGTTTGTGTTTTATTTTACATATAAAGGTCTGGGAAGCAGTTTCACCCTGAAAAGAGCAAGGCCGCTCTGTTCCTCCCTACAGCAGATAGGAGACAATGTCCTTGCAGCTGCTTGAGAATAATTGGCTTGTTTAGGCACCTTACTGTATAAACAAGTCTAGCTATATTGTTTTGAGAATCTTCTTGCTGACTATGTAAACAATTGGTGTAACCTTTTACTTTGTATGACATTATTTTGATTGACATTTCTATATCTATCTGCTTGAACTGTAACCTATAAAATACCTATGTAATCTGCAATCCAGCAGACCAGTGTGGATCCTTGCATGGGTTCATTACTGCTCTCTCTCTCTCTGTGCTTTGAGATCAATAAAGACATCTCTGACTGATTTTACCAACAGCAGCTTGTGAGTATTAAATTTTCCTTGACAGTACTTTCCCGGTACTACCCTCATATGGATGTATGCGGAGGGTGATAGTATATTTTCATCAGCCTTTTTTTGCTTCTAGTATTCTGGAACAGGCTCATTTGTTCTCCACGTGGGGCGTTTATGTTGGGGAGGTCCTTAAGGAGCATACAATCCAGCCTCCCCTGATTGGGCAGAAGCAGTTTAGGTGGGGAGGGCTTCTTCAGGATACCGAGTGCCTCAGGTATACGGGGGGTACCAACGGAGGAGTGGCCCCAGCTGTGCTGGAAACAATTGGTACTAGACTTTGTAATCTTGCTCTAGGTAGCCCCCATGAGAAGGGTCTAGGAGTGATGTATTCACCTCCTGCAAAAGCGATTCAACCATGTCCTCCCCTGGGGAGAATATCTCAGTCTGGCCCAGCAGGGCGTATGTTTAGCTTTGGAAATGCTATCTAAGGGGCAGCCCCATGAAATGCAGCTATCAGGCCCCCCAGTAACAGCTGATGTAGTTTTGATAAATCCATGGCTCTACTCCCCAGGACCCCTGCGAGATCACCCAAGGTTGCAGGGGCTGGGGTGGTCTTGACCAAATTGGTAAATGGTCTTGGCGGGGGGTAAATTCAGTGCCCATGGCCTGTAGTTCAGTATTGAACCCCCTCCCATTGGGAAGGCCCATGGGTGGGAGGGGGTCCCTTGAGCATCTGCAACAGGGCCAGTTGGGGTTTGTGGCCCTACCTCAGTGTTCAGTGTGTCAGGAATCCCAGGGGCAGGTAGGGGCATCTGTGGCCCCCCAGCCTTTCCCCTCAGTGTTTCATTGGGGGTTAGTAGATCATGATATGGTAGAGGGGGTGGGGCTGTCTGGGGCCCCCAGAACCCTGAGGTCACAAAGGCACCCATGCAGGGGGGCAGGGGCGCAGAAGGGGGCACAGGTGGATGAAGATGGTCAGCAGCACCCAGGGGAGCCAGGAGCCCAGTCAGGTGGACACTGGAGAAGGCACCCATGGGGCGGGCAGGGGGGCACAGGCAGATGAAGATGGTCAGTAGCACCCAGGGGAGTCAGGAGCCCAGTCAGGGAGCCGGAGGTGGACACTGGAGAAGGCACCCATGGAGGGGAACAATGGGTGCATAAGTGGATGAGGGGGTGGCCGGAGAGGGCCTGGCACCACAGGCCAGGCCAGCGACACCCCATAAAGCATACAGTACAGCAGCACGTCTGGGACATCTAGGAGGGAGCAGGCAGTGGACCACGGCAGCAGGGGAGAGGTGGGAGCCCATATGGGAGCCAGCAACTGGGGCCCGGGAGGCACAGGGGGACTCACAGCCAGCTTCTGGGGGCCACGAAGGGGCCAGGGGCTGGGTGATCCACCTGGTGAATGAGGTGGGGCCAATGAAGCATGCCCCAGTGGTACCCCAGCATGGACATGTGGTGGGCGATCAGGTAGTACACCTTGAACTGATCCTGCATGGAGAGCCCCAACTACACATCAGAATGGGACCACACACCAGACAGACTGACAGCTCCGCCGCGGTTGGCTCCGACACGCAGCAGTCAGCATCAGGGGCCACAGAAGCTGACCCAGCTCCAACAGCCAGTGATACACCACCCCATGGGAGTGCTGGTACCCACGGGTCCTGTGAACACAGCCAAAGTAGGACACAGCCAAGGCAGGACCCCCCTCCGCCAGACAGACCATGTAGGTGGCCAGGCTGCACACAGACAGGGCAGACATGGCCTCCACCGCAGACCATGCCACATGCAAGCACCTCCTCTCCAGGATGCACCCATTGGGAAAGGGAAGCAGCCCCAGCATCTCGACATGCATCTGGCAGTCCCCGGTGCTAGCCTCATAGCTGAAGTAATGGAGGTCAGAGCACAGGCTTGCATAGGCACCAGGCAGGCTGTCCGGGCATCTCAGGAGCAATTGCACAGCTGGAGTATGCCACAGGTCACACAGGGCCATGGTCTTGCGTGGGGGGGCCCCATGGGGGCCGGGAGCCCGGTGGAAGCACAGCCAGCCATGGTCCAGCAAGCCAGGGAGAATAACACCACGGACAGGGTCGCCCAGCCCCACATTCCCTGGAGGGGCAGGAGGGGACTCGGGGGGGCACCAAGGCCATGCGATAAAGCCACAGACCACAACAATGTATGGCAACAGAGCGAGGCTTGGGGTGCAGATCCAGCACAGCTGCAGGAACCGAGCACACAGACAGGACAGCCGACACACTAATCAGGCTGGCAAGGACACAATGTTGCCAACAGGGAGAGGTGGGAGGTGATGACAGAAGGCATGCAGCTGCAGCCTGCACACCCGGGCACGTGCCGGTCCGTGCGCAAGGCTCCCTGTAGGGACAGCAGGTGCACCCAATAGCATGCCCCTGCAGCCCCGGGCCTCCCGCTCTTCAGGGGATGGCCCAGCCAGCTGTGGGTGATCCACCACTCGTCCCAGCCTATACCTGGGTCTTCTACGCCCCCCCAGGGCTCACACCAATATGGAGGGGAACAGGTTAGGCACCTGCAGGATGCACCTAGTGCTATGTGCTGAGTGGTACCGCTCCCACACTGATCTGCTGCGCCTCCTGACAACAGAGGTGCACCTGGGTGCCCACCTGTGGGTATCCTTGGCCTGGAGTGCAGCAGGGGCCTGTAGACCCCACCATGGGTGCAGGCATTCCCTGGCCCGGCTCAGGGCCCAGCGAGTGTCCAGGGTGGACCAACAGGCTGTGAACCATGGNCGTGCCGGTCCGTGCGCAAGGCTCCCTGTAGGGACAGCAGGTGCACCCAATAGCATGCCCCTGCAGCCCCGGGCCTCCCGCTCTTCAGGGGATGGCCCAGCCAGCTGTGGGTGATCCACCACTCGTCCCAGCCTATACCTGGGTCTTCTACGCCCCCCCAGGGCTCACACCAATATGGAGGGGAACAGGTTAGGCACCTGCAGGATGCACCTAGTGCTATGTGCTGAGTGGTACCGCTCCCACACTGATCTGCTGCGCCTCCTGACAACAGAGGTGCACCTGGGTGCCCACCTGTGGGTATCCTTGGCCTGGAGTGCAGCAGGGGCCTGTAGACCCCACCATGGGTGCAGGCATTCCCTGGCCCGGCTCAGGGCCCAGCGAGTGTCCAGGGTGGACCAACAGGCTGTGAACCATGGCTGGACCAGGGCAGCGGCTATCCACGTGGCAGCCGGGTGCCTCCACTGGGGGAGGGAGACCATGTGCCAGGCCGCCTTGCTCAGTATGCCCATTGCCCAGCAGGTCTGGGTCACAGAGCGGGCACAGGGGGTGGTGGTCCCAGGTGCTAGCTCAGTGGGATGAGGCAGCCTAGAGGGCACACTTTGGAATAGACAAGCTCACCCTCCAGCATCTCGCAGAGCTGCTCACGCCCTGAGTGGAGTGCCAGCACACCCCCATGAGGACCCCCATCCCCATGGTCCAGTGTGTGGCCATCGGGCTCTGGGCACTGGCAATGCCCGACTCCTGCCAGTCGGTAGCCCAGCACTTCGGTGTGGGGGTGAGCACTGTTGCCTGTATCCTCTGGGATGTCTGTGAGGCTGTGGAGGGTATGCTCCTGGACAGGGCGATCCAGCTGGTGGATAGGGGCCTGTGATGGCCAGCTTCATGGCTGGAGGATTCCCCAACTGCATGGGCACTGTGGACGGTACCCACATCGAGATCCTCCACCCCTTGACTGGGGAGGTCGCGGAGTATGTCAACAGGCATGGGTATCACTCCCTGCAGCTGCAGGCTGTTGTGGACCACTGGGGGTGGTTCATAGATAGCTTCATGGGCAACTCTGGGCGCAGCCACAATGCCTGGATCATGACCATCTCCCCCTGCTATGCCCAGATGTACCACGGGGACTTTGCAGACATGGGGATGACCTGGATAGAGGGGGTGCTAATGCCCCCCTGTATCCTGGAGGACCCAGCCTACCCCCTCACCCGGTGGCTGATGAAGGTGTACCCGGTCTCCTGGACCCCGGTGGAGGCGCTATACAATTCCTGCCTGTGTGCAAGCTGGACCATGGTTGAGAGGGCGTTCAGGGCCCTTAAGCAGCACTGGAGGAGCCTCGCGGGCTGCCTGGACTACACGATGGAGACTGAGGCCCTGGAAATTGGGGCCTGCTGTGTGCTGCACAACATGTGTGAGACTGATGGGGCAGCCCTCGAATACCCCATGCCTACTTGCCCTCCCAGTCCCGTGCCTCTGTACATGAACGCAGACAACCTGAGGGAGTACCGTTACACCAAGCGCATCCGTGCCACCCTAGCCAGGCACATCAGCCAGGAGGCCGAGGCGTGAGGGCGCACACCACCCAACCCACCCCTGTGGGGTCCCAGGGGCTTCCCTGGTCGAGCCCCCATACAGGCATGGTCCACACCCCCCTCAGGGCCCCCAACAGACCACAGGAGGCGGTAGTTTCATCAGTGCATTTATTATCTCGCCCGATGACACGTGACCCCACCGCCACCCCCACACACACACCCCACACCCCACCGTTCCTGCCCCCCTGTCCCCCCCAGTCCACCATGCGTGCCCCGTATCCTCCTCCCAGGGCTCCCGGGGCCTCCAGGGGCCCCCACCCCACCCTGCCTATGTGCCTCACCTGGATCCTGCAGCTGCTGCCTGGGCTCCTCTGCCTTCTCTCCGCTCTCCTCTCCCTTCTGCCTCGCTCCATCCCACCATGTCCCCCTGCTGCTGTGTGCCCTTTAAATCTCCCTCCATGGCCTGTGTTGCTGGTTACCTGACGGCGACGCTGTGTGCTTTGTCCCTGGATAGGAATCATTTTGCTTGATTCCAGCCGGTGGTTGCCATCCAGACGTTATTTTTTTGTTTCCCGTTGGGAATCGCATTGACCACGCTTTCGGAGCTCCGGAAGCGTGGTTGATATTGACCCCAGGTGGGTATTGGCTGTCGTGAACATCTGGCGACCGCCGAACAGACGTTCAGGGCATTTTGGTCCCACCGTGGGATTAACCGTAGTTCACCGTGGTTGAGCAGGATCTCGTAACGTCTGAAAATACCCTCTGTCACCCTTATTTTGATTTTACTTCTGGTGACTGCATTTTTATTATAATTCTCTTTATTGTATATCACTCTTTCTGGCTCTGGCTCCTTTCTCCTAACCCATCTCCCAATCATTTCATGCATGTTAAAATAATATCCTTCCACCCCCAGTATCTTTTTTGCATATTGCAAATATATGCATCCCCAGTCAACTTGGGCTCCTACCCCAGCTTTTTTTTTTTTGCCAGCTCCATGCAACTATCCTGGTTTCCCACACACCTGCATACCTCCACACTCAAGCACCCTCCCATGCATGTACACACAGGTGTGCACGCACAAAAACCCTACCAGGTCATCCTAAGAGCCAGGTCAAAGAGCTGACTCCATTGGCTACTCAGCCGAGTGGAAGCATACCGCAGAGCCAGCTCCATCGCCACCAGGACTGGGGAGCCCAAGCAAATGGGGGGGGGAGACTGAGTGCCAACTCCCACCTCTGCAGCAGCTATTCACATTGAGGAGCGCCAGAGGCATGCATGGGCAACAATGTGCAGGTGCGTGTGCTGCTGGGACTCCTGGATGGGGCCATCTGCTGCAGAGGCTGAAGCAAAATCCACCTCCTTGTTCGCTAGGGCTGCTGCTGTGTCTGGCTGAGCCATCCTGGCCCACAGGTGCACACTCTGGTGCTTGCACTGCAGAAAAAATGGAGACAAGGACAGGTGGTGCAGCAGCACTGTGGTGTGGGTCCCCAGGCTTATGGGCCACAGTGTAATTGCACTGCCTGTCCCTATCATATAGGGTTACCATACCTGCCCTGTAGAGAGGATGCGTATGAAAAAGACTGTTCCAGTGTATTTTTCATAAGCATCCTCTTTTAAATGGGGGAGGTATGGTCACCCTACTCTTATAGGTATGCCCCAGTGTCTACCGGTAGAGAAATGACAATCTGCCCCAGAGAGAGAGAGAGAGTACTGCTGTGTGTGCATGGTCTTTCTGTGGAAGTATTGTGTGTTAGGTTAGGAAGAACCTAGAAGGGAGGTGACCCTCTGACTGGGGAGCTACATGAGCTTACACATATTTTAATATACATATTTATGCATATTTTATTTATGCAAATCAGGGCAGTACAGGGCACTACATACCGTGTCCCTCTTTGATGTTTTGAAAACCTGGAAACCAGTACTCATGACTATCCAGGGGAGTAGTGTCTAGTTCCACTGGTCTCTTCACAGGATCAGTGTGCAGTCCCAACTGACTGAGTAGCTGAAATTTATCCCAGCAGCCTCTTCCCTCATACAGCCAGGCAGTGTGGTCAGAGCAGCTCAGGCCTGAGGTGAGCTGGGTCCCTCACAGAGGGCAGAACATTCCTTGATCCTGTAGATTTGAGAATCTCTGAAACAAAGGTTCCATACAACTCTTTACCTCCACTCCCTGAGTGCTACCAGAATGGGGTCTCTAGAGCAAGGGTGGAGAACCTTGGGCTCAGGAACCAAATGTGGCCCTCATCTCATTTTTATTTGGCTGCTATCTAGTTTCTGGATCTGGCCCCTGGATTCAGTTCCTACCCCCAAGCACTGAAAACTGAGTTCAGGGAAAGGGAGTAGTGATATAATATATATAAATATATATTAGTATATTTTAAAATTAGTGTTTAAAAAAGTTTTTTAAAACCCGTATAAAAATATAACATTGTAACAAAATAAATATAATAAACTCTCAACTTTTTAAAACGTACAAAAATATAACATTGTAACAAAATTAATATAATAAACTCTCAACTTTTAAAAACGATTTTAAAACTTTAAAAACGATTTCTCCCACTTCCCTGATTAATCAGGGATCAAAATTATGAAGGGCTCATCATTAACCCCCTCGAGCTCTTCCTTGACCACGGCATCCTGCCTTGCAGGCTCGAGCCTTTGGAGAATGCGCACCATCAGGACTCACAGGTGTTCCATCTCCTCCCTCCGGGCCTCGCGGTCTTGCTCAAATCTTTCAACTAGGAGCCAAAAAACCCACAACCGTAACGCACATTATCAAACAGCACAGACATTATACTACCGCCTATTAAGGTCCACGTCCACGAAGCACGCCTGTCATATTCACCCAGCGGGTCCTCGAGAACTGCCAGTTCTCGCAGCACCATCGTTATGGTGCCCAGCCACTCAATGGCATACGTGGCACATCTCCAATGCGCTTCCCCTGTTGAAGAATTAAATTCCATTTATCCAATAAACAATAAGAAAGTCTGCCACAGTCAACATGAACAGACTTGAAACTTAAACTCAATTAGAGCCAACTTACCAATCATTAGTAGGCGCTCCATCACTGCTGCACAAATGACAGGGGGCGTGGTTTCTTGCCATGCTGACAGTGATGCACATTGCCTTTTGTTTACCTCGCAGACACCATTGAAAAAGCCAATGTTGACTCCAGGAAAGTCATTGTCACTGTTGGCAAATCTCACACCAACACAAAAACAGCAAGCGGCAAATTTAAAGGGACCATTCACACAGCTGTTGGCAAGCGGTAGCTCCCTCCCTTCCACTATGTTCTGTATTTAAAGCAACCGTTTAAGGTTCCTACTACACCACTTGCTTGAAAACTAGAACATTTTCATACAGTCCATAGCAAAAGCCTTACTACAGTTATGAGTAGTATTTTCAACCCCTTTCCTAATTTCCCTTTGCATTTTTGATTTTTAATAGAGAATTTGAAGGAACACTTTTTATAAAAACCCTAGCTATCACATATTATATAAATGTTTACATATGTATCAAAGATAAGTAGCATACTGTAGAAGTATGTGTACAGTATGGATCTGTACACAGATCTGTACTTGTACATGGATCTGTATTTGTACTGTACATGTAGACGTACGTGTACACATTGTACGTGTACACATACTTGTACATGTACATGGTCATATGTATCCATTTAAAAAAAAATAATTATACTTAGCTTCAACTTTGGATTGATCACTTCTCTTGCCTGATGTTCTTTCAGTCGTACGGACCATCACTTTCCCTAAATAGCCAAGATGAAGATTAAATACATTCATTTATTTTAAAAAACACTCTATTTCCCTGATGCACACAACACACTGAGTGCATGCATTCCTATGCTATTTCTAAATGGACCACCCCATGTGATTCCCAAATCCAGTTTGCCTATGTGTGTCATTCCATTGAGGCCATGACCGGACAGTAACCATGGCTTTTGGAATCATTGGTGGATGCTGCTATACTGAAAAATAGATCCATGCTGCAGAGTTCTGCCTCTGCGATCTGTTCCCATGAGTTCTGAAAACTGTGTGTGTAAAACAGAAAAAGACAGCACAAATTAATCACTAACTACACTACACAATCAAAGACAGCAGAACCACTGACACTTCATTACAGCAACACAACCTTTGCTGCTCACAAGCGGACACTGGCCAAGCTTACCTCCTCAACTCAGTGCTCTTGTATACCTTCCGAGATTTCATCTGGGTGGTTATAACCTTTTTTCTGGTGATCAATCGCCTCTGAGGTGCACCTCATTATTTCCTCATCTGTGGCTTGCAGGAAATCCTTAGTAATTTTAGGTAGGAATGACCTGTTCATTTTAATTAATGCTAGGCACTCGAGATTTCAACTGGAAAGACTAGTTCTTTTATTACCTACAATTGCGCCCGCACCGCTGAAAAAACATTCTGATGGGACACTGCTGGCAGGACAACCAAGAAGTGTGATTGCCAAACTGTAGAGTGCTGGCCAATTCTCTCTTTTTTCTGCCCAGTAAATGAGTGGATTGTTATTCATGCCAACCACACCATCCGACGAAAGGTACTGATCATACATATCCTCAGCTGCAGCGAGTGTTATTGGATGGTGATGACGGTGAAGTGGATCAACTCTTCTTGGCCGTCGAGGGCGATTCTGTGCAAAGAGGCCATACTTTCAAAATTTGACCACATCGAAGAAGCCTGAGGCTGTTGAGTGTTATCCTCAGACATGCTCTCTGCTTCATCCTCTTCAGATTCATCATGCATGTTGTTGCCATGCTCTCCTACCATCTGTGTGACGATTTCTTCATGTACAGAGGTAGCGGATTCTCCCCCCCCCC
>QEPC01010134.1:367048-384287 GCA_003113815.1 Sphenodon punctatus | reverse complement strand
GCTTGCTGCCTCACCAGTCTATTCTTGGGGTCACGATGAATCCAGTGGCCAGTAACAGACAGGTACTCCATGTGCTGTGCACTGGTCCACATGTCTGTTGTAAGGTGCACAACATTGCCCTCACAGTCATGCATAGCATCTGATACTGCTTTGCATGATGCCTTGTAGAGTTTGGGAATAGTGTTTGTAGCGAAAGTCACCAGCGAGCATGGAGCAGGGACTCGGGGGAGCACATGGGGAAGTAGGCTGTTGGGGGCCTGCCGGGAGAGTCACTCAATAGAGAACCAGGAGGAGGGGGGGCCATAGCCGGTAGCGGCAGAAGCTGCGAAAGCCACGAAAGCCGCCAGCGAACCTGGAGCAGGGACTCGGGGGAGCACATGGGGATATAGGCGGGGGGGGGTCTGCCAGGAGAGTCACTCAATAGAGAGCCAGGAGGAGGGGGGGCTGTAGCCGGTAGATGTGGAAGCCACCAGTGAGCCTGGAGCAGGGACTCAGGGGAGCACATGGGGAAATAGGCAAGGGGGGGGCTTCTGGGAGAGTCACTCAATAGAGAGCCAGGAGGAGGGGGGGCATAGCCGGTAGCTGCGGAAGCTGTGAAAGCCGCCGGCGAGCCTGGAGTAGGAACTCCAGAGCACATGTGGGAATAGGCAGGAGGGGATGCTAGGGGAGTCAGTCACGGGAGAGCACGGAGGGGGGGAAGCAATAGCTGCGGTCGCCGTTTGCCCACCATTCACAACAAAAGAATCGGGACAGTCACAGTTATCAACCCAACAGCACAGTTTTCACAAATAATCCAATGATCCCACCATCCATCCAACCAACAGCCATGATCATGAACAGAATGAACATAAGCACAAACTGAGCAATAAACATATATGTAAACACTAAAAGGCTAGCAGCAAACAACATATGTGTACATTTATTTTTTAAAAAGGATAATGGAAAATGTAAAGTGTAGCTGTAGCAGAATTACTTTAGCTGCTTTAGCAGTAAATTAGCAGTTAAATAAAGCACAGTTTAGCAGAATTAGCAGAAAAGTTCAAGCACTTACACAAAACCTTCATTATGTTGTGTGTAGTCTGCACTTATCCAAAATCGATGGTATGCTATGAATTAGGAAGGGATAGGACTCTCTTTCCTTGAGTCACAATGCGGTATTTTGTCACGGAGCACGGAAGATCAGAGTGTGTTAACAAACACAGACATTGGCGGCGCGGCTCCAACAGTTTGTCATGTATCCTGTATATAGGCATATATGTTTGTCCAACTGTGTTTCAATATATTGGAAATCAGAATTAGCTCTCTGTATGATGACTTCTTAAAAGAGCTGTCCTATAGTGACCTCTCTACTGAACTCTTGACCAGATATTGGAAAAATCAGCCTGTATACTGGAATAGACAATATAGTCAAGTCTGTCTCTTAATGAAATTAACAGTTTCTGTTGACTAAGTCTCCAGATACCTGAGTCTCAGGCAGAGCAGGAAAAGGCCTTGTTTGTTTGGAGTTTACTCATTGTTAATCCTATCCATATGATAAGCAACCTGTTTAGTATGTATCAACAGGCTTCTTACTATGTATTTTGAGAAAACTCCCTCCGTGTCAGCAGTTTCTGACCTGACGTCATTTTTAGCTGACTTCCAAGCATCTTTTATTCTATAAGAAGAGATAGGAAAGATGGATTTTTCAGAAAGCTTCCTTTCCTGAAGCTTCTCTCACTTCTTTCATCTGGCAGAATGGGGAAAGGACTGGGTAATATGTCATATCCAATATGATGCATTGAGTCAACCATAGCAATAATAGGTATGGGCGAACAGATCGTGGTTCGTGTTCGGCCGTTCGGTTCGGCCGCGATCGGTTCGTGTGTTCGTGTTCGGCCGTTCGGTTCGGCCGTGTTCGGTTTGTGTGTTCATGTTCGGTCGTTCGGTCGTACCTCGCGTTCGTGTTCGCCCGTTCGGTTTGGCCGTTCGTGTTCGGCCGTTCGTGTTCAGTTGTTCGGGCAGGTCGTACGTTCGTGTTCGGCCGTTCGGTTCATTCGCCATCGGGTTGTGCGTTCGTGTTCGGTCGTTCGGTGTTCGGGTGGTTCGCGCGTTTGCGTTCGGGCAGCAGATCGGCCTCTCCTTCCCTTCTCCATTTCTCCCGAAAAAAACAATGTTTTTTAATATATAATTTTTTAAAAAAATTTTATTGAATTTTTTTATCAAATATTTATATCTCTATATCTACACTAATAACTAACTAACTACCTAACTAATAAATGTATTCTAAATGCTATGAATAACTCCAACAAACCCTAAAGCTGAATCACAGAAAACAGTAAACTCTATCTGTAAACCTTAAACTAAACTACTCAAACAAAAATGTATCGACCTAATCCTATCTATCTACCTATGAATATATGGGATGGGGGTTGGGGGGCAATCACAAACAAGACAAGGAGGGGTACAAAACTGAAATGAAACCTAAATCAATCTATAAATTAATAATATACTACTACTCTAATGAATCAAAAAAACAGGGGAAGGGAATGGGGAGGGAATATTCAATGGAGGGGGGAGGGAAGGAGGAAGATTGAAGATTGAACACAGGGAGGGATAAAAACAAAAAATAACAACTAAATCTATCAAAGCTAATGTAAATAAATGAGAATATGGGGGTAGATGGGTTGGATGGGTGAAATAGGAGGAGGATGGCAATGGATTGGGGAGCTGGAAAATGCTGGGTGAGGGAGCCTTCTGAAACGCCTGCTGCTCAGGAACAGTGACTAGCTCAGAAGGTATTGGGAAGGGGGGAGGCAGACAGTTTTGTTTCTTGCTGCGCCCGCCTCAAATCAGCCCCATTGGCTCCGTGCAGCCTAGCCCGTGGCCAATCATAGACTGCCAAGCCAGTGGTCTGAGGCGAAAAGAGATGGTGATTCATCAGGCTGGCTGCTACTCCAAGCCCCCCACCCCTGGTGCCTGGAAGTCTGCTCCTAGCTGAGTCAAATGACTTCCCCCTCCCTGCTACATTTGGCCTTCCAGTGACCTGACAGAAGACCATGTTTTAGCCACCCGAACACAACCGAACGCGATTCGAATTGAACGAACTGTTCGGCCATTTCGTAGTTCGGTGTTCGGTTCCGTTCGGTGTGTTCGGCCATTTCGTAGTTCGGTGTTCGGTTCGGTTCGGTGTGTTCGCCATTTCGGTGTTCGTTGTTCGGTCCGTTCGGTGTGTTCGTGTTCGTGTTCGGTTGTCCGAACAGGCCGAGTTCGGGCCGAACACCGAACTAGCGAACCGCGTTCGCCCATCCCTAAGCAATAATACTTAGAGCATATGTTATATCTTATAGATGTTAAGATCTTTGAATTTGTAACAGAGCTGTTCTCTGAACAGAAATGTCTTTCTAAGTCATGTATGTTTAACTGACACTGTTTCTTTTGTACTATGTCTTTATTTGAACTTAAGTAAACTATTGCTTCATATTTAATAATATTCATAAGTCTCATAGCCTCATTTATATAAATGAATTGGTCTTTACTATACTTTGTTGAGCTGGCTGGCTTATTAGCAAAGTGTAAATGCCACAGCACCATTTGTGGCAAGCCGCAGCCATCAGAAAGCTGTTTCTGCCGAACCGTGCTACGATGCGTGGAATAGGGGTTTCTGTTGGTGACAGCTGTCGCAGTGGTATGCCACTACAGCCCTATGGAGGACTTTATGTGGGATGGGATTAAGACCCAAGGATTTGCCCCTAGGGTGAGCTCTTTCTGAAAAGGTCTGAGCAGCTGCTGCAAGAGTCTGAGGTTGCAGCGTGCCCACTGGACCTGATGACAGCAAGAGACCATCAATCCCAGTAACCTTGCCAGAAGCTTGAGCCTTAGCCACTGACTGGCTTGCACCAGAAGGGTCAGGGAGAAAATCTTCTCCCTTATTTCTTCTGGCACAAATACGGCATCTAAGGTTGTATCCAGTACAACACCCAGATGCTCTATTCTGCACCTTGGAGTCAACTGGCTCTTGGTTAGATTTGTGACAAAGCCATGGGCCGCAACGTAAGAGATTACCGTGTTCACATCCCTGGACACTCTCTCCTGAGATGGAGCTCTGACCAGGAGGTCATCCAGGTAAGGAAAACCATGTATCCCCTCCTTGCGGAGATTTGCAATCAAGGTTATGAGGATTTTTGTGAACGTCCAGGGAGCTGATGAGAGATCGAAGGGTAGAGCCCTGAATTGCCAATGGTTCTCGTTGACAGCAAACTGGAGCCATCATCTGTGGGACTGCAGGATATGGATGTGAAGATAAGCCTCCTTCAGGTCCAGGGAAGCCAACCAATCGTCCTTGGACAGGGTCTGGCAGTTAGAGGTGACCGTCTCCATCTTGAACCTTTGTGGTCTTATATATCTGTTCAAACGCTTTAAATCTAAGACAGCTCTCCACTGCCCGGTCTTTTTTGGGACCAAAAAGATTATAGAGTAGAGGCCAAGGCCTCTCTTGATGGAGGGAGCCTCCTCTATTGTTCCTATGGATTGTAACCTGGCTATCTCCGAGGTCATAGCAGCCAATTTTTGAGGGTCTTTGGAGACTGGAGAGGGAAGGAATCTGCTTCTTGGTCTTCCTTGGAGCTCTAAGGTGTAACCCTGCCACACAATCTGCAAGACCCAGACATCCTAAATTGACTTTTCCCAAACGTTGCAGAAAAGTAGCAGCCTGCCCCCTGGGTGAACAGATCGCGGTTTGGGTTCGGTCGTTCGGTTTGGCCACGTTCGGTTCATGCATTCGGCAATTCACCGAGTTTGGGTTCGGCCGTTCGGGAAATGTTTTGTTATGGGTTTTTTTGGTTTGTTTTTATATGGTTTTTTGGGTTTTTATTTGGTTTTATATGGGTTTTTTTGTTTTTGTTTGTTTGTTTTTGTTTTTATATGGGGTTTTTTATTTAAATTTTTATCTAATATTATATCTTTCTATCTACACTAAATCTAACTGCTATTAACTATTCTAAATGCTATGAACTAAATGGATTATCTAATAAGTACACAGGCCTACTCCTACAAACACTAAAACTAAATCACTAACGCTATCTCTATCACTAAGCTAACTCCTACAACTGTCTACTCTCTCTCTCTCTCTCTCTCTATCTATCTATCTATCTATCTATCTATCTATCTATCTATGGGATGGGGGGATCACAAACAACACAAGGTTTCAGTTTAAGGTTTAAGTTTCATTTCAGAACAAAACTGAAATTAAACTTAAAGCAATCTAATAATCCTACTCTAAATGAAAAAACAGGGGAAGGGGATCTGGGATGGAATATATGGGAGAGGGAAAGGATTCAATGGAGGGAGGAAGGAAGATTGAACACAGGGAACACAGGGAGGGGTAAAAACAAAAAATAACCACTAAATTTATATAAGCTAAGCTAAATAAATGAATGAGAATATGGGGGTAGATGGGTTGGATGGGTGAAATGGATTGGGGAGCTGGGAAATGCTGGGAGGGGTAAAAACAAAAAATAACCACTAAATCTATATAAGCTAAGCTAAATAAATGAATGAGAATATGGGGGTAGATGGGTTGGATGGGTGAAATGGATTGGGGAGCTGGGAAATGCTGGGAGAGGAAGCCTTCTGAAATGCCTGATGTTCAGGAGCAGTGGCTAGCTCAGAAGGTGTTGGGAAGGGGGGAGGCAGATAGTCTAGTTTCTTGCAAGTCTCTCCACCCCTGGTGCCTGGAAGTCTGCTCCTCAGCTGACTACCCCTCCCCGTCACGTTTGACCTTCCAGTGACCCTTTTTTTTGCCACCCAAATTCATCCGAACTGACAGAACTGTTCGGTCATTTCGACGTTCGGAATTGAGTTCGGTTCAGTCAGTTCGGGTTCAGATTTGGGTTCGGGTTCGGTCGTCCGAACAGACTGAGTTCGGGCCAAACTCCGAACTTCCAAACTGTGTTCACCCATCCCTACTGCCCCCTATGACCCTATCCCCTTGCAAGTCATGCCTGTTTGGTCACCTGGGAGTTAGCAGGCTCTTGATGTTTGCCACAGACAGGCCTGCATTGCCGCTGGACCCTAAAATGAAAGGGCTGCCTCGCATATTTCCTTTCACCAAACTGACTTTGTATGTGAAACGAGGAAGAAGAGGCCGCAAATTTAAAGGCAGGGGCCCGAAAAGATCTCTTTTTTGCCCCAAACTTCTGAAGGGTCTTAGTTTTAGTCTTGTCATATGCATCCGCTAGTACTTTATCGAGGCAGGTGCCAAACAACTTAAAACACATATAAGGTCGCTCCACCAAGAGGGTCTTTGCTGTAGCGTCGCCCTGCCAGGACCTCAGTCAAATCCTCCTTCTAGCCACAACCAACAGTGACACTGCCCAACCTGACCAGGAGAGGGCGTCTGTAGTGGTGTCTGCAAGCAGAGCACTGGCCAGCATGACTTGAGAGGAGAGCACCCTCCGAGAGGAGAGCACCTCCGAGATATTAGCTGTCTGCCTGTCCTGCAGCCATGCCATGTTGGGTCTGGCCAGATAAGAAGCTAGGATATTAACACGGAGGGAATTAGAAGAGGCCTCTAGACCCTTCCTTAGGCCCCCTCAATGGCCCTGTCTGATGCGTCCTTAGGAAAACAATCCCCTTCAGTAGGGAAAACCATCTGCCTTGCCAGGGAAGCAGCAACTACATCCACCTTAGGGTTCTAAAATAATCCCTCCTTTTTTCTGGAAAAGGTGTAAAGCATTTCCTGGGTCTTATTCATTCTGCAGCTTTTAGCTGGTGTTTTCCACTCCGCCAGGACCAGCTTCTCAAAGGCCCTGTCCAAAGGGATCCCTACATCTCTCCCCAGCACAGAAGGAATAAGGAGGTGATCATCCTCCTCCTCCTCAGACTCGGAGGATTTATCCTTGCTAGGCCTTTCCTCTAGGTGGAGAGTCTTCATCACTTGTGCCATCAATTCCTCCCTAAAATTTAGAGGGAACTACCTATCCTGATCCCGACTGGCCTGAGGGGCTTCCAGCCATTCCTCCTCTTCTAAGTCAGAACGAAGGAGCCCCGGTTCACTCGGCTGGTGCCCCCACATCCCTGTCGCTATCACCTGAGGAGCTGTTGAAGGCCGAGGTCTGAGGGGATCTCAGAAGGCAGGAAACAGCACCCCCTGCTGGGAGACAAGTTTTTCCCACTCTTTTTGGCTGCCTCTTTTTTGGGAGGGGGGACTTCTTTCCCAGAGCCCCCTTCCTCTTTTTTTCCCTGTGTCTCACAGAGTAGGTTTAGAGACTGTAAAATCTTTCCCATGGTAGAGTTTAAAACATTAAACACCTCTGTCTGGCTGCTCATGCCCTCAGCGGTGGCAAGCGCAGGGGCCGCTGGTGGTTCTCCCTGAGCGGGGAACTGCCAGGGAACAAGAGAGGAGCCGCATTAGCCCGCCCCCGGCTCACCTGGGTGAGAGGGTGGAGAGGGAAGGGGGGATTCTCCAGTATCCATGTAACGATGACTTACCTCAGATCTGGAGACGTCTTCCATATCCATCCTGCTTTCCCGCCGCCCTCGCATGAGAGAGAACAGGAGTCCCACTGGCAAAAACTCCCCAACAGGAGGCAAGGAAGCCAGGTTGAACAGCCTTACTGCCTTTGCAGAAGGCTGTTCTGGACAGAGGCGAGAGTCCGCTCTTCTCCACGCGCTGGGCTCCCCCTTGTTCCCAAGCTACTGTGCAGGAGTAGGCCGGGGCACTTGAGCCGCAGTCAACGGCTACATCCAAGGCTGAGGAACCCCTTTTGGCCCCGTCAATCAAGGTATCTGCCTTGAAAATGTATTGCCTTTGTTGTTCTCTCAAGACTTGTGAATCTTTTTCTCTTTTGTTAGAGCCCAAACAAGAAGCTCCTGCCGGTCTAAAGCATAAGAACGAACTGGTGATCACAGGTGGGGTAGCGCAGGAGGCACATGCACGAAAGGTCTACTGTGTTCTTCTGCCTCCTGCTGGTCAAAGGGGAGCTACCCAACTGGAGGACTGTCTACAGCAGGGGGAGAAAGCCTTATTTTTTTCATTTCGTTAAACCCAAACTGCTGATGCAACCACCGGGCCTCCTCTAACACTAGCCCATCTTCAGTATTTTGCCCCATTAATTGTTTCAAAAGACCCCTCGCAAAACAGAGCTTCGTTCCTCCAAAGTTAAAATCAACCAGGTGCATCCATTTTTTTTAGGTATATCTTCATGTGAAATAGATCTAAGTAATCTACATGTCCCACCCCCAGGATTCTTTATCACTGTAAGTATTAAGGTCAGCTCCCCTGAAAAAAGAACTTCAGCATTGCTCTGAATAAAATTTGCCATTTCATCAAAAAATTGGTCAGCACTAAAGACTTCATTAGCATGGCTGTTTGAGAAAATTGGATGACTTAGCCCCATCCCTGACAGTCGAAGCTGGATAAAAATCATTAGGGGAATTTCTAGTTTGGACCTCCTCTAGAAGCCTCTGTATGCACTTATGCATAGCTAACTCAGCTTCTAAAGGGTTAGCAGCACGGTCAAGATTAACAAACCGAACGCATTTGTCATATAACCTCACCTTAAAACGGTTAATGGGGTAGTCCCACTGTTCAACCCTTTGAAGAAATGCAGGGGCTGGCTGTTGCACTGATTGCTGTGGTGCAAATTCAGCCCCTTCCTCAATAGAGGCATGGGGGGGGTTATCTTCAGATGGGTCAAAAGACACAACATGGGGGGCTAGGTTCAACGGGCTCATTCACAATAGAGGCCCCACAGCTATCAGCGATAGAGTTGAAATGGGAGTTTAGTGCTGATGCCGAGACGGTCTCTGAGACTGCGTCCCCTACTGGTCCAGCAGTAACCTCAGCTCTGCATTTTCCAGCCTTTTTTAAAGTATTGCGTGCCTTTTAAAATATTTTCTTCAAGCACCAGTACCCCTCACCACCCCTTGAGCGAGCTTTATGTCTGTTTTTGAGCCCCCCCCCCGTCCCTCTGCATGGGAGTAGCATGGCCCCATAGACTCCCACTAGCCTTAAAATACTGGTTAGTTATCTTTAAATCAGCACATAAACGATCTACTAGTTTAACACAGTTTGCGAAGTGGTTAGAGTCTATATCACGCTTAAAACCTTTGCACATAAGTTTTTCACATTTATACTTCAGCTCTTTAAGCTGAGCCCCTTCCCTTTTAACCTTCCGTTCTAGTAACATAAGCTCCTTCTCCTTATTCTTAACATACCCCGATAGCGCCCCCACCCTTACACATAGATCAAAGACATGTTTGACATTGGCAGAACTAATGTTACTAGCTACATCAGCAGTTTCTTCTTCACTTATTGCTGCAGGAGTGTCATCTAAGTTCTGTGTGGGTTTTTTGTTTGTTTTGTTTTTTACCACCTTTGCATGGAGGTAGAGGGGTGTCAGCATAACGTTTTGCACTAGACGCGTAGGTTGGTCCTGGTTGCTCTGGATCTGCAACTGGTGCAACTGCTGCAACAGGTATGCAGGAAGGCTCAGGCTGATGTGCTAGCGCTGGGGATATGCCGGAGGGTTCCGCATGATCTGAATCTAGTAATAGTGAGGCTACTCTGCCCAGGCCATATATGCATTTAAACAGAGAGACGATTAATGGATCTTTTAAACACACACACCCGCAAATCCCCTTTCATTTTAATTTTATTTATTTTTTGTTTTTTACTCACCAGTCTCCTGCTCTGTTTCAGCATTATAGGTCTGCCTTTATTTTTAAAAACAGCAGACAAACTTTTAGGCGGTGAGGGGTTTGCCGGCATTGTCTTGTCTGCAAAACACAAAAGTGGTTAATACCCCTGTCCCACATTGCATAGAAAAAATCCTTGCTTAATAAGAGAAAGAAAAAGAATAAAACACTTACCCTCTTGCAGTCGTGGAGATGTTGATTGATTATTTATTATAGCATAGCTTTCGCCATATGCAACATATAAGATAACAAATACTAACAAAAATACAAATATATACAATAGTAATAAATAAGATAATAAGTAAAACATAAAATATCACATAAAACATAAACATATTGTAGTCTAATCGCTTGGAGATGTATGTTCAGTCATCTCTCTCCCTTGCTCTAGCTACTAACCTCAGTAATTGCAAACCATGCAAATGGGGGGAGGGGGGGAATGAGAGGGAGAAACAGGTCTGGCCATTTTTAAAAAAAGATAGGCCTTGAAAATAAGAACCAGCTAACTCACACTCCTAGACCCCTGCCCACCCCCCTTAAAGCAAATTTTACCACCCCCTGCAAAGTTTCTTATCAAGCGTGTTAAATACTCAGTCAAAAGGCTCATTATTTCTTTAAATCTCTTTTGCTATTGTATAGTGTTTATGTGACAAAGTGAATGTGTGGTGTTTGTGCAGATTGTGCACCTGTAGTTAATCTTCCTAGACTTTAGAGTGATAATGGGTACTGGCATACACATTCATACATATTTCTGTTCCCAGGGGTTGGTGCCCAGGAAAGACAGCACTGTGTAGCTGCTTCCTTTAGCAACACCCCAAGATCATAGACTACTTTGTTAATAAGAACAGAGTTCTCAACACTTTTCAATTGTGACCCTTCATAGGTTTTTTTTGGTAACACACACACACACACACAGGGCAGAAGGGGACCCTTGAAATAGAACTACTCCTTTTGAATGAGTATTTTAAACAAGCTGAACCCTTACAGACCCCAAGATACTATTCCTGCCAGTGGAGATGGAACTCACTCACAGGGAGCTAGGCTACCATCCCCAAACCCCTGAACCCCCCCCCCTCCCTTGAAGAGATCAGCAGAGTTTCCTACCTGAGCAGATGGCTGGACCCGACTGCAGAGGTTTCCTTGAGTTCATTGGGGTAGAAGCTGAAGAGCTTTCCTTGAGATCGCTGGTGTAGAAGAAGGATAGAACATGACGCTCACAGCCAATGCTAGTGAATTTCAGTTCTGATCTGGAGAGATGTTGACTTCTGGCTTCCTTTATATACTCTTCTTGTGGGGTGTTTACCCCTTCTCCAACTAACCAATGGGTGTGAGGACAGTTATCCATCTCTGGGCAACACCCCTCCATCTCTGATGCAGATTTCATTCAATGGAAGTTACTTATTTTTATTATTTATTTTTCAAATTTATACCCCGCCCCTCCTGCAAACAGCTCAGGGCACCTTCCAACAATAAAATATGCATAAAAACAAATATAAAACAATTCAAAATACATCAAAAATACAGGACCCCGGGATACATTAAAACAATAAACAATAACAGGGTAGGGGAAATAAAAACCCTATCCCACTCCCCCACCACCACCCCAAAGGCCTGGGTGAACAGCCAGGTTTTACAATACCGCCGGAATATCAACAGGCTTGGGGGCAGGTGAGCTTCCTCCAGAAGGGAGTTCCAAAGGTGCGACCCGGCCACCGAGAATGCCCTCTCCATTGCGGCCCCCCGCTTTACGTGGGGAACCTCCAAGAAGGCACCCCTGGCCGACCAAAGGAGCCGCTCTGGTGTGTGGAGAGCGAGGCGGTCCCTGAGGTGCGAGGGGCCCAGACCGTAAAGGGCCTTATAGATCAACGTCAAAACCTTGAACCTGGCTCGGCATGCTATTGGCAACCAGTGCAGAGTCCGGAGCACAGGTGTAATGTGCTCCCGACGACCACGAAGTTGACCCATAACTTCTCCGACTAACAAATGGGGGACACAGGCAGGGAGCCATAGGAGGGCTCATTCTACCTAACCCATCTCCGGTTAACCAATGGGCTGGGAGCTCCCATTCTCAATGCAAATTCCAGTTACATCTCCTATGTAGATTTCAGCTCCCTGGGAAGATCCAATCAAGGCATTGCTTTGAAGACCACGCCCACACCCCATCTTGCATGGAATGTAGCAAACCCCATTCTCTACTTAATCAAAGGAAAGATCCAATCAAGGCAATGCTTTGAAGACCATGCCCACAGCCAACCCTGCATGGAATGTAGCAAACCACATTCTCTAGTTAATCAAAGCATGCTTGATCATACTCCAGCCCCTGCAAGAAGCGTATCAGCCCCAACTAGCTCCATTTCATGGCAAATGTAGCTATAAGGAATCTATTTTTTCTTTAAAATGACTTTAAAATGTCTCTTTTTTCACATAGACTGTACAGAAAATCTAAGAGGGGCTAACCAAAACTCTCCAAAGTTTTCAAAACAGACGGTCTCTGTCACTTCTCCCTAAGCCCTTAAATATATATATATATATATATATATATATATATATATATATATATATATGTATTTGTTTTAAATTTGAAACAAAGGGGCTACACACAACCATGCAGCAGGGATAGTTTCAAGATACAAGAGGCTACTTCAACTCAGTTTCCTTTCATAATGCATATCTTTTTTATTTTTTTCATTTCACTTTTCCAATCAGTCCTTATCACATTTTGTGGCAATCTAGAGCTGACTAACTCTTCAAAATGTAAGCCTAACTTTCTTGCTAAAATAAAAAATGGGGAATTATTTCTGATTTGTAAAAACTGCTTTCCTTGGGGCTTTTCTTTTTGTGAAGTGGGGATATTGTCTTTCAGCAAGACTGCTCCTTAAGATTCAGGGCTGATTTTTTTTTATTTTGGTAAAGATTACCCTTTCTAAGGGGGATCCTATGCTGTGGGGATTTTGCCAGTTGTGGCTTAGGGGGGCAATAAATCTAACTCTCTCTTCATACTTGTGCATGAGGAGGATGTCAGCAGCCTTTCCCTAAAAGGAATGTTGAGTGGGGAAAGTTTAGACAGTCTCCACACAAGATGCAGTTGGGAGTTGTCCCATTGAGTACAATAGGACTGGTGGAGCAGACCCATTCTCTACTTAATCAAAGGAAGTGTGATCATACTCCAGCCCCTGCAAGAAACATATCAGCCCCAACCAGCTCCATTTCATGGCAAATTTACCTATAAGGAATCTAGTTTTTTTCTTTTAAATGACTTTAAAATCTCTCTTTTTTCACATAGACTGTACAGAAAATCTAAGAGGGGCTAACCAAACTATGCTTTTTGGGAGGTTGATCATTTTGTTACATTTTGTAGCATTTAATAGTTTCAGAAAAACATAAAAGTCGGTTTTAAATAAAATAACAGAGCTGTGTAATACAGTACAACATCTGTAGGAATGCATCGATGCTCAGTTTTCTTGTACACCCCTCTTTTAAAAAAAGGATTTAAACTGGCATTTTAAATTTATGGTCTGCACAAATTCTAATATGCATTTATCCCCCTGCTTCATGAGAGCCTCCAACACAGTTTCTAGATCCTGGGAGGATTCAACTTTACAGAATAGCAATAGAGTGAGGTTAAAAGTGTCCTGTGTCATACAAAGACAGTTTAAAGACTAGGCTAGTGAAAGATAAATTGCAAACATAGGTTATCACATGTGAATGTAAGCTTTCTGTTCCTGTCCTTCGTTGTTCAACTGACACAGTTGTGAGCCAATTGGGCTGGAGCATTAATAATGCAGCCATCACAGTCTGCATACAGCTTCTCCCTCAAACAATGTCTTAGAACCCCATAGATTGATGCTCTCACTATACATCTCATGGTTGATTTTCATTTCAAAGTGGCGACATAATCAGATTAGCAGATTTTCAACCCAAGTTGCTTTTGCAGAATAATATGAGGATCCTGGTTTTCATCTTTCCTCTCAGGACAGAAACACTCCAAACCTTCTGATTGGGGTTTAGCCTCTTCAGGGAGCAGTATAGGGCCTTCAAACATTTCCTGGAACAAGATTTAAAAGCACTAATGAGCCAGCAGTCTTTTTTAAATGGGGCTGTTTTGTGACATCACACCTTTAGACACACAAAGCCCCTTTTAATCCATCTAAAAATCTTTCTTACCTCAGAATTTTGAGCTGGGGTGGCTGTGTTGAGCGGGGGTATGCGTTCTTCTACCAACTCTAGGCCATCCAGGGTCTCAGCGGAACTCAGCATTCCCATATGGCTTACTTCATCATGAGGCAGCGTGCTAAAAAGAACCTTAGCCAGAGGCCCGCTCTCACAACCATCCTCTGAACTGGACATATAGCGTTTTCTGTATAACCGTCTCACTACCTCTGGAGGGTTAGTCAACTCCATAGGCCTCACAGGCGTTGTATCAGCATGGAAAGCCATTGCAGTTTTTTCTGTGTAAGTGGTAGCGATCGACTCCCTGCTCTCTGTGTCAGAAAATGGCAGCCCCCTCTGTCATACTCCTAGGGATGGGACAACAGCTCCACAAACCTTTCTTATTGGTCACAGGTGGCGTGGTGAGCGGTTTGAGGCCTCACATGACCGCCCTTCGGCCAATTCCAACTGCGCACACCCCCTTTCACACCCCTAGGTCAGATCTCAGCAACGGGATGGGTTAGAACAAAGAAACCTTCACCAATTGGTTCAGCTCACATTCCTGAGTCATTTGAACCCTCACATGACCCTCGTTCTGAGACTCATCCTACCACGGAAACCCCACCCCATTGGGCCCAGTTTTCTCCAAGACGGAGTGGGCTAGGATGATTAAACCTACGTTAAATGGTTCAGCTCAGTCAGCTGAGCTTGTAGAGGGGTTACATGACCCAATAGCTGCAATTCACCCTACCCTGAACCCCGCACCATAAAGTTGCTCCGATCCTCACAAAACCCATGCCTACTGGTCCATCTCACTCTCCTGAGTTCATAGAGGCATTACATGACCCTCGTCAAAGGATGTTGTGGGTCCAGGGACCGGAAGCATTACCCCCTTCTGCATCACTTCCGCTTATCCACGTCACTTCCATCCCAAGGTGGTACTTTCAGCCCCAGGAGGGCAGGACTTCTGCTGATGTAGGACCCCACATGACCTGTCAAACTGATAATGATCAGGGTGGTGTTGGGGAGCATGTGCCCGGCTTGGACCTGTGGTAGCAGCAACCAGAGGAGTGAATGAGCAAGCAGAGGGGCAGAGCCTGTGCTACGGAGGTGGAGCGGGGTTTCACTAGAATGCAGACACCAGAGGTGGAGCGTGGTGTTGGGGAGCGTGTGCCCAGCTTCAACTTGTGGTAGCGGCAACCAGAGGAGTGAACAAGCAAGCAGAGGGGTGGAGCCTGTGGTACAGAGGTGGAGCGGGGTTTCATTGGAATGCAGACACCAGAGGCAGCGCTGGAGGTGCGCATCCAGGCCGCGCACATAAGGCCTGCGTGCACAAAGGGCACGCTTTTTGGCATACAGCCTTAGGCGCCGGCGGGAGCCAGGGGAGCTATAGCTGCAGTTTGCATTTCTCTCGCCCCGTTGTGGTTGCTTTGGGTTCCTGTTCTCGGTTTTGAGTATGTCAGTCAAACCAAGGAGAGACTCGGTGGGGGAGACTCGTCCACTTAAACAAAGGAAATTAGATAAGTTTCTTCGACCATCTGTGACCCAGGCAGCACCTTTGGTGAACAAATCCCTCCGACCTTTTGGTGTTCCTCTAACCAATAGATTTACACCTTTAAGCCATGAAAATTCTGATGGAGAGGAGGGGACTGGGGGTCAGTTGCAGAGAACTGGTGAGGGTTCCAGGAAACATCAGATGACTGCAAGGACAGGATTGAGTTCTCCGGCCAGCCCGGATCCTCCGTGTGACTTTGCTAATTCTCTTCCTGCCAGTGGTCCCGCTGATGTAAATGGACATAATTGGACTCATATTCTTACTGATCAAACAATACTAATTGGGAAAACCTTGCAGCATATTTTTGTTCAGCTTTGTGTACCTCAAAGGTATACAAACAACAAGGGTATTAATGCAGGTTTAAGTAAGGCTGAGGGGATTGGGGGATGTTTTCTGGGCAGCCCCCCTGTGGGGATAGTAGTGATGTGAATAGACAGTGTTGTGGGGAAAAAGCATCTGCCCAGTCCCTCCATGGTACCACAGATGTTGGTGTCAGGTCCTGGAGAGGATGGAGGAGGGGGTTGCGACGGCGCTGCCTCAGGACTCTTATGCCCCGGCGGAGAGCGGCGCAGATATGGCACGCCGCCTCCCCACCAGTGTTGACAACTGGAGGGTGGAGTCAGATGAATGCGGCGTCCCCGGGTGCCATGGTAACCCAGGATGCCCTGCACATGTGTGGCCCTGACCCAGAAGGGGAACCCTGACGCTCAACGCACCTGCGAGCCCGAACAGAGGAGAGACCTATTTAAACCCCCACGGGGTCTGTAGTCAATTGCTGGTGATCGGACTTGTGCCATGAGACTGGCCCCGAGCATTGTGTGTGTAGCTGTAGTGGAGAGTGAGGCAAATAATGTGTGTGGCAGGGAGAGAGAGTGTTGAGTGCAAGGTGAGTGCGTGGGTGACTGTTCTTTGTCCTTAAGACTGGTGTGTGTTGTGAGAGTGAGTCAGCCTTGTTCCTCCTATCCCTGGCCCCAGTTGCCCTGGTGTGAGTGCCCTATACTCCCTTGTACTGTGTCCCTTGAATCCCGTGGGCGTCAGGCCCCCCTCTGAACCACCACTGATCCTGCACCCCCTTCCTTAGGCCTTGTGTGCATGGGTGAGTGAGATCTTTAGTGTGGGCATTCTTCTGTTTGCCAGTCCCTGTGATGAGCTTTGGCTAGGGACAGCTCTTGTAGCTTATTCCCACGCCTCTATAAGACCCTGAGGGACCTTTGTTCCAACGAACGCTGCCCTTATGACTGGTGGGTGCGTGACCTCCCCCTCTTGAACCCTTCCCTAACAATAATAGTATCACCAGCTTACTTAAACCCTTCAAGGACTGAGGAAACATGGAGCCTGGGGCTGTAGGTGGGGCCGGGGCAATGTCCCCTGGGGCAAGAAGAAAGACCCTGGCTGTGGCTCCCCCTGTGGGAGATATGTAGGCATGGGCGAACAGATCGTGGTTCGTGTTCAGCCGTTTGGTTCGTTAGCATTCGGTTCGTGTGTTCGTGTTCAGTCGTTCGGTCGGATCGCTCGTTCGTGTTCGCCCGTTCAGTTCGTTCGCATTCTGTTCATGTGTTCGTGTTCGTGTTCGGTCCTTCGGGCAGGTCGCGTGTTTCTGTTCAGACGTTCGGTTCGTTCGCAATCAGGTTGTGCGTTTGTGTTCGGTGTTCGGGTGGCTCGTGCGTTCGTGTTCGGCCGGAAATATCGCGAGATCACGGGAAGCCCTAAAATCGCACCAGAAACAGGAAATTCGTGTGCGTGTGTGCGAGTGAGGCGAGAGGGTGTGTGTTTGTGTCGGTGGCTGCTTGTTAGTGTGTTTTGGTTGAGATTGTGTTGGTTTTGGCTGTGCTGTGTGTTTGGGTGGGTTGGTGTGTGTTG
>QEPC01010134.1:343900-366948 GCA_003113815.1 Sphenodon punctatus | reverse complement strand
CGGTGTGTTCACCATTTTGTTGTTCGGTGTTCGGTATGTTCGTGTTCATGTTCGTGTTCGGTTGTCCGAACAGGCCGAGTTCGGGCCGAACACTGAACTACCGAACCGCGTTCGCCCATCCCTAGAGATATGGAACTGGGGCCCCCACCTGCGGGTGCCCCACCTAGGGAGATTAACCCTGCAGGTACGGAAGGGGCTGAGATCGCTCAAGCCATACAGTCCCTGGCAATGGATATCCGGGATTTACAGGAGCGTCCAATAGATCCTACTCCCCGAGAATCCAAAGGCCCTAAGATTACTAAATTTAATGGAGACCGCAAAATGTTTTGAGGGTTCTTGGCACTGTGTGAGTTAGCCTTCTCAGTGCAACCCCAGACTTACCTGTCTGACCAAGCCAAGGTCTCCTTCGTCATTGGGCACCTAGAAGGCTTGGCCTTGTCTTGGGCTACGCCCTTGTTAATAAGTCAAGACGCCCTGATTCAAGATTATGCTGCCTTCAAAAGGGAATTTACCTTTCTGTTTGATTACCCTCACCGAGTGAGGGACGCAGAAACTGCAATCTTGAAGTTAAAGCAAGGGCGGGGATCGTTACTAGAGTATGTAACCCATTTTCAACAGTTAGCAGTCGAACTTGCCTGGCCCGACAATGTTTTGAAGGTAATGTTTAGAAAAGGATTAAGTGATGAGATTAAAGATCAGTTGGCTTATGTACCCCTTCCGGCAAAATGGGCCGAGTTGGTGACCCTTGCTATACAGATTGACGAACGACTCGCTGAGCATCGGCGGGAGCAACAAGGGAACCGAGGGGTGCCCCCACGATGTTACGCTCCCCCCACAGTTCGACCGGAGTTACTCAGGACACATGAAGCAGAGTCAATGCAGTTGGGGGCTTCCTGGGGACCCCTAACCCTGGAGGAGAAAGAACATCATCATCAAGGCCGCCTTTGTTTTTATTGTGGAGGAACCTCTCATTTTGCCTGGAACTGCCCCCAATTACCTCCATTTCACCGCGAGTCGGGAAACTATCAGAGCTGAGACGACCAGGGGGCACCTCGGTAAGCATTTCTTTTTCTCCCCTGAAGCCAGCGGTCCTAGTTCCCCAACCAGGGCACCTCCAAGTGACTGTAACTCTCACCTGGGACACCACTCACTCCTTTATAAGGCGTGCTTTAGTAGATTCTGGAGCTTCTAGTAACTTTATAGATAACGAACTGGTACGAAGATGTGGTCTTCCGATTCAGCCTCATGCTTATGCTGAGGTAGTTCACTCTATTGACGGGTCCCCTTTAGCGTCAGGACCCGTCAAGTTTTGCACCCAGCAATTACTAGGTCAAATAGGAGGACACCAGGAAGAACTCCAATTTGATGTTGTACAACCCCCCCATTCCCTATAGTTTTAGGTTTACCTTGGCTGCAGAAACATAATCCCCAGATTAATTTGGCCCGGGGAATAGTGGAATTCCAGTCCCCTTATTGTGTTATGCACTGTTTGCAGACCCCTCCCCCTAAACAGGTGATCGAACAGGAAGTGGCCCTGTCTGCCAGCTCAGCACCAGGAAGACTCCCTACAGCTTACTCGGATTTTTTTGATGTCTTTTGTGAACGGGAGGCTGCAGCCCTCCCTCCTCACTGCCCATACGATTGCCCCATAGATCTCCTCCCTGGTGCAGAGCTCCCATAGGGGCGGATCTATGTGCTTGCCAAACTGGAACTTAAAGTATTAAAGGCATATTAATACTTGGGGGTTTATTCGACATTCTGTATCCCCTGCCGGGGCCCCCATTTTCTTTGTGCCCAAGAAGGATGGGGGCCTCTGCCCATGTGTGAACTATTGAGGACTTAATCTCATCACTATAAAAAATAGATACCCCCTGCCCCTTATCCCGGAATTACTGAATAGACTACAAGGGGCACAAATCTATACAAAGTTAGATTTGCACGGAGCGTATAATTTAGTGCGAATTCGGGCAGGGGACAAATGGAAGACGGCCTTCCGTACCCAGTATGGGCATTTCGAGTATTTGGTGATGCCGTTCAGCTTAGCCAATGCCACTGCTACTTTTCAACATTTAATGAATGACTTATTTCGGGACATTCTTGATATCTTTGTAATTATTTATTTAGATGATATCTTGATTTTTTCCACAACCAAGCAGGAACATGTTCAGCATGTACGAATCGTGCTGCAACGCCTCCGGCAAAATAATTTATATTGTAAATTGGACAAATGCACTTTCCATGCCTTGTCTGTCGCCTTTTTAGGATTTGTAATCACCCGACGAGGGATTGAAATGGAACAACAGAAAGTACAAGCTATTGAGGTATGGGCTCCACCATGGAACGTAAAAGCCTTACAAAGGTTTCTTGGCAGTACTAATTACTACCAGCAGCACATCCCTGACTATGCTCAATTAACGACACCCCTTACGCGATTATTGAAAAAAGGGGCCCCGTTTATATGGGGCGTGGAACAACAAAGAGTGTTTGAAAACTTTAAAAAAAGGAGCCCTCCAGACCTTTTCTTCCTGACCCATTGCCATTGCCCTTGGACTTTATTGCCTGGGTGGGAGGGAGTTATTGGGTCTCCATGTCTGACCATAGAGGAACCTCGCCAGCATCACCTGTTTGCCGCCAGCCCATCTGCATAGAGACGGGGAACAGCTGTGAGCAGGGAGGAGCTACGCTGACTGGGGAATTTAAGATCAGTGAGCCGCCCGGCAGTGCCGGAGGTGTGTGCCAGGGCAGTGTGCCTAAGGGCAACGCGCGTAAGGGCGCGCCCTTGTGCGCGCAGTCTTAGGTGCTGGCCGGGCCAGGGCAGTCGACGTGCTGTCCGTTTCTGGAGGGTGGTTGCTTTTAGCTTCAGGGGTGGGATAGAAGAGCCCCCCCCTTTTTCATTGTTATAAACTTATTTTTGTATTAACTTAGTTATCCCTTCCATTCTAGTGATTTACTTTCCCAGAATCCAATGATGAGGAAGAGTAAGAAACAGGGGGTTGTAACTAGGACACGGGCAAGGCAGCAACAGCTAACGGAATGCCTTGCTCTGGTTACATCCCCCTCGGGATCCAGGTGGGAGAGGCTACTGCAGGATCCTCTGTGCCCTTCAATGGCTGATCCTGTAATAGGACGGGCTCCTTCGACCGTTGGTACGGGTATGCCATCGCCCCCCTTAGCGCAGGGATCAGGGAATTTGGAGGTAGGGACCTCTGGAGACGGTTCAGGTTGCTGTCTTTACTCAGGTCGGGTTTTCCAGATCCCTCATTGTTACAATATGCACAGGCATTCAAACAGCAGGGGGAGAGATGGCTGGCCATGGCTGCCAGATCCCGGGGGCATCTCGAGGTTGTATCGGGTCCCTGGGTTGCTCCTATGGAGAATGGATTTTGTGCTGCACAAGTTTCAATAGGAAAGACTGAGCCCCAGACTTCAGCTGCCCTGATAGTAGACGGGGATAACATCGGGTCGAGTTTTCGGCCAGTTATACAGGAGGACTCGGCCCTGGAGATGTTGTGTGATCACCCTGAGACTTTGCCCCCTCCTTTAGCACAAGACAGGAAGCTACGGGGAGAAATGAACCAACTCTGTCAGGGCGATCTAGGAAGGGGGGGATTCTCTGAGGCGTACTCTGGTGTGCTGACTATTACTGGAGCCAGCACCTTAGGATCCCAGGAGGACCATGTCCCCTGCTGCCCCCAGGGGTTGGGGGAGATGGAGCCTCCCTCCTGTGGGATCGTAGGGAGGGAGAGAGCCCCCACTACTCGTATGGGTGCTGTTGTGAACTCTGGATCTAGTACTGTTGAGACTCAGGAGATCTAGGGTCAGGATTGTGACTGCCATTTGCATGCAGAAGTATTGAGGACACTCATGGAATGAGTGGAGGAGATTGCCTCTAAACTTCAGGCTCTCCAGCAGCAGTTGAGCGGGACTTGTGATTGTGTCTACGCCCCAAGAAGCAATAAGATTGTGGTGGAACCCCAGAAAGTGGAGTGGACAACACAAACAGCTCTTTCGTATGGATCAGCTTGTTCTGGGGCTTTACCCTTATTAGACAAGGAGGCCTGGGCAACGACTCCTGCTACTGATGCCCTGACCTTCACAGTTCACCCATTGCCATCAGGAGCTCTCCCCCTTTGGGACTCAAAGTTTTGCATTTCACATCATGTTCCTGTTATTCTGGGCTGTAGTTTCTTGCCGTCGTATATACTTTGTTCCTTTTCTTTGCCAGTTAGGGGTAGAGTCTCACGGTTAATTGCCTATTTTCGCTCACCTGCTATAGCAGAGTGGCTTTTGTCCAATGCCTATCAGTTTAGGCGTTGGGGGGGTTCATGTAGCTAAAGTTTATATGAAGAAGGGAATGGTCCCATTAATGCCCCAAGTGTTGCCTACTACCTTGGTTCCTCAGGTGGCTGATTCAAATTTGTCCCTCCCATCTAGGAGGAAGTCAGGAGCCATACGGGATATTATTAATGCCCGTGGGCTTACAGAACCAGCCCAAATTGAAGTCCCTTTTGTTTCTTCTATTTTAGCTCCGGTTTGTGATCCCATTATTTCTATGGTTCCGGCTTTATCCACGCCGGACCATTTTATTCCTAGGGCTTTTCCCCCGGTTAGTTCTGGGATGCCTTTCCCGGCGGCGACAGTTGTGCAGAGTGACAAGTATCCAAGCTGTTAGTTTACCCTTGGGACAAGATTTTAAAGCTTGTACATCTCCTAATGTTCCCTTATCTGCTAGTCAGATCTCCCAGTTTCAATGCCCAATTATTTTAAGCCCTGGCTTGGATAAACACAGCACAGCCAAAAACAAGTTGGGCTTTCCTCCTAGAGGGGCCTCGATTTTTGAAGAGCTGTTGGTAGCTGATCACATATGTAGGACTTCTGTTAGCAGGTCAATGGGAAATTGTAGTAATTAACAGGGTTAGGGAGGGAGCTATCAAGAGCTATCAAGGGGAAAATGTTTCTGTGAATATGTATTGTATTTATGTTGTTTGTAAGCAATGGCCCAAGGCTAAGCTAATAAATTCTTATCTATCTATCTAACTTAAAAAAGGCTTTCACCAAAGCACCAATCTTACAACATCCTGATGCAGCTCGTCTGTACACTATAGAAACCGATGCCTCTAGCACAACCATTGGTGCCGTGCTTCTTCAACAAGGACCTGCTGGTAGCCCCCTTCTTACCTGTGCATTTTATTCATGACAACTTACCTGTGCCGAACAAAACTACACTATTATCGATAGAGAATTTCTAGCCATCAAGGCAACATTTGAGGCCTGGCATCACCACTTAGAGGGGGCTCAACATCCAGTGATAGTGATTACCAACCATAAAAATCTAACTTTTCTGCAAATGGCTTGCATTACTAATGCTCGACACGCTCACTGGGCATTGTTTTTTGCAAGATTTAACTTTTCTATTCAATACAGTCCAGGACATCAGAATGTGTTGGCAGATGCCCTATCCCGTTGTCAGGATACGGAAGAGCAACCTGCTGGTCGCGGTTCATTGTTACTAACACCTCAAGTCTTTGCATGAACCTGGAAACCCTTCCTGGAATGGCTACGCAACCGATCCAGTAAAGATGCAGAGATACAAGGAAATTCCCAATTGCGGGTACATCAAGATCTATTTTTTTTCCAAAATAGGATAGCGGTCCCTAAGAAGGAATGGCAAGGAATATTATGGGCCCACCATGATGCCCCCTTGGCGGGCCACCCTGGTCAACATAACACCCTTTGACTAATTCAAAGACATTAGTGGTACTTGCCCACCACAAGTGCCGCTGCATCCAGGCCATGCACACGGCACGCAGGCTGTCCGGAGTGTATCATAGGGCCCTGCTGATTGCACACACCCATCCAGATGTCCTCAGGCAAACAGCTGCCCGCCACTACTGGAGGAGGGTGGCCCTCCACAGTACTGTGATGCTCGCGATGCCCACTGAAAGGCACCTCTGGGCCATGCACAGGACCCAGCAATGGTGGGAGGGGGCTCTGACATGATGGGACAATGCTGCGTGGAGGGTCCACTTCAGGATGGACTGGCATACCCTCCTGCGACTGGCAGGGCTCTTGCAGCCCTGGCTGGAGTGACAGCACACCCCCATGCACTCCCCACTACTAGTTGTCCAGTGGGTGGGCATAGCGGTCTGGGCCCTGGCCACCCCGGATTCCTGCCATTCCGTGGAGCAACACTTTGGTGTGGGCCTGTCAACCATCACCAGCATCATCCATGGCTTCTGTGAGGCCACGGAGGTGGTCCTGCTTGACCACGGGATCCAGCTTGTGGATCAGGAGGCTGTGGTGGGTGGCTTTGAGGCCTCCGGGTTCCTCAACTGCCTGGGTGCGATTGATGGCACCCATGTTGGGATCCTCCATCTCCCCATGATAATGCAGTCGAGTACATCAACAGGCACAGATACTATTCCTTGCAGCTCCAGGCCATTGTCAATCACCAGGGTTGATCGGGTTCATGGATATCTTCACTGGTGACTCTGGGTGCAGCCATGATGTTTGGATCCTCACCATCTCCCCACTCTTTGCAAGGATGTACAGGGGCGACTATGTGAATATGCGGATGTCCTGGATCGAGGGGGTGTTGATGCCCCCTCTGCATAATTGGGGACCTAGCCTATCTACTGCTCTGATGGCTCATGAAGGCCTATCCCTAGGGATGGGTGAATGCGGTTCGGAAGTTCGGAGTTCGGCCCGAACTTGGCCTGTTCGGATGACCGAATCTGAACACGAATCCGAACATGAACTGGCCGAACCGAACTCAATTCCGAACGTCGAAATGACCAAACAGTTCGGTCAGTTCATATCGCGTTCGGATCGCGTTCGGGTGGCAAAAAAAGGTTCACTGGAAGGTCAAACGTGACAGGGAGGGGTAGTACTAGTCACTGAGGAGCAGACTTCCAGGCACCAGGGGTGGAGAGGCTTGCAAGAAATGAAACTATCTGCCTCCCCCCTTCCCACCACCTTCTGAGCTAGTCACTGTTCCTGAACAGCAGGCGTTAAGTAGGACTATTAGATTGCTTTAAGTTTCATTTCAGTTTTGTACTGAAATGAAACTTAAAACTGAAACTGAAACCTTGTGTTGTTTGTGATTTCCCCCCCATCCCAGATCGAGATCGAGATCGAGATATATAGATATAGATATAGATATAGATATAGATATAGATATAGATAGGTTAGAGATAGTAGACAGTTGTAGGAGTTAGCTTAGTGATAGAGATAGCGTTAGTGATTTAGTTTTAGTGTTTGTAGGAGTAGGCCTGTGTACTTATTAGATAATCCATTTAGTTCATAGCATTTAGAATAGTTAATAGCAGTTAGATTTAGTGTAGAGATAGATAGATATAATATTAGATTAAAAAATTAAATTAAAAAACCCAATATAAAAACAAAAAAACCAAATAAAAAAGAAAAGAAAACCATATAAAACCCAATAAAAAACCAAAAAACCATATAAAAAACAAAAAAAACACCAATAACAAAACATTTCCCGAACGGCCGAACCCGAACCGAATGGCCAAACCGAATGACCGAACCTGAATCTGGCGAGCTAACCGAATGGACGAACCGAACGGACGAACCGAACGCAGCCGAACCGAACGGCCGAACCCGAACAGCGATCTGTTCACCCATCCTACCAGGAACCAAATGGAGGCCCTGTACAACACCTGTCTGTGCACCGTGAGGACCGTGGTTGAGAGGGCCTTCGGTGCCCTCAAGCAGAGATGGAGGTGCCTGCTGCGTATTGCACAATATCTGCAAGACTGATGGAGCCGCTCTGGGGTACCCATGTCGCATCCGACAGCTGGGCCTGTCCCGCTATACGTTAACAAGGCGAACCCCAGGAAGTACTGCTATGCAAAGTGGATATGGGCTGCACTTACGAGGCACATATCATGGGTGCCCCTGCCCTGAGGCTACAGGGGTGTGGCAACATGGCGTGGGCTGTGTATCTGCCCAGTGGTCCCTGGTGCCCATAAGCCATATCCCTGTACACCCGTGGGTGCTCCCTCCCCTCTGGGTCCCAGTAGGTGTTTGCCCCATTGCCTGCTGTGCAGATCCCCTGGCATAGGCTTGCCCAACAGGGCCATATCCCCACCCACTGTAAGCACGGTCCCCGAGGTGCAGCATGAAGAATGACTGACAGGAAGGTTACTGTGAATAAAGATGCATTTATTATATATACAGTGGTCTCCATGCCCTACTTCCCCTTCCCCTTCCCCATTCCCCCTGACCGTCCTGCTTCCTGAGTCAACCTTTCTGTCACATGGCGGGCACCTCCAAGCTCTGTGAGCTGCCCTCACCTGCACTGATATCCCCCTCCCGCACTTCCAGGCTCTGCCATGGCTGCTGGCTGTCCTCTGTGGCAGGGGTTGGGGGCTGGACCGGGGCTGCCTGGTCGGCTGCTGCCATCTCATCCCCAGTGGAATGGGGAGGCAAATGCATGGGTCTGGGGGTCTGGGCTGCTGCAGCTGCTGTGGGATGGGCGCCGGCAGTTGGATGGGTGGTGGGTGTGGGGCTGCAGCTGGTATGGTGCCATGGGGTGCTGCTGCCATAATGTAGGTGCTCATGGTGCCCGCGTGCAGCAGCAGAGCATTGCCAATCTCATGGGAGCAGTCCAGTTTCCTGGAGTGCTCTGCTCCCAGGTGGACAATGGTCTGGGTCATGCGCTTCAACATCTCCATCTGCCGAGTGTAGTCCTGTCTCTCCAGTCTCCTCTCCTTCCTCATCTCTGCTAACAGGTGCCTATCCCTTCCCTCCACCTGCTGCACGGCCCTGTCGGTTGCAACCTCCATCCTGTCAATGGCTGCAATCATTGCCTCCCCCTGCTGAGTGCTCGTACACAGGATCTCCTCAGCCAGGTCCTCCGGGCAGCAGCGTACGTGTGCCCGGTGCTCGCGCATCCTCTGGGTCGGTGGAACGGGTCCCTCTCATGTCTGGGCTGCCTGCACAGGCTCTGGAACTGTGCGATATAGGTTGGGTATGCTCGGTTGGACACCCGTTAGCTGCATGTGTACCTCCCCGGATCGGGGGGGTGGGGCCTGGGAGCCCAGCATTTCCATCCTGCTTTCCCTTGGATGGATGGGTCCCTTCCCCTCCCTCTGTGTAGCTGTGACTCGCTACCCCTCCCATGTTCCCTCATGTCCACCCTTGCACCCCTTCTGGCATCTCTGCTGACCATTCCCCTGTGGCCCCTGGAATCCATGTGTGCTTGTCCATCTGCTTCCCCTTGGGCCACTACCCTCAGTGGACCTGTAGGGCTGCCCCCCTGCCTGCTCACCTTGCTGCTCCTGCTGCTCCCCCTCCGCCTGTTCCTCCAATGAGTGTGGTTGTGGCCATATGCCATTGGGGTGGTTGTGTCCCCCTTGTCCCCCCTGCACCTCCCTCTCCCAGCGTCCTGTGGGCCCCATCCTTTCCACTTACCTTCCTCAATGTGTTCCACCGCTCCCGGTGCACAGTCTGTGGGTGCCCTTGGTGCTGCTATGGGTGGTGGTACATCCTCTCAGGTCCGACCCTGTGCCATGGCGCTCCTCACCAGCCTGGGGGCCACTATGGAGCCCTTCATGTGCAGGATCCTATCCAGTACATCATAATAGGATGCAGTCCTCGCTGCATGTCCAGACTTTTGGTTGTTGTCCTTTATGCTTTTGTACCCCCCTCTTGAGTTCCTTGGCCTTGGACCTGCATTGAGCTGCTGACCTATGGTAACCTGTCTCTTCCATTTCACCAATGATCTGATCGAATATGTGTTCATTGTGCTTGTTGACCGCCAGCTCTATCTGGTTTTCCAGGGACCCCCAGTTCTTCATGAAGCCCTGGGTCTCCTGGTATCTCCACTGTCCCCCTCTCTGGTACCTCCATTTCCCTGGTGCCCCCTCCAGCTCTGGTGCTTCTGCCGCCTCCTCTGCTTCCTCCCTGTTGGTGTCCTGTGGGGGTTCTGGGGCTTGGGCTCACTTGCTGGTCTGTGGGGTGGACATGGGGGATGAGTGCTGTGCATGTTCCGTTCCGACCCCCACCACCCACCCTCCCTCTGTGACTGTCCACTACCCTTCCACCCCACACCCCCAGATGTCCCCCCCTCACCTGTTGTGGTCTCCGTAGCTGTTTGTGCAGGACCTCCGTCCCCTGTTGGGAGTCCCCCAGCAGAGTGGGGTGCGCTGGGTCCTGCAGGTGCTGCTGCTCTTCCTCCATCACAGTGTCGTCTCGTCTCCTGTCATGTCTCTCCTCTCCACTCTCTTCCTGTTCCTTGTCTCTCCTCCTCATTCCCCTGCTGCTGTGTGCCCTTTAAATATCCCTCCTTGTTCTGTGGCAAATGCATGCAGCGTCATTGCCAGGCAATGGCCAACAAGGCCATTGCCTGGCAATGACACTGCATGCATTTGCCACAGTTGGGGATCATTCTGTGTGATCCCACCTGGCGGTTGCCATTCAAACATTACTTCTGGCCATTTCCCAGTGGGAATTGCATTGACCATGGTTCTGGAGGTAGTCCCTTCCCAAGTTCCAGAACCATGGTTGGCTTTGGCCCCTACCGGTGATTGACTGGGGTGAACATCTGGATGCTGCTGAACAGATGTTCAGGACTCATTGACCATGCTGGGGGTTTGTGTGTGATTCAGTGTGGTTGACTGTGATCTCGTAATGTCTGAAATTACCCTTTGTATGTGATATTTTGTAACTTGTGCATGCCTACTCATTTGGCAGGGAAATTAACATAAGTTTCATCATGGATGTCAGGGCAGGGAAATACAACTCTGACGCTAACATGATTTCTGTATTACGTGAGATTTGGATGTGTGTATGGGGTGAGTACCATAGTAAGGGAGATTGAACAAAGTAGTTGTTAGGGGGGATAGGGGTAAGTGGGTAAGCGAAGGAAGGGAGTGGAGGGGTTGAGCCCTAGACAGGGTCTCCACCCTTGGGCAATACCACGGGGTAGGTAATTCCCTCAGGATCTTAGGTGGGCTTTCTCTCAACTTCTTAGAGCAACCCAGATCATCACCAGGAAGGAGAGGTGGAGTATGCCCAAGGGGTATAGACAGGTAAGAGCCAGCATGAGCGAACCCACTCACAACTTCCACGGGGTCCAGGACACGGTGGTCTGACAGGTGCGGAGGCAAGAATCCCAGGTTTCCCCAAGGGGGGGCAAATGGAGGAAGTGAAGGAAGGGGGGGAAGGGAGAGAGGATAGGGCTAGCGCTCGGGGAAGAGGAAGGAGAAAAGACAAAGGGGTAAGGAACACAGGTACGTGAGGGGCGGAAAACTAAGCAGGATGACAAGGTACTCACACTCAACTGCAGCACGCACATTGAGAAAGGAAGGACAGGGGACAGTCCGCAATAAGGCACATAGCTCAAGGACAACCAAGGAGCAAGGTAAGGGGCCAGCCTCTCAATCGATTACCGGCGGGGATCTGTTGCCCCACCAGCCTCTTTATGCCAGCAGGCAATGCGTGGTCACCTAGGCCAGAGACATGGCTCCACCCCCGGTGTCCCACGCTGCTCAGTCAGCCTTGCGCTGGGTCTGGGCGGGGCCAGCACATGAACCCCAGCTGAAGGAATCACTGATGGCGGCAGCTGTCTCAGTTGTGTCCTGCCCCATTTGGACAGAGTTGGGTCTGATGGCCCTGCGACGAGTTGCAGTGGGACTGACGCTGGGTCCGCTACTTCATCATCACCTGCAGCCGGGGTATAGCCCATTATGAGTCCCTCCCACTGCCTAGCACTCCGCAGTGCATGGCTCTGAATACATGACAGCAGTACATCACTATATTTTATTGAATACACTAAAGCTGATTGGTGGAATCATAGAATCTTAGAGTTGGAAATGACCTTAGAGGTCATCTAGTCCAACCCCTTGAAAACATCCATACATGACAGAGTGCTTCACCAAACAATTCAGGAGTTAAAACTGTACACTCAGCAATGAGTTGCCATTGGTGAGAGGGTGTGTGGTATAAATGAAAGGAAATAAATAAGAAATTATGGTAAATGTTGATGGTCACTCTTTCACTTTCCCCTTCTTGAAACACTCTAGTATGGTTTCCATCACATTTTCTCCTACTATATATGGTTCTGGTACTGTGAAACATTGTATCTCATTCTTGTGAAACACTGAAATAATGTTTCCATTATATTTTGTATTCTATTTTATATCTGGTTTATTATTTTAGGGACAAAATAACTGATATACTACACTATATCTGGCTCTTTGTCTCCAACTGCTTCTTCAGGACTCCATGCCGATGAACATAGCTCCACAATCATGAAGGCTGGTGTACCTGCGGATGCTATGTTAAAAATTCACATTCATCCCATCTGAAAAAACATGGAAATTTATTAACAAAAAACCTTGGAAATTAACACAAAAAAACCCTAACATTTTTAAAAAACGTTAAAGGCAGAACCATTTCCAAAACAAAAAACTTTCCTCTTCAAAACCATTTAACAAAATATATTTTTCCCTAACAAACTCCCCAAAACATGAAAATTAATTACAATTCAAAACACTTTTAACATACATAACAAAAAACAAATGCCAAAAAGCATGGAAATTATGTCCAGATTATCTATCTATATTATATAATTTACCATCAACTTTACCGGAAGATATGTACTAAATTTATTACCATACATACTTACTCTTCTTACTATTTACCACTAATTAAACTATCACATTATTTCTTTACAGGTCATAAGTCACCTACAAATATTTTTTCAAACTGCCTTTTTTTAATTACAATTGTAATTAATGTTCATGTTTTTTGGAGTTTGTTAGGGGGGGAAAATATATTTTGTGAAATGGTTTTGAAGAGGAAAGTTTTTTGTTTTGGAAATGGTTCTGCCTTTAACATTTTAAAAAAAACGTTAGAGGTTTTTTGGTTAATAAATTATCACTGGCTACAGTCTCACCTGTCACCAGTATGATTAGAGTGAACGTGTGCTATGTAGATTCCAATAAACCCATGGAATGCATGTGGGATATCGTCTTAACCCATTGATGGCTGCAGCTGCGCTTAGTGGGTGCACTCTAATATGCCACTGATTTGTGTTCAACAATCTCACAGGAGATAAAAGACCTTTATATCAAACCAAGAACCAAGCAGTGACTGGCCAACTGCTTTCTGCCAATCAGAAAGCATAGCTCTCAAGAGACAGAATATTTCCAGCAGGCTACACTTCAAATGAATTAACGTGCTGTTTGCAAATGACTCCATCCCTTCTGCAGAACTCTAAGTAGAAGCTGTTATTGAACAGAAACAGAATAAACTTGATAACACATCCTACTCTAGTGCGGCACTCTGAATATTAAAGCAGAGTATCTAGATCCAGTGTGTACATATGCTTATTATAAGAATGTTGAAAATGTACATAACGCCACAAGGCATAGCATGTGTCAGGGGCAGGGCAGTTTTTCAACATTCTTATAATAAGCATATGTACACACTGGATCTAGATACTCTGCTTTAATATTCAGAGTACCCCACTAGAGGAGGATGTGTTATCAAGTTTAATTTGAACTTGCTGTGCAAAAGCAGTCCGTTGGCAATAGTGGGAAGACCCTACAATAGAAGGGCTACATGGGGGACCTCAAGAAAAGGGCTCCTGGCAGACTGCAGGGGTCGCTCCAGAGCACAGGGAGCAAGGCAATCCCACAGGTAAGTCAGGCCAAGACCATGTAGGGCTTTATCGATCAACACCAACATCTTGAATCAGGCCCGGAAGTCTATAGGCAGCCAGTACAGAGCCCAGAGCACTGGTGTAATGTGCTCACAGCAACCCGATCACATAAGGAGATGGGCCGCCGCATTCTGCATAGCTGCAGTCTCAGAACCGTCACCATGGGTAGCCTCACATAGAGCGTGTTACAATAGTCCAATTTCAAGGTAATTAAAGCATGAATGATAGTGACCAAGTCGCTGTCTGAAACATATGGCCAAAACCAACACACCAGATGTAATTGGTGGAATGCACTCCTCGCCACCACCCCCACCTGGAAATCCGTGCAGAGCTGCAGGTCGAGGAGCATGCCCAGACTGCGAACCTGGGGAACCAGTGGAGGGTGAATCCCATCAATGACGGGGGCCACCACAACTACTGCCTTTCCCACCATTATCATCTCCATCTTATTGGGATTCAACTTCAGTCGGCTCATTCTCACCCCGTCCCCCACAGTTGTCAAACACCGGGTGAGCACTGAAACTGCCGGGTCTGTCAAATGAAAAAGCGAAGTAGAGTTGGGTGTCATCAGCATATTGATGACACCGCACCCCATACTGTCTCACGACCTCACGGAATGACTGCGTATCCACGTTGAACAGGAGAGGGGACAGAATGGAACCTTTCTTGAGGGACACCACACGCGAGGTGTCAAGGAGATGAAGAACAATCTCAGAGCACTACACGTTGAGTTCTTCTAGCCAGGAAAGAGCGGAACCATTCAAGAATGATCCTGACCACCCTGGCTCAGTCCCGCAAGCAAGTCACCAACATCTCATGGTCAATGGTATCAAACGCAGCTGACAGATCTAAAGAATTAGCAGGGATGAACGTCCCTGATCTAATTCGCGGCAGCGGTCGTCAACTCAAGCCACAAGTGCATTCTCAGTGCCATATCCCAGACGAAAGCCGTACTGTGAAGGATCCAGATAACTGGTGCAGTCTAGATGCCCCTGCAGCTGCTGAGACACTACCCACTCAATAACCGTCCCTAAAAAGGGAAGGTTAGAGACCAGCCGATAACTGGCAAGGGAGTCAATGTCAAGTGATGTTTTTTTGAGCAGAGAACGCACCACTGCCTCTTTAAGGCAGCCTGGCACTCTGCCCTCCTGAAGGGAAGCATTGACCACCCACACCAGTAGTGGCCCCAACGTCTCCTGGCTGGCCTTAAGCAGCCAAGACGGGAATGGGTGAAGTTCACAAAAAGTGTCCCCAACAGCTCCAAGCACATCCCCCACCTTGGTGGGCGACACCCACTGAAATTGATCCCATGAAACTGAACAAGGCGGGGCTTCCAGAACCTCTGGTTCACCCATTGTAATAAACACCGCGTCAAAGTTTCCCTTTCCACCTCTGTGTTGCTTTCATCTACTGTCCCCCAGACTCCCACTCCTTTTTTCTATCTGATTTTGATGCTTGGCTTACTTCCCTTCCAATGACAATATTCCCACCCTTAGTCTTGGGAGTTCAATATCCATGTGGACCACACATCCCCTCTGATCCTGCCGCTCCTACTTCCTCTCACTGACCTCAACTTTTGACCTTCATCTGTGGACTAACTGCCTGATGCATCGTGACTTATCAAAAAACTGTTCTCTCCTTTAAGGCCTTTCCTGTCTCTGACCATCAACTTGCTTCATTCTGTCTCTCCCACTCACCTCCTTCTGCTTCCCCCAACCTCTATGTGGGCCTACCCATGATAATGGTTCAGAACCTGCAGCGGGTCACCGAGAGCACATTACCCCAATGCTCCGTTCTCTGCAATGGCTGCCTATAGTCTTCTGGGCCTGCTTCAAGGTGTTGGTGCTTACCTATAAAGCCCTACACAATCTCGGCCTTACATACCTGTGGGACTGCCTCCCTGCATGCTGGATTAGCCCCTGCAGTCCTCCAGGCCCACCCTTCTCAAAGTCCCCCGAGTTGCTCAGAGGGGCAACTATGGAGAAGGCGTTCTCGGTAGCAACCGAGAACATGGAACTCCCTTCCAGAAGAGGCCGGGGTGGCCACAGACCTCTCCTCCTTTCAATAAACGTGTAAGACCTGGCTGTTCCACAAGGTTTTTGGTGGGGGAGATGGGTAAAGGGTGGGGTTCTGCTTTTTGTTCTACTTCCCCCATTATTTATTGTATTTATATTTGTAATTTTGACTGGTTTTATACGTTTTATACTGATGTTTTACTTTATGTGTTACCCACCCCAAGCTGCCTAAGGCAGGATGGGAGTGGGGTATAAATTGTTTAAATAAATAAAATAAAATAAACCTCTTGCTCTTTCCATGACCTTCAGTCCATTGACCCCTTGACTTTGCTTCCACCCTCTCTCCCTCCTATCTTCTGTCTCCTCTACTACCTGCCCAGACTCTGCTGTCTCTGGCTTCAACTCATTGCTTTCTTCCACCCTTGCCTTGACTCACTTACTGCCTTCTCGTGCCATCCTATCAGTCATATTAACCCCTGTCCATGGCTCACCCCTATTATCCACCACCTCTGATCCTGCTCTCAAGCCACCAAGCACCTCACATGAGTTTGCCAACTTTAAGTTTGCTCTATCTGCATTTAGTGATGCCCTTTCCCTGGCTAAAGACCACTATTACTCCACATTAATCAAATCTCATTCCCACAACCCCTATCTCTTCTCAACATTTGCTTCCCTTCTGAAGCCTCTCTGTCCTCCCACACCTTCCTCTTTCTCTGCACAGGATCGTCTCTCCTTTTTCAACAAGAAGATTGATAAACCGAACCTTGCCATTGCTTCTCAACCCTCACCCTCCTTCATTTCCTTCCCTATTCCCCCTCCTGCCTCTCTTCTCCCCAGCATCCCTTGATACGGTCACCTCCCTCCTCTCTTCATCCAACCCCTTCAAATGCCCCTTTGATCCCATTCCCTCTTGCCTCCCAACAGCAATTGCCTCCCCACTGCGCCTTCTTTACTGCACATTGCCAATCTCTCCCACTCTACTGGGTCATTTCCACTGGCTTTCAAACATGCCACTGTCTCCCCTATCCTTAAGAAGGCCACTTTTGACAGTTATTGCCCCATTTTGCTTCTACCTTTTGCTTCCAAACTCCTGGAGCAGGCTGTCCACATGTGCTATCTTGATTTCCTTTCTTCTAATTCCTCCTTTGACCCCCTTCAATTGGGCTTCCACCCTCTCCACTCAACTGAGACTGCCCTCACCAAAATCACCAATGGCCTTCTCTTAGCTAAGTCTAAGGGCCTCAACTCTATTCTTGTGCTCCTTGACCTCTCTGCTGCCTTTGACACTGTCGACCATGGCCTCCTCCTGGATTCACTATGCTCCCTTTGTTTCTGTGACTGTTCTCGACTGGTTCTCTTTGTATCTCTCAAACCAGTCCTTCAGCATTTCTGTTTCTGGTACCTTCTCTATGTCGCTTCCTCTCTCTGTGAGAGTTCCCCAAGGTTCTGTCCTGGGCCCTCTTCTCTTCTCCCTTTACACTCTTTCTCTGTGTAAACTCATTGAATCTCATGGCTTCCAGTACTACCTGCGTACTGATGACACGCAACTCTCTCTCTCTCCACTCCTGTGCTGTCCTCCTCCATCCAGTCTCGTATTGCTGACATCTCTGCTTGGGTGTCTCACCACCAACTCAAGATTAATATGGCCAAGACCGAACTCATCTTCCCTCCAAAATGTTCCCCTCTTCCTTCCCTCTGTTTCCATTGAGGGTGTCACCATCCAGCCTGTCCCTCAGGCGCGTAGCCTAGGATTCATTGTTGACTCTTCCCTCTCCTTTTCACTTCAGATCCAGGCTGTTACCAAATCCTGCTGCTTTGCGCTGAATAATATTTCTAACATTTGGCCCTGCGAAAACCCTAATCCATGCTGTAGTCATCTCTCGCCTTGACTATTGTAACTTACTTTTACTAGTCTCCCCTGCTCTGATCTTGTTCCCCTCATCTCTATTCAACGTTCTGTGGCCAAAGTCATCCACCTTGCCCAACATTTTGACCACGCTCAGACCCCCCTCTTCACCCTACACTGGCTCCCTAGCCTCTACAGAAATGCATTCAGCACAAGCTCCTGGTCTTCACCTTCAAGGCTCTTCATGGCCTTGCTCCCTCATATCTCTCTGCTCCTGTATCCTGCCACATTTCTGTCCGGGAGTTTCGGTCCTCCTCTGCCCCCATCCTCGCCTGCTTGAGACTCTCCTGCTCCTCTAAATGTCTTCAGACATTTAGCTCCTCTATACCTGGAACTCCCTCCCTGGATACATTTGTTCTGCTCCCTCCAACTTTCAAATCCCTCCTGAAAACCTACCTCTTCTGTCAGGCTTTCCCTGGCTCATCATGAGTGAATTGCATCCTCCTCCCTCAGAATCTCTTCACTGTAACTAAGGCCACTTGTCCACATTACCGCACCACTGAAACTCCCGGCAGGGAAATCTCCTGGCAGTAGATTCTTAGGGCATTCTGTGCATGTGGGCGCTTGTAAAAAGCTGCATCCAGCGCCTTTTTCCTTTGATTGGCAGGGTTGGATTTTGAGCCCTGACAATTAAAAGAAAAAAAGCCGCTCATTGCAGCTTTTTACAAGCACCCAGGTGCACAGTGTGCCATAAGAATCCCCCACTGGGAGATTCTGTGACACGGTAATGTGGGCAAGTGGCCAAAGTTAAGCATGTGCACCTGCATCTTCTCAAACTCATGTCTGTATCCTTGTCTCTCCTGATGTTTACCTCTCCCTTGTCTCCCCATTCCTTGCCTCTTAGATTGTAAGCCCTTTGGGGTAGGGACCCATCTATACTGATTGTACAGTGCCAGGTACACTGCTGGTGCTATATAAATATAATAATAAAATTATTTTTAAATAATAATAATAAAAAAATGGACAGACACACACCCTGAAGCTAGAATGAGAGAAAGGTGCACACCCTGTCCACACTGCCACCCACCCAGAAGAACCAGAGAAAAAGAGAGAGAGACCACATCTGTGCCCCCAACTAGCTGCCACCCCCCAGAATGAGAGAGAGAGAGAGAGACCATCTGTAGCCACACCTGCTGCCACTAATCAGGATGAGTGAATGAAGCCTGTCTATCTTTCCTATGTCCTACCCCCAGGGGTGGAGGGGTGATCTCTGACAGCTGAAGATGCCCTGCCAGTTTGGGGGGTTGCAATGCTGCCTCCCTGGAGCAATCTGTGTGAGCAATCCATGCTAGAAGATGCCCTGCTAGTCTAGGGGGTTCCAATGCTGCCCCCTGGGGCAATGTGTGAGCTGAAGATGCCCTACCAGTTTGTGGGGTTCCAATGCAGGAACAGGGCACTCTGCAAGCTGAAGCCGCCCTGTCAGTCTAGGGGGTTCTAATGCTGCCCCCCTCCCCGAGGTGTTCTGTGCAAGCTAAAGATGCCCTACCAGTCTCGGGGGGGGGGGTGTTTTCCAATGCTGCCCCCCCAGGCTCTCTATGAAAGTTGATATCCTGCCAGACTTTGGGGGGAGGGGGCAATGCCAAATGCCTACTCTGCTCCTCCACCACCACCACCAGTGATTGCTCCCACCAGTGTGTGTCTATCTGTCTCTCTCTTACACACTCACACACACAAACATCCTGCCCCCTGGGGTGCTCTCTGCAACTTAATTCCCTGCCAGACTTTGGGGTGCCAATGTCAATGCCAGTGCCAATGTCTGCTCCCTCTGCTCCTCCACTGACTGCCACCACTGACTGCTTCTGCCAGTGTGTGTCTCTGTTACACAAGTCCTGCTCCCCCAGGCAATCACTGCAAGTTGATGCCCTGGACACACCTTGGAGTGCCAAGGTCAGTACTATATGCCCATAACTGCTTGCCACCAGCTGAAGGCTTGGTGGAGGAAGGGGAGTTGTATTGGGGGGAACCAGTCTGCTGGAAGTGCCAACAGCTGAGGCTTCTGTCTGTCTGTCTCCTCCCCCATCCAGGTATATTTCTCCCCCTTAATTGGGCTTAGCTGTCCTGAAAGTGGCAGCCGAAGGAGTCCATTGGTGGGTGGAAGTGGCAGTGGTGTCCAGGACTCCTGGACGTCATCATGTTTAAAGACTGCCCTTACTCCTCCGCCTGTGGACAGACACCCTCTCTACTGCAGAGTGTTGCTTCCTGCTGTGAATATTGAGATAGGGTTGTATTTTTGAGGGGGGGCGTTGTTTGTTTCTTTTGTTTAGTTAGCTTTTTCATTAGTGGAACACAATGGAGCTCTGCTCCAGGGCACTTAGGCCCTGGAGTTTAGATGAGGAAATAAAGCTAGCAGAAGATATTTCATTACCTGCTGGGAAGCATGTTTTATTACACAATCAAAATTGACTCAATTTTACCCATTGGGAATAGATACATTATTGAATAGGAAGTATGCAGCTGAAAAGCATAATGCCCAGCTGGCTACTACAGGTCACTGCCCTGGAGTGGAAGATGTTCCCAGTTTGTTAACCCGGTATAAACTCCTTGAGAAATCTCTTAATTCCCTGGGGGAGACTTTTAAGCTATTTGCTAAGCAAAACAACATATTTTTGATCAATAAGTTTAGAAGCATAGAGGACAAACTAGAAGGTTTGGCTGAAACAATTTTTCATCTAAAGGTTCTGACAGTGGGGGGGTCTTTGGCTTGAATTTTCAAATGCAGTCAGCACTGCAGATGCACCAGTAACAGCTGGTGCTGTGATGTGGGATGGTTGCTCTCAAACTAGTGTTAATTGTGAGGATAAGGCCTCCTGTACCTGGACAAGGGAAGAAAAGGCAGCCTTGTGAATAAGATATTGTCCCTCCCCGCTAGGATAGGAGAGGAGATACTCTCCTCATGGAATATCGAAGGATTTAGAAGTAAACTGCTAGATAGAGAGTGGGTGGATCTTGTATGTCAGTATGACATTATCTGTCTCCAGGAGACATGGATGTCAGAGGAAGAGGCGGCTTCATTAGACTTTGTGGGATACCAAACTTTTTTTAGACCCAGTATTTGGATCGAAAAGAAAGGCCGGTTTGTTGGAAGAGTAGTTACTCTGATCTCTCTGTGCCTACCAGGGGTTTGTAAGCTCATCCCAACTAAATTGGACAGCTGTGTTACCGTTAGATGGATTGGCTCTTGTGCCATAGAATATTTGATTATAAATAATAGGGATGAGCGAACAGAACATGGTTCGGATGTTCGGACGTTCAGTCTGAAACCTGAGTTTGGGTTCGGCTTTTCGGTTCGGCAGAGTTCGGTTTGGCCAAACAGCCGAAAATAGCACTGTCGATACCAAAACCGAATTCAAATGTTTTTTTTCAGTATCAGTATCATTTGACCCTGAAACCACCCCTGGTCTCCACCCCTGGTGCCAGGAAGTCTGCTCCTCAGCTGCCTCTCACTTCCAGTCACGTTTTTCCCACCTTCCAGTCATGTTTTTCCCACCCCCGAACTCATCCAAACTTTTCCGAACTGTTCAGCCATTCAAGCGTTCGGTTTGGACTTCAGTTCGGTTATCCGAACAGGCCGAGTTTGGTCCAAACTCCGAACTTCCGAACTGTGTTTGCACATCCCTAATAAATATGCATGTACCTCCAGAAACTTCATCTTGGTATACTGATGATGTTTGGCTTAAGTTTAAAAAGGACCTTGAATTCTTCATAGATTCATCTCTTGAAGCCATTTTACTGGTGATTGGAGATTTAAATGCTGGAACAGGAATACAACTGGATGCCTGCCTAGATATAAGTATGTTAAGCACCCTGGAAATCCCTATGAGAGCCTCTAAAGACCTATTAATTAATAAATCAGGAGTTGAACTGAAGGAAATTCTAGACAATCATAATTTGATTATATATAATGGGTCCATTTTGTGTCGGCAGACCCTCAGCACTGTCTACCTTGTTTCCAGAACTTGTTCTCCTTTATAAGGAGATGCCTTGCCTCCCAGCTGAGGCCTAAGGCATTGGGGTATAATCAACCCTGGTTTGACAATGACCGTAGGTGATTAAACCTGCAAGTCATGAAAACTGCCAGGCTAATGAAAGGGAACCCATCGGCTGTAACAATTAGTGGGTATGTGAAGCTGAAAACCCAATATAAACTTCAGCTTAGAAAGAAAAAATTCAATTTTCAGAAGAGTCTTTGGTCAGATCTAGAAGATGCTGTTGCTCAAAATGACTCTACACATTTCTGGGCTATTGTTAATAAGGGCTTCATAGGAAATTTACCCCTCTTGCAACATCATATAGATAGCCTTATGGCAGGACCATTTCTTAAAAACGTTTAATATGAAAAAGAACTGAGCACGCGCGTGCCCTAAGCAGATGTGGAAAGCGGGGCTCCCCTCCCAGACTGGACCTAATTAGTTTTTAAAGCACCGCGGGGTGCCGCAGCCAGCATAAAACAATCAACAAATGCTGGGGACAAATCGGGGAAGAAGAAAAACCAATAGCCAGCTGAAAATTGAGCGTTTCTACCTACGGGAAAGAAACGGGGCCCTGCAGCACTCACCACCCAGGCCGGTAAGCAAAATGCCGGACACAATCAGACAGACGGAGGGAGGCAATGATGCAGCAGCTAACAGGGAGCTGAAAGACTTGATAAGAGGCCTGAGGCAAGACCTGGGGGCTGCAGCACAAGCCAGGAAAAAACTGGCAGCAGAGGTGAATAAACTGCAGATGGCAACAGATCTTAACATTAAAAAGCTGGAGGGACTATCTAAAAGAATGGAGACAGCAGAAACCAGGATAACGAGCATAGAGGATCATTCCCTGGGAAATGAAGACCAGATCAGGAAAAGAGAAAGTGGATTTTTTAGAGGAAAAAACAGAAGACCTGGAAAATCGCTCCAGGCGCTCAAATCTAAGATTTACTGGCCTAGCAGAGGGTCTAGAAAAGGGAGACGCCAGACAATTGATTAAAGAACTGCTGCAAGAACTCTTCTCAGGGGTCCCATACATATAGCAGGCCAGAATGGAATGGGCACACTGAACAGCCAGACAAGCCCCGAAGGATGGAGAAAATCCACGCACTATTATTGTTAAATTCCTGGAATTTCAGGTGAAAGAAAGAACTCTAAGACAGGTTAGGAGTAGGGGCGGGAAAACCGGTAAATCCGGTATCCGATAATGCCGGTACCGGGCGTACCGGCATTATCGGATTCGACCCGGTAAATCCGGTCCGAGTACCGGATTCCGGGTACCGGATTTTTTTACATTGCAGCCATTTAAAAATGGCTGCAATGTAAAAACTTAAAGCCCCACCCTTTAAAAAAACAAACCCTCCCCGAGTCCAGGCTGCGCGGGTGGAAGGGGGGACACCGCCGGACCGCCCGCCGCCGCCGCCAGAGCTCCGCAAGGTAAGCAAGCTATGAACTTTAGTAGGGGTGATCCC
>QEPC01010134.1:302469-319517 GCA_003113815.1 Sphenodon punctatus | reverse complement strand
AGCTAAAAGCAAGGAAGAGGCCATTGCAGTAGCTGAGTACATGTTTTAATTTAATAAGTACGTTTGTTGACAGTTTTATGCAATAAGGACATTGAGGGGAGGAAAGAGGGGAGGGAGAGGAGCAGGGGAGTCTATGGTGATGGGGGGGGCAAAGTCCATTTCTTGTCCCTGGGCCCATTCCAACCTAGCTACACCCCTGAGTGCAGGCAGGCTAAGGCGGATTTGTTACGGCTTAAGAGACGATGGCACGCTCAAAGGATACCTCCCCACAGGGAAGCATTTATCATAGTGAGAGAAAGACTTATAAGCTCCTCAAAGAGAAGAGAGTGGCTAAATAGGAGCAGACATGGGCAGAGTTACAGGCTGCAGCTCTTTTAAAAGATGTGACCAGATTTTGGAGGGTCATTGGTACTTTTTTGAAGTTTAGACCTTTCTGTACTCCGACCTCTGCTGCGACCATTATAAAAGAAGAAATTTGGGTGGTTTATTTCCAGGCAGTGTTTGCTGGCACTAGTGATGATTCTGCCCCTCCTTTGGGCAGCTCTCTTACTGAGGGGGATTATCATGCTCATTTTGAGGTAGATTGCAATTTATCTGTAGCATATTGTTTTTCTCCTATTGTAACTGAAGAAACTGTGTTTCATTATATTTTAGCTTTAAAACCAGGCAAGGTCCCAGGTTTTGACTATATTCCGCCCAAATTATTTAAAGAGAATGCTGCTTGGTGGGCCCCTATACTTGCTAGACTATTTAATTCCTGTAGGCAGTTGCCCTCTTCTTGGAATATTGCCATTATAATTCCTATATTCAAGAAGAAGAGTAAGGTGGACCCAGCCTGTTACCGCCTGATTAGTCTCTTTCCAATATTTAGCAAAATCTACTCGCAATTCCTATTCGAGGAGTTGGAGCTGTGGGTATCTGAAAAGCAATTATTGACTGAGGAGCAGTCAGGTTTTCGGCAAGGAAGATCCGTATTTGATAACTGTTTTATTCTGATGCATTTAATTGGCAAGCACATCTCAATAAGGGCAGGGAACCTTTACGTAGCATTTATTGATTTTTCTAGAGCCTTTGACTCAGTTGACAGGAAGACGCTATGGGTCAAACTACTTGAAATGGGCATTAATCATCACCTACTTGACCTGATTATAGAATTGCACTCTGACTCCAGAGCAGTTGTGAGGTTAGATATTACTAGCAACCTCTCTAGGTCTTTCCATGTCTCTGCTGGAGTTTGGCAAGGATGCCTGTTGGCACCTTTATTATTTAATTTATTTTTAAATGATTTAGTTCTTGAGATTATTAAGTCTAGTGATACACCACCAAAAATTGCAGATAGACCTGTTTCCATTCTATTGTATGCCGATGATGTTGTCCTGCTTTTGCAAACAGGACAAGATCTTCAGCAAGGTTTAAATCAATTGAATCAATACTGTCTTACTAATAATTTGGGAATTAACCCCCCAAAGTTTCAGGTAATCAGATTTGGCCATAGAAGAGTGAAGTATACATAGAGGGTGGGCGACCATGTTATCTCTCAGGTACCTGATTATGTTTACCTGGGTGTGTCATTTGCTGAATCTAGGTCCTGGATGCTACATAAAAACAGGATAATTGCAAAAGCTAAACAATCAGTAGATTTAGCCTTGAAACCTTACCTGACTTCCATGCAAGAGTTCCAACTGCGCAGAGCATTTACATTAGTGTATTTTCATTTATTTGACTCTGCTGTTACCCAAGGGAGGGCAGTAGGGGTTGAATACTGTAAAAGAGTTTGCCCTTGCTATTTGGCGGAGATAGAAACACTAGAGCATGTACTGATCAACTGTCCTCTCTATACTGAATTGTGATTGTGCTGGGTGGCTCAGTTGCCAGAGTTTAATTTATCTTTTACTGTATACCAAAAAATGTGTAACCTGTTGGCTACAAAAGATCATACAGTTATAAAAGCTGTTGCATGGTTTTTCTTCCTGACCTTTAGAAGGCGGCGGGCTTTGTCATAAAATGGAGTATCAAACTATATGCCTATTTATTTCATTGATAACTCTGTGAATGGCTGATTCTGGTCCTTTGCCTAATCTATCTCTTGCCTAACCTATCTCCCGGGGAGCTGTAATATATTTTGTAGTACTTCTCATATTGTGGCAGTAGGAGAGTTTTAAAATTTGTTTTATGTTTGAGAATTTAGGAAATATTCTTGTTTTCTATTGCATTTTATTTGTCCATTGGGATTTTATTTATATTTTGCTGATATTGTGATGGCAGATTGCTATAGACAATAAATCATCATCCTCATCCTCATAATCATGCTTGCCACCAGTGCCTGCCTGCCCCTCCTCGTTCTCATAAGTCTCTGCTAGTTTAAGTCCAACAGACTTGGGACAGCATGTCTCCTTTGTCAGTCCCTGCTGCTTCTCAGTGTCAGCTTGCCCACTGCCTGTGCCCCTGATGCTCCATCTTTTGCCTGCCTGCTGCGTGCCAGTCTCTCCCTGATATTTTGTTTCCAAGAAGTTGAAGCCTTGTTGGGGCACACACCAGCATCTATCTCCCCATTCCTCTCTGGGTCACAGTGCCTGCTAGTGTCTGCTCTTGCTCTGTCCCCTGCCCGCATGCTAGGTGCCAGTCTGTCAGTGATATTTCTACCACTCTGTAGCACTCTTGGCAACTTTGGGGAAGGGGAAAATGTGCTTCGGAGGCAAAATACAAACGCTTCTTAAGATTTAGAAAGCCCTACAGTGATTCCCCTTGGAAACCAATGCAAAAATGATAAAAATAATGGGGGGGGGGGAATCATAAAAAATAAATAAATTTAAAAACAAAAATGAAAACTGAAAAGCCCCTTGTGCACACACATAATATGTAGCATTCCTGATGCTGAGGAACTTATTTCTGGGGGAGCAGACATGGTAAAGGGCCCTGAGGTAGAGGGACTGTTTGCATGGTAAACTGAAAATATTTTTTTTTAGCAGTCGGTTCCCCAGAGGTAGATTGGTTCAATGTGGTGGGAGCACTCAAGGTATATTTAGCAGGCATAGAAACAGAGGAAGGTGACTGCATTACAGGCATACCAAAGAAAGCATAAGGTAGTGCAACAGATGTAGTAGGATTTTGGGAAACCGTTTCAGAGAGAGGTTGAACTCTCTCTTCTATGAATCTCTCCAGCACACAGGCAATTGATAGCATGCTGTCCTTTATTGTATTCCGCAGCAGGGACATAGCCTGTCTGTAGGTTTTTGTTGTTGTTGTTCTTACTCTGGCGATACTCATGTTAGAAGTGGGCCTCCATAGTGGACTTTAGAGAGTTTAATGCACTCAGTGAAGCTTCAGAATATTCCATAAATTCTGTTCTCAGTTCCAGAATCCCCTTTTCCATTACACACCAGCTCACTTTACAACACTGCCTCCGGAGCCGCGCGTTAAGAGAGAAGCCGCGCTGTGCTGCTGGAAGTGACGTACTCCCCGTTGCCAGCAACAGCAGCGGCTGGAAACGCAGTGCTTTGCAGAGTTGCATTCTAGAGACCTCAATTTTCAGGTCTCCAGAATGCACCTCTGCAAAGCACCGCGTCTCCAGCCACTGCCGTTGCCAGCAACGGGGAGCACGTCACTTACGGCAGCGCGGTGCGGCTTCTCTCTTAATGCGCAGCTCCGGAGGCACTTTCAGCAACCTCATCTAAAAGCGGTGTAACAAGGAATGTTCTTTGATCATTTTTGGAAACTGAGGCTGAGAGGTTGAGACTTGCTCAAGGCCACCCAGTAAGTTCATGGTGAGTGTGGAATTTGAACCCTGGATTCCCAGGTCCAAGTCCAGCACCTTATTCACCACATCACACTGGCTGTCTAGGCTGAGAGAGCGTGACTTGCCCAAAGCCACTCAGAGAGTTCAAGGCTAGGGCAGAATTTGAACCCTGGCTACCCAGGTCCAAGTCAAGGACCTTATCCACTACACCACACACATTGCTCTAGTTTCCTCAAAGATTCAGTGCAGAGAGTGGATCTTGGACTGTTCTTTGTTTGGAAAGGTGGGGGAAGCCATGGCTAACCCATGCATTGAGCAGTGATCATGCCAACAACACCACCAGCAAGAGCAATGACCTTTCAAAATGGAAGTGTCTTCCCCTGGGCGTGGTGGAATTGGAATTGGACGTGGCATGCAGGGAATGCTGTGAACCTCACAGGTGTAATCTGACCTGTGGTATTCATGACTGCAGAATACCATAGAGACATTGGTTAGAGGGGAGGTAAACTCTACCTGCAATTCTCTATGGCAGGGGCTTCATTCTGGTATAAACATCTACACAAGCACTCTCTCAATATTATTTTAATTCTGGACAAAATAAAACCTGTAAAATGTGGTTTTATCATTCTGGAATAAAACTAGGAATCAGATTTATTTATACCATGATATCTGTCCACATGAACACTTAATCCCAGGATTAGAGGCATTTATCAGCACCAAAGTCTCTCAATGGAGGCAAAATTACCATCATCTCCTTTCCTGGGTGAGTCACCTACACCTGCAAGGTCACAGGGAGTTGGGCTGTTACGCAGGAGGCGAGTGACCAAGATCTGCCCAGCACCCAAAAGGAGCCTTAAGCTATTGTTACTAACCCTGCATCTTGGCAGGCAGGGGCTCCCTGATGAGCATTGGTTTACCACTCTGCACAAAATCTGGCTATAAGTGAAGTCCTACAGCAGCCTGCAAGGCTCCCATCTCAGGACAAGTGGTAAATACTAGTCTGGGGCAGCTGTACTAGGCACGCACTTTGGTACCAAGGCAGCTGGTGGAAAGGGCCCATCCTGAACTGGAGTTGCACTGCCCCTGAACAAAACCCTTTCCATGGGGAAGGGCTGCATGGTGGGGGAGTTGTGGGTAGCTGTGAGTGTCACAGCAAAGAGCAGTTTATCTTGCCAACAAGGCTTCCTGGCTTGTACTTTAATGCCAATCTTCTTCATGCCTCAGTCCCCAGCTCAGGCCAGCGCTGCCAGTCTCCACTGCGTTATCACCCTAACTCCAACCTGCTGAGCTGCCATTAATGAGCCTTTACCTGTCCTGGTCTTGGCAGCCTAGCTATTTGGGCACTTGGCTGCTATTTATGGATGCTAAAAGCTTGTGCTACTCTGTGCTGTGGGCTGTCGCTTCAGTGATTGCGGAGGGCCATCATCTCTATTTGCAGAAGTGAAGAGGCTGCATATCAGAGGATGCACCTTCCCCTTCCTTCCATTAACATTCCCCCGGCGTGCCAGCCCAGAGCAAGCAGGAGTGCCAGTCACATCATCACACACACAGGCTGGATTCCCTGTTCCATTCTCCTGGTGCCTTCCTGGGAAGCTTGGCTGCAGAATTGTCTGCAGAACTTCCAATTTGCTGCAAGCAGTTATGTTTAATAAGCAGTGAATGAATGAATAAAATTTTATTTACGGCTAGCTTTCGCCATTGCCTCTAGAAAATATACAACACACAGACAAACATAAAATATAAATGCATAACAATAACTATGAACCTCGATAGACAGAACAATTTACCATATATTTCACGTTGGTTCTGATACAACATCCTAATATCTATACCTTAGTTGACATACTCTTATCTCTACTATACACTCTTCCTGATTAGGATAATTACCAACAAATATCTTGCTCTTCTGCGGGCATTACTACGGCATGGCTTAATCCTTATTTGGAGAAATGGTAATAACCTCCTGATTATCACTAATTCCAACTCCCACAGCTACCACATTTTAACGACCCACATCGATTGTAACCAATTTATCGGGATGGCTAAGCATACAACCACCTCTACTTTAAGGTCTTGTACCCTGTTCTTAGTGGCACCCATGCCTTACTCTTCTACGGGGGTCAAAGCTTGGCCCCTGCTAAGAAGAGTAATATCCTCCCAATTGATACTGGTTCATGCCCCTAGATCTACGTCGTTTTAACCCATACGCTCTAACTTTACCCAATTCGCCCTAACGTTCGAACCAAGCCTTTTCTTTTTAAATTTCACATATCCTGATCTTTTCCGCCAACTGGATGTAAGTTGCCACTGCCTTGCACTCAGTCTCTTTAGAAAGTTTCAATATATATTCGGTTTTATGATCCAAATCAAAGTACTCCTTCCCCCAAAATAAAGGGGTAATCCATGTTTCCCTTATTGCTTCGTATAACAGGCACTTAAATAAAATATGTTCAATTGTTTCCATTTCTCCCACCTGGCAAATACAGTTTTGCCATTCATTTGGGAAGAGCTTTGTACCGAGCTTGAGTCACTGCAGTCTCAATGAGTTGACATCACATCCTGGTAAAATTCCTGCGAAGCTCTTGTGCGCTCAATACATCTAAGTATCCTTCGAAGCCAAAAAATTCCTTCACCTGGCTAAACCAGGGTGCTGCCTTCCAATCTACCAAGGCCGCCATGTCCTCCTGCCTACCTATATCCAAAATTCTCTCTGTTGTTACCCTTTTTTGCTGTGCTGGCGACATTGGCCACAGCATCTGAACTGAGATATGCGAACACGGACTTCAGCCATGGGCACCCTATCACACTGCCAATTTCCAGCTTCTCCTTAAGGCAGAGAAAGGGCAGTGCCTTATTATCCTGTTGTTGTAGACGTATCCAAAACTTCAGCACTGTCAACCTCCTTAGGCAGTCGATGGAGAAAAACCCCATCTCCGCCCTTACTGTAGACCCCAGTACTGCCTGTGGTACCCCTAGAAGCTGCCTAAGGAACTTATTCTGGGCTACCTCTAACCCACCTACATTTTCTCCAGCCATTATCTCTTGCCCATATGTCAAAACAGTCTGAACTTTAATTTTGTAAATCTCCAAAACCTTTGATGTAGCTACCGCCACAGAACGTCTTGCCAGCACTAATATAGCTTTGGAGGAAGCTTTCACCTTATCTGATATATATTTAGCGTGCCCCCTCCATGTTCCATTCTTGCTGAACATTATTCCCAAGTAACAAAAGGAATCCACTTGCTCCAAGTCCCCCCCTTGCAGAGACCATTTATATTTTTTTGTTCTTTTCCCCACCATCATAATTTTGGTCTTTGCATGGTTTATCTCCATTCCTTTCTTGGAGCAATAATTCCCACATGCTTCCAGCAATGTTTGTAACCCTCTTCTAGTCTGCGATATCAGCACAATATCATCAGTGTACTGCAATAGCGGTACAGCATATGTCTTAATTTTAGGAGCACAGTTATTCTGATCTTCCAGTATCTCACTCAGGTCACTCAAATACAGGTTGAATAACAAAGGGGCCAGTACACACCCTTGACGCACTCGCTTATTTGTTCTTATCGGGACTGTATAAGTATTGTCCAAGGGTATCCGAATCCTGGCCATATTTTCTGTATGCAGTTGTACAATTAGTGCTAACAGATTCCTAGCAATGCCTAATTGGCGTAATTTGTCCCAGAGCTCTTTCCGTGGAACAGAATCAAAGGCCTTTTTGAGGTCCACAAATGCCAGAAAGAGGTAGGTACGCCGCATAGACACATACTTATAAATTAAGTGGGATAATATGAAACAACTGTCCATTACCGAGCAGTCCGTTTTAAACCCGAATTGCACCCTCGGTATCAGTTCCTGCTTTCGGGCCCAACTATCCAATCTATTCAAAAGTGTTTTCCCGTATAGCTTCCTTAACATTGGCAGGAGGCTGATCAGTCTATAACAGGCCAGATCATTCTGATCTTCTTTTTTAAACAGAGGCGTAATTATACTAATTCCCCACTCTTTGGGAATGGCTTTTGTCGAATTTATATGTGAGAAGATTTTTGCCAATAGATTTTTGCCCACCATTCCGGGAAACCCTTAAACACCTCTGGGCAGATAAAATCCTGCCCCGGTGCTTTATTAGCTTTTAACATCCTTATTTCCTGACTAATTTCTTCCTCTGATACCTGGACACGAAACCCCGGATACTTGTAGGTCACATCTTCTTTCACATAACACCCCTTATTTCCATCACAAGAATCATCCTGTTCTTTATCATAGAGCAACTGTTCATAGAAATTGCTCCAATCACTTGCTTTTAACTTGGAGACTTTGGAAACAATTCTGTTTCCCCCAAATGACCGCACTAGTATCCAAAAAAGTTTGGAGTTACCGGTTGCCGCAGCGACCTTAAGTTTTGCCCAAAACAGGTTTTCATGCTGTTTTTTCTTTCGTTTTAATAATTTTTATACGCTATTCTGGCATTAACCAATCTTTGCCTTGTAGCATCTGTTGGAACACAAACCCATTCCTTGTGCTTCCTATTTAAACTCTTCTTTGAAAGAATACACTCCTCACTAAACCATTTGCCATGGTTTCTAGGCCTTCCTCTCCATTTTTTGGATAATACCTCCCTTCCCAGTTTATCTAAGACTGCCAAAAGACTCTGCAGCATATTGGGCATATCATTTATTTCCTTTCCTGCCTGTATTGCCACCAGTGCTCCTAATTCACTTTCTTGGAGAATCTCCATTGTGCGGCCTAATATTGCTGTACTCCATCGCACCCTAATTCTTAGTAAACTCCCTCTTCCTTCTTTAGTGTAGGACCCCATCGTGGACTCGATATTCATGACATACTTAACCACTAATGGCATATGGTCAGTTTCGGCCCTAGGCACAATTGCAAAATCCTCAAAACATTCATGGTGTGTGTGTGTGTGTACCAACATATAGTTGATGATACTTCTTCCATCTGAACTTATAAACGTATATTGTCCCTCTAAATCCCCACCTCCATGCCCATTTAACAGGATTAGATCTAGTGTTTTCATTAGCTGGCTCATACTAACCCTGGTTGCCAAGGTTTTCTCGTCACTTGATATGCGCTCAGGAATGTTATAAGCAGCATACATTGACGAGTTCAATTCCAACTCCTCACTATTCCCCATGCGCGTATTAAAATCTCCCATTACAATGGGGATTGCTTGGGGATATAGGTCCTCAATCTGTTTCACATAGGATTCCCGTTGTCTCCAAACCTCCATTTCGTAATATTGGGATGTGGGTGGAGGAACATAAACATTTATTATCAGGAGATTTACACAGGCATCCCCCACCCCCCTTACTGCTTGAAAATCTTTACTAGGAGATGGAATTAGACAAAATTCCTGCACATACTTATCCCTTATCAGGATTGCTAAGCCTCCCGAAATTCTACCCTTCGTCCTCTGCTTAGAACCCCCCTGTGAAAACATAACCTGGGACTACCAGGTCCATGGTTTCATGTATCCAGGTCTCTTGCAACACTATTGCATCATAAGCTGTTAACAAAGCCATACAGTCTGGATCCAACAGTCTAGATTTTACACCCGCGATGTTCCAAGAGATCATATCTAAACATGAAACTTTGTTATCTACTCTATCAGGGCTCGCTCCTTTAATACCCCCTTTTATACCAATCAGTCAATTTCCATGACTCAATTTTTCCTGCAGGGTGGCAAAACTTTCCTGTTCCACCTCAACTTCTATTGTCTCCCAGTCCTTCCCCACACACCGTGCAACTCTCTGTTTAATATTTGGTTTTTGTACGGGGGTTCTCATTGGCTGAACTTCCCTAATGGTACCCTCCATTAGTTGTTCTATCGTACTTTGGTTTGGTGGCGAGGACCCCAACTCATCACTGAATAGCATACGTGCTGCCATTAACGCCTGCCCATCCATCTGTGGTTGGTATGCAATACCATTAAAAGTATTTTTCCCTGCCTGATAAACCACTTCCTTCATCTGGAGTTTCCCCCTAATGACGTCCAATCTTTGGATCCATATATCCTGTTCTAGTACTGACAACCCTTCAAAGGTGGAGATCAACAGTGACTTATCCCCCTCCTCCTCTTTACTCAGCAAATGCTTCTTAATTTAAGCTAACCGTTAAGGCCTTTTCAGCAGTTTCAGTGGGAATCCCACTACTGTCGTTTATCAGAGTATCCGGCGTGGCTGACTGTTTACTATCCATTTCCACACACCCTGCGACAGGGGAGACCATAATCAAATTCATCTCCACTTTGTGGGTTTCTGCTATTAAACCCCCACCTTGATTGAGACTCTGGCATTCTCTTCCTCCCTCCCTCTCTACCTCCTTTCGCCCCGTCCTACTTCCAACTTCCACTATATTTGGGGACGAAAAAAGATGACCTTGTCTATACCCATCTATAGTGGGTTGTCTGGGGCCAGCCAGGGAAAAGACCCTGTCTATTGAAACCCCTCTTCTTAGCAGATATTTCCTTTCTTTAAATATCTCTCTCACCCAAGCTTCTGTTCTAAAAAAGACCTTAAGTTTACAATATGTGGATGTAGAACCTAAATACTCCACTGAGCTAAGTTCAGCTGTTTCCACCTTTTGCCCAGTAAGTTGGCTAAATTACACACTATATTGTTCATTGTACCCCGATTTGGAAGTTGACCATTAATATCTTCTGTGACATATAGCCATATAGCTTTGTTATCAATCCACCTTTCCCTCTGCTGACTAATAGACCGTTTTTGGTCAGCAAACGTTCGCACCTTGTGCCCCCTTAACTTTGTTTGAGAAACATCCTTTTGTTGTAGCTCCTGTTGATACTGTACCCCCACCCCCTTACTGCACAATCTTCTAATTTCGACAAAATTTCTTTCAATTGTTCCTTAACCTTTAACAAGGAATTATCAATAGTGGTGATACAATCAAATATAGCAGATACAGTTTTAGCCACCAACATAGTTTGTTCTGCCAAACATTCGATCCGCCTTTCAGCCGACTCTTCTACCTGCTCCTTCACAATCTTCTCCTGAGAGGTAGAGGTGGCGATATCATTTTCTACCTCCTTTTTATGTTCGCCCGGGCATAAGTCCAAGGGGAGATATCTATTACTTAAGGTAACCGCCGGATGGACTGTCGGTTCCACTCTTGAATGCTTTACCAACGGGGTGAGTTCCAACAGCGATGGCGATGGCATCTGTCTACCTGGATTTCTTTCCATCCTATTTGCCCTGCTTTGAAACCACAGGAACCCACAGAGAAAGGCCCCCCAGCTATAGGGTTCGGAGGCAGAGCACCCCTGCGCCCCGCTGGCACCTAAGGCTGCACGCACAAGGGCACGCCCTTGTGCACGCTGCCCTTAGGTGCGCGGCTCCCAGCGCGTGCCCGCAGCGCGGCCACCAGTCTCTCGCCACTGTTATACCCAGTGAGGGTGCAGCGGGCCAATCCCAGACACTCCTTCAGGTATCAGCAGTTGAGCTCTGCACAAACAGAGCCCCGATTGGCTTTCCAAAGAGTTCCTCACCCTCTCTCTAGGCGCAGTGCAGGTTCTCGTGGCAGAGGTTCATGAAGCAGCAACCCCCTGGATCCAGCCCGTACTTAGTGCTTTCTCCCACTCTCTGCTTCCTCAGTCTGCACGCCAGGCTCTCGCCGCTGTTATACCCAGCGAGGGTGCAGCGGGCCAATCCACGACACTCCTTCAGTTCACTGGTGCTCCACTTCCACCAGGTATCAGCGGTTGAGCTCTGCACAAACAGAGCCCCGGTTGGCTTTCTAAAGAGTTCCTCACCCTCTCTCTAGGCGCAGTGCAGGTTCTCGAGGCAAAGGTTCACGAAGCAGCAACCCCCCGGATCCAGCCCGTACTTAGTGCTTTCTCCCACTCTCTGCTTCCTCCCTAATTAATAAGCAGTGTATTAATGGGCTATGTTTTCAGAGGGGTTTTGGGGAGTCCTCTGGGAAACGGGTTGTTTGCATCATGCTGTAGGGCTGCTTTCTGAGCATGCAGCAACCTAGCCAGGCCTGGAAGCTGGTTGGATGGTAGGTGAGTAAGAAGGGTGGACTTTCTCCTTCTACTAGCCTGTAAAACGGATTCAAACAGCTAAAGAGGGGCTCATGTCACATTGCACTTTTTCTGGAATAAAAAGAGTGCGCGCGTATGTGTATGTGCACGCACCAAAGAGAGAGAATGTACACGCGTTCTCCGATAGGCTATGGGGTTCCATAGCTAGCATTCAGGTGAGTCAATTTCATGCTTAGGACTGAGACACTGGGCAACAACAATGAGCCCCTGCCACACGGAGATCTCAGCTGTTATCAGTCTTGGAAGGAGCCACAAGGGATCTATTCAGGGACTCAGCAGTTTAAACGCCTAACATACTTTAAACCTGCAACCATGGAAGGGCCCTATTCAAGGCCTGTCTCCCCTATTCATTTCTCTCTTCTCTCTGGCTGCTATTGCCTGCCTCCTAATTGTGCCACACATCTGATTGGTTACACCACTGTTCTCTTGTCTGCTTGCATAGGCCCACACTCATAGGGATGGGCGAACGTGGTTCGGAAGTTCGGACTTCGGACCAAACTCGACCAGTTCAGTTGACTGAACCGAACTTCCAAATCGAACTCAATTTTTGAACCGAATTTCCGAACTCGGCTCTGTTCGCCCATCCCTAAAATATAATATTCCATTTAGTTAAATGGGGTTTGAATTTCCGAACTTTGTTCAGAAGTTTGGAGTTCGGACCGAACTTGAATAGTTCAGTTGACCGAACCGAACTTCCGAAGCGAGCTGAATTTCCAAACCAAATTTCCGAACTCGGTTCTGTTCGCCCATCCTTACACACTTCTCCAACCTGGGTCTGGAAGCGGAGAGGGAGACCAGGCCCAAGCACACAGTGGGTATTTTCAGACATTACGAGATCACAGTGAACCACGGTGAATACCCACCTGTGGTCAATGTGTCTCAAACGTCTGTTTGGCAGCCGCCAGATGTTCACCATGGTCAATACCCACATGGGGTCAATTTGAACCACGCTTCCCGGGATAGCAGGGGGAACGTCCCGGGAAGTGTGGTCAAAGAGATCTCCAGCGGGAACAAAAAAAAAGTAACGTCTGGCCGGGCGCCACGGCCCGGGATCCCCAGCGGGATCCTGGGCCGTGGCGAATCCGGTCCGACACGGCAGCCGCATTGGCCCCGCCACCCACCCGTCTCCCCGGAGGGCGGGCGGCGGGAGCATGGAGGGGGCAGGGCCGTGCAGCCGCACGTTGCGCCGCGTGGCCCCGCCCCCTCCCAGATTCCCCGCCGGGATCCCCCGGCACATCTGTTATGGCGTGACGGGTGACCCCGGTGGGGAATGAATGGGGTGATTTCGGTACGGGACCAACGGGCCCCGTAATGTCTGAAATCACCCAGTGATTGGCTCCTTGCTCTGCTGAGTCTGGCAGAAGATCATGGCTGCATTGCTCAAAGTCCCAAAGGACCCAGGCACCCCTTGCAGACAGCTGCAGGCCTGGCCCCATGGACAACAGGTGGGGGGTACCATAACTGGGAGGACTGGGCTGCCTACCTCAATGGCTGCTGAAACATGAGATGCTGTGGGCCCTGACTCTGCAGGATGGAATCAGGGGAAGGTCCAACATACTCGTGACACTGGCACCAGCCCAGAGAAGGAGCAAAGCATGTTGGTATTTCTGTGGTGCACCCTCTCCTCCCTCCACGCCCAGTGGAGTCCCTGGGGCTCCTCTCCTAGGGCAACTCCCATTTCATTCCAGTGTTGTGATCAGTGATGTTGGGCAGAAAATTTTCTGGCTCTAAAAATGCATCATTTCATACAGGATACCAATACCAGTCAAATTGGGCAGCTTCAAAGTTGTAATTAACTTTTTATATATGCATTTCTGAATCAGATTTGCCTCAATCTGAACTGGAACTAAAAAGTAGTGTAAGCAGCACTTCTACAGACAGTGACAGTGAAACTGAAGGGGCCCAATGAAAGTTAAACTCTGTTGAAGTAGCTCAGTGGACAACATTGGCATGTTGTGCACCGTTCTTTGGGTGTGCTGTGTCAGCAATGCCTCCAAATTAGTATGTTAACAGTTTTTAGTGCCTTAACCTTTTTTCTTAAAATGTAAACAATTTTAAATTGTATGTTACTAAGTTATGTCTTAAAATATGTACAAGTAATTCCAATAAAAATAATTTCCAAGTAAAGCTTTGAATTTGTTTGAATATAACATTTATCCTAAACCACATTAAGTGTACTTTATTGATTCCACCCCACCCCACCCCAATTAAATATTTCACTTCAGCTACTTTTGGCTATTGGAAAAACTTTTGATATATTTATCCAGCACATAAAATTAACAGTATACTTTTTGAGTTTTGATTAATATAATTCATAATATATAGAAGGATGGAAGTGGAACGGGAGAAATTAAATATAATCGAGGCTAATGAAATTAGGAAGAAGGTGCTCTTTCTTAATCAAATGATTTTTTAATTTGGAGATAAATCAGGAAAATTATTAGCAAGGAGATTAAAGGATAAGATTAAGAAGGAATCTATTGTTAATAAAAATAATAGGTTACCAACATATAATAAGCAGGAGATTTTATCTGAGTTTAAGCAATTCTATGCCTCTGACTGGAGCTGGACTAAAGGACTTATTGGACAGAATACACCTGCCTAGGTTAATGGATGAAGATAGGTGTATGTTAGAGGTCCCAATTTTGGATCAAGAAATAAAAGAAACAATAGATGACCTGAAGAGTAATAAATCTCCAGGGCCTGATGGATTTACAGCTGATTTGTTAAAGGTTACTAACGAATATATTTCTCCTTATTTGAGGCTACTTATGCAGAAATGTTTGGTAGAAGAAAAGATACCTGAATCATGGAAAGAAGCAATATTTATTGTTTTACCAAAATCAGGAAAGGATAGGCAGCTAGCAGAATCTTATAGACCTATATCTTTGCTAAATACTGATTACAAGATTCTTGCTTCTATGTTGTATTCTCATTTAAATAGAGTAATTGGTAAATATATTCACCCTGATCAGACAGATTTTAGTAAAGGTAGAAAGATGGTGGATAATGTAAGAAGAATTATTGATCTACTTGATTAATATAAGTCAAATAAACATGCTAAATAAAATCCCAACTGATTTAGGGCATAGGAAAATTTTCCAGAAAATTTTAAAACGAAAACCTTTCTGGAAAACCCAGAAGTGGAAGTTCCACGATGGCACTTTCTGGTTTTGTATGTCTGTTTTTTAAGGAGAGAAATGGACTGGAGACTTATGGTGTATATCCTGTTTATTTACACATTTACAAATTGAGGAGTGTTGGATATGAAACAGCTAGCAGCTCCTGCCTGTGCTTCTTCAGGCAGACACCATTGGATCCTTCCCTCAAAGTCCAACAATCCAGGAGGTCCCCGAAAGGACCTTTGCCTTTCCCCTAAAGCTTCCAGCTTGCTATGTGCCCAGTCAAGCTCCAGCTCAGTTCTGCCCAAAGCACCCGAAATAGCCAAACAGGTTTCATTGCTCTTCCAGCCACACCTCCGCTTTGTGTCAAGTCATATGCTCAAACAAAAGGATGAAGATGGTCCTCCAAAAGTCACCACCAGTGGGTAGTCAAGACTACATTTCCAAGAGATTGGGACCCAGATTTTCCCATTCCAAGGATCATAACACTACCCCCTCCGTAGCTTGTCTTCATACCAATGACCAATAAATATGGAATTCTGATCCAGCATCTAGGATGTACCCTATTCCTATTGGAAGAATAAGAACACATTAACAAGCATACAGAAATGGAAAACAGACAAATATTTACAGTGTGTTCTCTTTCCCTCTAGACAGAGAATCCCCTTTGCTACTCATATTACTTTCTCATTCATTTCTCCAAATCATTTTTCTTTCACCAGTCCTTCCTACTTGGGGTTTTTCTTCCTCTGAGAGACTCTCTCTGCACAGTTTGGGTGCATCCAATCTCAGTCAGCTCTGATGGGTATCTCTCTTTTGTCCCCAAGGCTATAGATCAAAATTCTGTCTGTTTCATCTTAATGGTGAAGTAATTACAACCATCATTCTCCCAGCCTCGCAATCCAGGGTTCTGTCTTCACTTACAGGTTCTAGCAGTTTCCAACTACAGACTCTGACCTCCTAAATACCTTGGACCCAGATGGATTCCATACATAATTACAATCAGTGTAATGCATAATCCCCATAACACAAACACAAACTTCAGTAACCAATGGGTGATTTCAGATGAGACGGGTGTCATTCGCCCCGTCCTGGAATCACCCTTCTGATTCCCTGCCAGAATCAGCCCGTCACGTCCAACAGATGTGCCAGCTGATCCCGGCAAGGAATCGAGGAGGGGCTGCATGGTGCAATGTGCAGCCGTACAGCCCCGCCCCCTAGGGAGACGTGCGGGCACCATGGCCAATGCAGCCACAGTGCCCACCCGAATTGAACACGGCCTGGAATCCCTCCAGGGATTCTGGGCCGTGGTTGCCGTCCAGACAAGACGGGCCTCTTCATCACGGCGGGGAATCGCATTCACCACGCGATCGGCGCCGGCCCCACCGGTTCAGCCAATCGCATGGTGAATGTGATTCCCCACCGTGATTGACCGTGGTAAACATCTGGGGGGACAGATGTTACAGGACCATTCCCCACCACAGGGTATTGACTATGGTTGAGCGTGATCTCGTAACGTCTGAAAATACCCAATATGAAATATCTTTTATAAAAATCAGTACTGTCCCATCCCATAAACACAAGCTTAACTATTCAATATGAATGGGATCTACAAACATTGGTTAGCTAACACTGGGTTTTCCACAAATGCCTTCCCATTAGCCCCCTCTCCAGCACAAATTCACTTAGCTACCTCAAACCTGTACCTTATGACTAGTTCCTGCTCATCTAGTAATCACTGGGGATGGGACATCTGGCAAAAAACTGACTACCAGTTTTACCGGTTACCAGTTTGCAAAAAACTGGTCTACCGGATTAAAACTGGTATACCTGTACCGGATCTATTCCATTGATTTCAATGGGGAACTGTCCCCATTGAAATCAATGGGGAGGAAAACAATCCCTTCCCCTCCCAGGCTGTGCAGGTGGAAGGGGGGACACCCCCCACCCACCCTGCCCAGCCTGGATTTTTTTTAAAAAAATTTTTTTTTACCCTAAGTCCCTGCTAGTGTGGGCTCCCGGCCGCTGCCGGCGACCCGGAGCATGCACCAGCAAGTACTAGGGTGATCCCTGGGGTGGGGGGTGGTTTAACACCCACACACACACCAGG
>QEPC01010134.1:280302-302382 GCA_003113815.1 Sphenodon punctatus | reverse complement strand
GCTTCAGCACTTACTAGGCCTTCCAGGGAAACCCGGAAGTTCCCCGGAAGGCCTAGTAAGCGCTGAAGCCGGCAGCCACAGCCAGCGCTGAAGCCACCGGACCGCTGTGCTGCCACCTCCACCTCTGCTGCTGCCCAGAGCGCCAAAGGTAGGTGATCCCTGGGTGGGGGGGTAGGGTGATCCCTGGGGTGGGGTGTTTGTTAAACCACCCCCACCCCAGGGATCACCCTAGTACCTACCTGCTGGTGTGGGCTCCAGGTCGCCAGCAGCGGCCTGGAGCCAGGGACTTTGGGGGAAAAAATATTTTTTTAAAAATCCAGGCTGGGCAGGGTGGGTGGGTGGGTGTCCCCTCTTCCACCCATGCAGCCTGGATGGGGGAGGGAAAAAAGTGGTTGGGTTTTTTTCCCCTTTTTTTTACATTGCGGCCACTCCTGTTCAATGTGTATATGCAGCCTTTGGGCAAGGTCATGAGAGGGTTTGATGTTCGGTGTCATCAAAATGCTGATGACTGGGGAATACTGAACTGAACTGGAGAGAGGCTGGAGAGACAGTCAGGGGATTCAGGTTATTTACTGTAAACAAAAGCACATGGTGGCCATGCAGGTAGGCCCAATGGGAGTCTCCAAACCTGGCTTGGAGTTCAGAGGGGCCACCCTGAGCACACTCAGGGAGGTGGCCAGATCTCTGGGCCAGGTGGGGTTGATGGTGCTGAAATACTCTGGGCTTGGGAGAGATCGGGGTCAGACCCTGGGACTAAAGAAGCTGAAAGCTGCAGGACGTAGCGGCTGAGTGTGGGGACCTGAGCTTGAAACTTGGAGCTGCAGCTTGGGGAGAACTGGCTCGACTGGGTCTGGACCCCTCTTCCCAGGCTAGATGGAGAGCACCACGGAGGAACCACTGAACAGAACGTGAAATTGTTGCCCTTTTGTTGTAAACTTGCTGATACTGTCTGTGTGCTGTACTGTGTATATGTACTTATATGCATGTCTGTGCTTGTGCATGCGTGTGTGTGTGTATGCATAGCTACACATGGGTATTTGTGTCTGTGTGTGTATACATGTGTCCGTATGCATATCTGTATACATGAGTGTTTGTGTCTGTCTCTGTGTTTTGTAGCTTGTGAGTGTTACAGAATCTGTAAAAGTTGCAGAAGGGGCTGATTAAATCTGTGAGAGGGGATAGGTGCTTAGTTCCAATCTCCCTCACTGGTCCCCGGGCAGGTGGTGTGATGATCAAGAATGGGAGGGCCCCTGGTTCGAGACTGCTGCTGATTAATGTGAGGTCAGTGACTTATAAATCTACAACGATTAGGGAATTAATCCTGGATCAGTCAGCTGACCTCATGTGCATAACAGAAATCTGGTTGGACACTGAATCGGGACCAATTTTGACTGACCTTGTTCCAGCCAGGTACTCTGTACAGCATCAGCCTCGGCAAGAGGGGTGGGTGGTGGGGTGGTGTAGCAGTTATTTTTATGGATACCTGATCCATGAGGAGGTACCCAGTGCAAACTATCTTGGGTATAGAGGGCATCCATCTAGTGTTTGATTTGGCTGGAGACAGATTAGGGCTGTTGCTGATATACCGTGCACCTACCTGTATGGCAACATCTATACACGCTCTAGCAGAATTGGTGTCGGAGATGGTCTTGCGGTCTCTGAGGACTTTAGTCCTAGGGGACTTCAATATCCATGCTGACGCTGATCTTGGGGGACCAGAGTGTGAGTTTATGACTGTCATGGCAACCATGGGACTATCTCAGCAGGTTGCTGGCCCAACATACCCTAGACTTGATTATTTTGCACTGGCCTTGAGGCAGGGGATCCAGTAGTGGGGGTGGTGTTAGCTGTGCCCTTGTCATGGACGGATCACTACCTCCTCCGGGCCAGTCTCCTTGTGCATGTTTGCCCCTGGAAAGATGAAGAACCAGTTCAGTGGGTTCACCCCTGAAGACTTATGGAACCAGAAAGGTTCCAAAATGCTCTTGGGGAAAAAAACCCCAATCTTGATGGCCGTTCACTCTATGACCTCGTAGCTTTCTGGAACAACTTGCTGAATGAGGCCATCAACCAAACAGCTCTTAGGTATCCGCTTCCCAAATGCCAACAGCACAGGTCCCCTTAGTTTACAGAGGAATTGCAATGGATGAAGCAGGAGGGATGGCAACTGGAGTGATGGTGGCACCGTACTTGTGCTGAAGCTGACCAATTGTGGCATAGAGTCAGTTTAAGAACCTATGTGGTGGCTGTGCAGACAGCAAAGGAGTTGTTCTTTGCTGCCCTCATAGCATCCACGAAGTCGCATCCAGATGAGTTTTTCCAGGTGGTACAGAGGCTGATCAGTCAGGCCTCTCTCCGCCTGGAACTGGAAACTTCCAGTGTTCGCTGTGACACATTTGTCAACTTTTCCGTGGATAAAATCACTCTGATTCACCACGACTTCGACGCCACACTTATATCAGTAGGAGAACCCAAGGTAACGAATGCCCTGCCTTGTCCAGTTTAGTCAGATCAGTTTCAGTGGCAGCCCCTCCCCCAGGGTTTTGGGGCAGACACACGCACCCCGGGGTCCCCCCATGCTTGCTGAGGAGCCAGAAGCTGCTCCTCAGCTGATCCAGTGGCAGCGCTGTCAGTTTCCCCTTGTCTGAAGGCTTTGTTTACATTTTAACTCTCCTCCTAGAGAGCGATGAGTCATATGTAAACAAAGCCTGAAGGGAAAGAACTCTGCAAGGGGAGGGGGGGGACAAACATCCTCCTCCTGCTGCTGCTCGCCCCTCCCTCTAACTTTCCACTCACTGGCCAGAGAGCTAAAGGGAGGTGGGGACTTAGAGGATCTCCCCCAAGCCCCCAGGAAGCCCTTTGGGCATCAGCCCAAAAAAGCACTGCTTTCTAGGGGAGTGGGGAGGGAGTGGGGGAGGTGTCATGTGCTCCCTGGCTGGGTTCCTATGGAGAAACCCAGTCAATCAGCAAGGCCTAGGGGGCATGTCAGAGTGCCTTTTCAAAATGCTCTGGCCACCCCATAACTCCTTTTTCTCCCCCTGGCCCCTCCTCTACCAGAGTGGCTTCTTCCTCCTTAGGTTCACTGGGGTGGGGGATGCCTGGGACTTGTTTGGAGTTCCTGGCCCCCTTGTTTGGAGGGAAGAACAGAAGGTGGTTATCAGAGTCAGACTAGAGTGATCAGGAGGTTTCATCCTGTCAGAAACCTGGTAAGTTTTGAAAAAACAAATCCCCTGCCCCAATTTCCTGTACATTGTTTGTTTGTTTGTGCTTTCTTTTGTACTCTTCAATCCCTCCCCACCCCCATGCATTACAGTCAGGGGTAATTACTAATTTTATGAGCCCAGTTGGAAGGGCTGTGTTGTCCCGCCTCCTAGTCTTTAAAATATTTTCTTGGTCCTTGCTGTTTTAGTTTTTCACTCTGTGTGAGACCCTGACACCCTAATTGTCTGCTTTCTGTTTGGTTTCTTTTTTTTGGAGGGGAATGGATGGAAGGGTTCTAATCTTTGCTGGAATGTTCACTGCATTTAATATGGCCCCCTTTTCATAACAGTTTCATGGCTTTTCTGCTGCAAGAAGGCCACCATGCCACATGTTGGTTCACTAATGAGCAGTCTTTGCATGAATGTTTGTTCCCTTTCTGATAAGTTTAGTTTGAAATAGAACTGCATAGCATGTTCTGGGGGACAAAGTAGAACTTCATCCTGCTGCTTTTGTGGTGTGCTAAAGACTTAACATAATATTGTTGGCTTGAGATGGTTTGCTTTGCTTGCTCTGTATTTGCATATGCAGAAGGGCTGTGCTGCCTTTTTTGGAGGGGGATGGATGGAAGGGTTTCTAATCTTTGCTGGAATGTTCACTGCATTTAAAATGGCCCCCTTTTCAGTACCAGTTTCAAGACTTTTCTGCTGCAAGAAGGTCACCACGCCACATGTTGGTTCACTAATGACTACTTTTTCCATGAATGTTTGTTCCCTGTCTGATAAGTTTAGTTTGAAATAGAACTGCATAGCATGTTCTGGGGGACAAGTGGAACTTCATGCTGCTGCTTTTGTGGTGTGCTAAAGACTTCACATACTATTGTTGGCTTAAGATGGTTAGCTTTGCTCACTCTTTGTTTGCATGTGCACTGCTGGCCCCACCTACCATTTGCCTGGCTCCACCTACCATTGGCCCCTCCCACTTCTGGCCCTGCCAAATCAAATTTCTTTTATTGTGCAGTCAAAGGCTATTACAATATAAATATGCATATGTAACATATGTAGCACAACGAGAGTTCATAACAAAGTGAAATAAAATAAAATACAGTACAGTATTCATAAGGAGTGTAATATACATATGCATCCCACATGACTCTGTACCACCCAAATGGGATTCCCTAATCAGCATGTAGATATGACAGAATTTAGCTACGGTTCTCGACACCTCAATCTACATAATTGAAAAGTTACCTAACCAAGTCCCGATAATCACAGGTGCCTGTAATAAACACACCTAAAAGCTCCCGTCTGGGGCCGCTAAGGGCAGTACAGTGGAAGAGGATATGATTGCTAGAATATGGTTCCTGTAAGTCACAAAGCTGACATAGCCTTTCATGTTTAGGGACACCCTTATAGCATCCCACAAGCAAGGCTGAGGGGTAAATGTTGCACTTCTGGCCCTGCCCTGCGCCCCACCAGCCTTGAAACCCAGCAGCCGCCACTGTTCAGTGGGTGTTGCCCATTGATGTGGGGAATGTTCTTGGGGTGGTTAAAGTCACTTATTGTGAATTAGATCCATGCCCGTCTTGGCTGATTAAGGTTTGCTGTGAGATGCTTGGACCATTGCTGGCCGGGGTTGTTAATGCCTTCCTTAAGGAGGGCAGAGTGCCAGGTCACCTAAAAGAGGCGGTGCTGTGGCCTCAGCTCAAGAAACCATCGCTTGACATTGACTGCCTCACCAGCTACTGGCTAGTCTCTAACCTTCCCTATTTAGGGAAGGTTATTGAATGGGTGGTGGCTCAGCAGCTTCAGGGGCATCTGGATTGGGTCAGTTTTCTTGATCCTTCACACTCCAGCTTTTGTCCTGGGTTTGGCATGAAGACTGCACTTGTGGCTTTGGTCGATGACCTGCATCATGAGCTGGATCAGGGCAGATAGTCTCTTTTGATCTTACAGCGTTTGATACCATTGATCACGAGATGTTGGTGACTTGCCTGCAGGACCGGGTGGGGGTGGGCAGAATTGTTTTTGAATGGTTCTGCTCTTTCTTGGCCAAGAAAACTCAGCTGTTGCTGCTTGGGGAGTGTTCATCATCTTCCCAGGACCTCATGTGTGGAGTCCCACAGGGTTCTATTTTGTCCCCCTTTGGGTGAGATCGTGAGAGGATTTGGCATATGATGTCATCCGTACAGCGATGATACACAGCTTTATCTCTCTCTTTTTAAGCAGACCCAGGCCCGGCAGTCTTGGTGTTTACCCGCTGTCTACCAGCTGTGGGGGATTGGATGAGGGCGAGTCGTCTGAGGCTGAATCCCGACAAGACTGAGGGAGTGATGGTGGGTAGGGTTGGTGGAGTGGTGGCCCCCATCATTGATGGGGTTTGCCCTCCTCTAGCCGCTCAAGTCTGAGGGTGCTTCTTGATTCACAGCTCCGCCTGGATTCCCAGATGGAGGCTGTGGCAAGGTGCACCTTTTGTCAGTTATATCGGGTACAATGGCTATGGCTGTATGTTTTGGATTCTGACTTGGCCACTATCATCCATGTCTTCATCACCTCTAGACTGGACTACTGCAACAGCCTTTGTTACCTCAAGGCTTGACTACTGCAACACGCTCTACGCGGGACTTCCCTTGATATTGGTTCAGAGGCTGCAGCTGGTGCAGAATGAAGCGGCCCATCTCCTTATGGGGAGGGGTCGCCGTGAGCACATTCTACCAGTGCTCCGTTCTCTGCACTGGCTGCCTATAGCATATGAAGCCAAGTTCGAGGTATTGGTATACAAAGCTCTATTGTCAGCAGTCGGGTTCGCCTCCCCGCACCCCGACGCACTTCGCAGCAAGGAAGCCCCGTCCCGCTGGGGCCGCAGCCCCAGCTACAGCCAAGCATCGCACCGCCGCCGCCTGTGGCTCCGCCCCCTTTGCAAACCGCACCTCAGCAGGGGCCTGTGGAGCACACAATGAGACCACGCCCCCCTCCTCATCGATCTGAGCGCCTGCAGGCGCATGCAGGGGGCGGGGCTAGACCTTTAAAAGCTGGTAGTTTGCAGAGCTCTGTGCCGGTGAACAGAGCTTGTGTGTCTGTGGAGACTGGCCCCTTGCCTGAAAGCTAAGTACTTGCCTTTGCGTGTGTTGCTATTGCCTTGCCTTTCGTGTTTCCGTTTGTATTCCCCTCTCCCTGTACTGTGTCTTCCTGTATACCCCCTTGTTGATTGTGTATAGCCCTGAGCAATTGTGTGTTGATAGGACCCTCACCCCTTTTGTCCCTGGTAAGCAAGAACGGGTGCGAGGGCCTGCGGGCCAGGGTGCTTCTGCCCCTCTCCCCTCCTGGGTCCATTTTCCCTATCCCTTACCCCCGCAGTGTGAGAGTCCCGGTTCCATTTCCCTCCTTCCCAGGGTTCCTGAACCTTGCTCCCCTCACCTCCACCTCACCAGTGCTCCCCCTTGTGGCTTTGAATGGGATGCATGCGTGAGCCTCTTCCCTTTGAATTGCTCTGTGCCCTATGATGATAGGGGCCGAAGCTCTTGGTGCGAAAGCATACTGAGCGGCCCACATACTATCCTGACGGGCAACTGGGAGCCTCGAGTGTCGAAACAGAGCTATTTGAGCCCCCTCGGAGCGTGTGGGCACCCTTACCCTTGTGTTTCCTTCCCTTCCTACCCCCTCCCACTGACAGATTCACCGGCCAACCCACACGCCCGACTTATTCCCATGGAGGGTTCCCCGGAAATAGGCGAGCTGGTCCGCGCCGTGCAGACCCTGGTTATGCAGGTAAAGGATTTACAAGACCAACATGCAGATCTCGCCGCTGCAGTAGTTCAGCGGCAGCTGCCCGCCGCTCAGGCAGCAATGATGTTGGCGGCCCCGGTGCCGCAGGCCCCGGTAGTGGTAGCGGCGGAGGCCGCGGCAGCGGCTCCTGCAGCTGCGGCCCCCCTACCCCTGGGGCCCCCCGCAGCCCGAGAACCCCGAGGGCCACGCATAGAAAGGTTTTTGGGAGATCGCAAGATGTGTCGTGCATTTCTGGCCCTCTGCGACCTCACATTCACCACCCAAGCAGCCACCTATTCCACAGATGCCCTAAAGGTGGCTTTTGTGATTGGGAACGTAGGAGGGGTTACCTTGGAATGGGCCACCAATTTGCTAACTAGCCACAGCCCCCTCTTAGCGGATTACCCAGGATTTCTGCGAGAATTCCGCTTTTTATTCGATCCCCCTCATCGACTTCAGGATGCAGAAACCGCCATGTTAAATCTGCGACAAGGACGAACGCCTTTGATGGAATACATCACCCAGTTCCAACAACTCGCCCTAGAATTACAGTGGTCAGAAAGCGCCCTGAGGGTGCATTTTCGCAGGGGACTTGCAGAGGACCTAAAGGACCAACTAGCCTACGTTGCCCTCCCAGACACATGGACGAGCACGGCCGCCCTCGTCCTCCAAATAGATGCACGGCTACTGGAGCGGCGGAGAGAAAGGCGCCAAGAAGGAAGAAGCACCCCATTATGCGGGATTCCCTTTGTATGCCCTAATCCAGACCTTGTCGCCCCCGCCAGTCCAGAGGCTGAACCGATGCAGTTGGGCGCACCTCGGGGACCCCTCACGGCAGAAGAACGGGAGCGTAGACGGCGGACACAAGCATGTTTTTACTGTGGGGATATGGGGCACTTCATTCAAGACTGCCCTGCACTGCCTCCCTCCCGGCGGAGCGGCGGGAAACGCCAAGGGTCGGGATGGACCGGGAACATCTCGACCCTGAAGGTTATCCCGTCCCTCACCTCTGAGGCCTCGTTGCACTTGCGAGTTCCCCTCATGGTGGGTCTCACCTCCAACAAATCTTTGATAGTCTGGGCCCTGATAGACTCGGGGGCCTCCGCCAATTTCATAGATGACAACTTTATACGAGCAGCGCGAATTTCTCTGCAGCCCAAGGAGAGGCCTGAAGCCGTGCACAGTATTGATGGTTCTCCTCTTGTCTCGGGCCTGGTCACCCACCAAACCTACCCCCTCCCCTGTACCGTGGGAGCCCATCAGGAGCTGCTCTCTTTTGATGTAGTGCGTACACCACTGTTTCTTGTTGTCCTAGGACTCCCATGGCTTGCTCAGCACGACCCCCAGATTCAATGGGCCCGGCGGCAGCTGCAGTTCACGTCTCTATATTGCAAACAACACTGCATACAAAACGCCCCACCGCAATCCTTGCGGACGGCAGGCAGCAGTAGCAGTACAACATCTAAAGAAGGGCTCCCCCCTGAATATAAAGACTTTGGGGACGTCTTCAGCAAGATTCAGGCGGCCCAACTCCCGCCGCGACGCCCATATGACTGTCCCATTGAGTTGACACCAGGGGCGGAACCCCCGTTTGGGCGCATCTACGCTCTCTCCGCACCGGAATTAACGGAACTACGACGGTACCTGGAGGAAGCTCTTAAGAACGGGCACATTCGGCACTCAACCTCCCCCGCAGGGGCCCCCATCTTCTTCGTGGCCAAGAAGGATGGGGGCTTGCGGCCCTGTATTGATTATCGTGGCCTCAACGCCGTTACGATCAAGAACCGTTACCCCCTGCCCCTTATTCCGGAACTGTTAAACCGTTTGCAAGGAGCACGGATTTTTACAAAGTTGGACCTTCGAGGGGCTTATAATTTACTTAGGGTTCGTCGAGGAGATGAATGGAAGACGGCCTTTCGCACCCGATATGGGCACTTCGAATATCTTGTCATGCCATTCGGCTTGGCCAACGCCCCAGCTGCCTTTCAGCACTTCATAAACGACATACTTCGGGACGTTTTGGACACCTTCGTTATCGCCTATCTAGACGACATTCTTATTTACTCCCCGTCCTATACCCAACATGTGCAACATGTCCGACAAGTGCTGCAGCGCTTACGTAAGCAGAAATTGTACTGCAAACAAGAAAAATGTGCATTCCACTGCTCTACGGTGGAATTTTTGGGGTTCGTTCTAAGTCCTGAAGGAATACAAATGGACCCCAAGAAGGTCCATGCGATTCAACACTGGCCGGCGCCCAAATCCGTTAAGGCTCTTCAGCGGTTTCTAGGTAGCGTCAACTACTACCGCCAATACGTACCGCGTTACGCCGATGTTACCAGCCCCCTCACTTTACTCTTAAAAAAGAACCAACCCTACGTATGGACCCAGGAACAGGAACACAGTTTCCAGTTCCTGAAAGAAGCCTTTATGCAAGCCCCCCTTCTTCAGCACCCGGACTTTGAGAAGCCCTTTAACGTCGAAGCTGATGCCTCCAGTGTGGCCATAGGAGCCGTCCTCCTTCAACCAAGCACTGGGAAATTGTGTCTCCCCTGTGCATACTATTCCCGTCAGTTGTCGCCTGCTGAAAGGAACTATACCGTCTTTGATCGGGAACTTTTAGCCATTAAGGCAGCCTTTGAAACCTGGCGGCACTACCTGGAGGGGGCCCGACACCCCATAACCGTAACTACGGACCATAAAAATCTCACGTTTCTCCAAACGGCCCAGATTGCAAATCCCCGTCATGCCCGATGGGCGCTCTTTTTCGCACGTTTTACGTTTATCATCCAATTTCGGCCAGGGAAGATGAACCTTTTAGCAGATGCCTTATCGTGATATCACGAAGGGAAGGAGGCCAACGCGCGACCCAAGGGGTCTATTCTTGAACCTCGGGTATTCATGGCCAGTACCTCCTTCCTTAAAGGCTTGCAACAGGCTTCCATTCACGAAATTCAGCCGGCTGAAGACAACGCCCTCACCTTGGAAAGAGGACTCTACAAAAAGGGACCACAGATTGTGATACCACCTTCCTGTCAAGCCCAGGTACTATGGACCCACCATGACGCCCCCCTGGCTGGACACCCTGGGATAGCACGTACTTTAGCACTGCTGCAGCACCAGTTCTGGTGGACGACGATGGCTGCAGATGTGCATCGTTATGTCCAAGCTTGCACAGTCTGTGCCTGCACCAAGGTGCCTAGGAAAAGCCCCGTGGGTCTCCTTCAAGTTTCCCCGCCACCCGGTGGGCCTTGGCAACGAATTGGGCTTGACTTTATAGTGGAACTACCCCCCTCTCGAGGGTACAACACCGTTTTGGTCATAGTAGACCACTTCACAAAGATGGCCCACTTTGTGGCCTGTAAGGGCCTCCCCACGGCGCAACGCACAGCCCTCCTGTTTATTAGACATGTAATGAAGCTCCATGGCTGGCCAATGGAGATCATCAGCGACCGAGGAACGCAGTTCATTTCCCGGTTCTGGACAGCATTGTTTAGGGCTCTCCAAGTTCAGCTGAAGCCCACTACTGCATACCACCCTCAAGCTAACGGGCAGGTGGAGCGGGTCAACCAGTGCCTTGAGCAATACTTGCGGTGTTACATTGATTATCTCCAGGACGATTGGTACTCGTGGATCCCTATAGCAGAATTTGCTTATAATAATGCCCCAAACGCCTCCTTGGGCAACTCTCCCTTTTTTGTCTCGTATGGCTATCATCCCCAGATGACTACTCCCGACCTTCCCACAATCACGGTCCCAGCGGCAGGAGCGTTAGCCCAGCAACTACAACAAGTTCACATGCTAGCCAAAACAACGCTGGAGAAGACACGGCAAGCTTACAAAAAAACTGCTGATCGCCATCGACGTCTCGCCCCAGCCCTGCGGCCTGGAGACCTGGTGTGGTTGGATCGTCGCCACTACCCCTCTAAACGACCTTCTTCCAAACTAGATCATCGATTCCTTGGCCCCTTCCCCATCTTGAAACAAATAAACGAGGTAACTTATACCCTTCAACTTCCCTCTACCATGCGCATCCACCCTACCTTCCATGTCTCACTACTCAAACCTGCTGGCATGATGGACCCATCCTCCATAGAAGAGCCCAATACCGAACTTGAAGTACTGGACTCCGACCCGAGTTACGAGGTCCGTGCCATTTTGGATGCAAGACTCCGTCGTGGTAGGCTTCACTACCTGATCGACTGGCAAGGCTTCGGGCCCAGCGAGCGCTCCTGGGAACCCGCGTCCCACGTCTCCGCCCCCCGCCTCGTGCGCCTCTTTCATCGCCGGCACCCAGAGAAACCCGGACCGGCGCGATGGCGGAGGGGGGGGCCTCGAGGGGGGGGTACTGTCAGCAGTCGGGTTCGCCTCCCCGCACCCCGACTCACTCCGCGGCATGGAAGCCCCATCCCGCTGGGGCCACAGCCCCAGCTACAGCCAAGCATCGCACCGACGCCGCCTGTGGCTCCGCCCCCTTTGCAAGCCACACCTCAGCAGGGGCCTGTGGAGCATGCAATGAGACCACGCCCCCCTCCTCGTCGATCTGAGCGCCTGCAGGCGCGTGCAGGGGGCGGGGCTAGACCTTTATAAGCTGGCAGTTTGCTGAGCTCTGTGCCGGTGAACAGAGCTTGTGTGTCTGTGGAGACTGGCCCCTTGCCTGAAAGCTAAGTACTTGCCTTTGCGTGTGTTGCTATTGCCTTGCCTTTCGTGTTTCCGTTTGTATTCCCCTCTCCCTGTACTGTGTCTTCCTGTATACCCCCTTGTTGATTGTGTATAGCCCTGAGCAATTGTGTGTTGATAGGACCCTCACCCCTTTTGTCCCTGGTAAGCAAGAACGGGTGCGAGGGCCTGCGGGCCAGGGTGCTTCTGCCCCTCTCCCCTCCTGGGTCCATTTTCCCTATCCCTTACCCCCTCAGTGTGAGAGTCCCGGTTCCATTTCCCTCCTTCCCAGGGTTCCTGAACCTTGCTCCCCTCACCTCCACCTCACCAGTGCTCCCCCTTGTGGCTTTGAATGGGATGCATGCGTGAGCCTCTTCCCTTTGAATTGCTCTGTGCCCTATGATGATAGGGGCCGAAGCTCTTGGTGCGAAAGCATACTGAGCGGCCCACATACTATCCTGATGGGCAACTGGGAGCCTCGAGTGTTGAAACAGAGTTATTTGAGCCCCCTCGGAGCGTGTGGGCACCCTCACCCTTGTGTTTCCTCCCCTTCCTACCCCCTCCCACTGACACCTATATGGTCTCGGCCCCTCTTATCTCGGGGACTGCTTTGCCTTCCATGACTCAGGATGGACACTTCGATCCACTGGGGGTGCCTATCTGGAGGTCCCCTATGTAAGGTGGGGGACCACCATGGAGAGGGCCTCAGTGGTCGGGCCACGGTTGTGGAACTCCCTTTTGAAAGAAGCCCGCCTGGTCCTGGGTCTGCTTGCCTTTCGGCTGGCATGCAAGACGTGGCTGTTTGCCCAGGCCTTTGGAGGGGAGGGGGGAGGGAGGAATAAATGGGGGAGATTGGTGTGGTGGGGAATTTGGGGGAATTGGAGGGTAGGGTTAGGTTTTTTTAAATTATTTAAAAATTGATGTCAGTTTTTAATGTATTTTATTGTTTTATTGTATTGTTAGCCGCCCTGAGATGCTGTGGGCATGAGGGGGTGGCATAGAAATGCCAATAAATAATAAATAAACACACTATGTGGGGCTACCTTTGGTGATGGTCCAGAGGCTGCAGCTGGTGCAGAATGCAAAAGCCCATCTCCTTACGGGGACGGGTCATCGTGAGCACATTACACCAGTGCTCAGTTCTCTGCACTGGCTGCCTATTGTCTTCTGGGACTGATTTAAGGTGTTGGCTTATAAAGTCCTAAATGGCCTGGACCCTGCTTACCTGCAGGACCACCTCATGCCTTGAGCCATGGTGTGGCCCCTGCGGTCAGCTGGGGACACCTGACAAAGTCCCCTGGGTTTCCTGGGTGGCAACAATGGGGAGGGAATTCTTGGTGGCCGTTCCTAGGCTATGGCACTCCCTCCCAACAGAGGCCCACCTAGCCCCAGACCTCCCTTCTTTCCAAAGCTAGTGTAAGACCTAGCTGTTCCGCCAGGCCTTTGGGGAAGGAGACTGGTAGGGTGGGGGTGGGGTGGGGTGAGTGTCTGATGTTTCGTCTGCTCTTTTAATGAGTTTATAAGTTTTAATAAGCTTTATAAGTTTTATAATTATGTATTTGATCTTAATTGTTGAATTGTATTTTAAATTGTTGAAGAGTAGTTTGAATAGGTTATGAGCCACCCTGAGCTGCTATTGTGAGCAGGAAGGAGCGGACTACAAATGCATTGAATAAATAAATACATTCTTGATGCAACAAAATCCTTCCCATTATGCAACTGGTATTAAGATTAGCATTTATTTTCCTGGAGAGTTTCTGTCCTTTCTGCCCCCATACCAGGGGGAACCTTGGGATTTTAGGAGTCTCACTATACTGGGTTTGATAACTGGATTTTAAATTTTAAAATTGGGCTACTGGGTGGTACCCAGTGCAAACTATCCTAACAGACCACGAGACCCTGAAAACAATGGCTACACTGCCCAATCCCCACCCGTCCCTCTGGCCGTGGCTGATGCTGTACCTAGCTGGAGCAAGGTCCTCCAAGATAGGCCCCGACTCAGTGTCGAGCCAGGTTTCTGTAATACAGGATGTTGACTGCTTGGTCCACGATTAACTCCTGGATAGTTGACTTATTTACAACCGACCTTGCATTCAGCAGCATCAGATTCAAGCCAGACCCCCTTCAGGCTTTAAGATCTTGCAGCAAGTTGAAGCATCAAGAGAGCTGAAGTTTTCCATTCCTGAGGTCTGGCTTATGTCAGGAAAAGGAGGGAGGCTAGTGGAGGGGGAAAAGGAGGATGGGAGAAAGATTTCCCCAACTTGCAGTGCGGATGAGGATCCCAGCTCCGAGATAGCGCCACTTTCTTCCTTGTCCCCTCAGCAAAAGGAAAAGGGAGGAGGGGAGGATTAGCCACTTGTTTCAAGCATCTGCCAACTATTGCAAGCGCATTCCCCATATCCAGCAGGCTCTGGGCTGGAGAACCTGGATTCCACAGCTTACAAAGCTCTTTGCATGCACATGACCTTGCCCGGCTCTGGGTCCTGCTGCCTCGCTCTACTCCTTGCAGCAGGGCGAGAGTTGGCTCTTGCGCTGTTTCAGGCACTTGCTTTATGCATCTGGTGCTGGACTGTGACAGCACCAGGCATGGTGAGGGAGAATGTTTCACATCCTTGGAAGAAGCCCTGGGCTGCTCAAGGTAGTTAATGGGTCTTCGCAGTGTCCTGGGCACAGAGGGAAGGATGGCAAGGAAGAGACGGATGCACCCACCACTCCCTGCTCCTTCTGTTTCCCTACCCGGGGTTGCAGCCACCCCCTCCCTAGCACCCTGCCTTGCTCAGGGAGCAGGAAAGGAAAGGCAGCAGGGTTTAAGGGGACCCTGTCCTCTACAGCAGTTGGGGGTACACGCCCCCATGGAAGGTTGGGGTCTGGGCACTAGGTCTGACTGTTCTGCAGGGCTGAATCCTGGGCTGCCACCTGCAAGCTCCCCTGGGCCCCATCTCATGTCTGAGCTGCTACAAAGCCCGGCTGGCCAGCAGGGTTGAGTGACAGGAGTGGGACAAAGGCAGCCTTCTTCCTGGCTGCCTGCTGCACTCTGCCTCCTGATCCCATCTCTCTGCCCTCTTCTCCTTCCTATGCGGTGATTGGGTGTGAACCCTGAGTGCTCACTGCTCAGCTTGGAGGCAGGGGGAGGCCACGCTATCTAGCCTTTCATGAAAAGCAGCCACACTGGCTGGGAGCTATCTGCTCTGCGCCACCTCCCCCTGTGTTCTGAGAGGGCTTTACCTGCCCCATGAGAATGAGTTCAGCCTCTGGCAGGTGACTAATAATCTTGTCAACTCACAGGCTGCAAGCTCTCAGGGTTAATCGCATTCAAGCATGGAGCTGGCCGAGTCACCGCACAGGAGGGGAGAGGAGCTATCCTGCCAGTAGGAGTGCCTTTGCTATCGGCACTCCGGCTGGCTGCCTTCTCTGCTGCTGCTGCTGCTGCTCTCCTCCTCCCTCCCTCCCTGAAACAGTGAGGAGCCGACCTGTGCCATAAGTGCCAGAGACTACAGTGTGTTTGGGAGGCAAGGGGAGCCACACTGGGCATGTAAATGACCTGTCCATTTGCCTGTTTCAGCCCTGAGAGATATAGGTGGCAGGAAAGCTGGGGTTGAAAATAAACAGGCATTCTTCTTTACTGCACCCTGGCCAGAGGATCCACTAGGTGAGAGTTGAACCTGACCTTAACTGAACCTACCCCCACACATCCTCCTCCTGTCTGCTCTCCCCTGACCTGAACTCTCCTAACACCATGAGTTTAAACGGTGTTAGATCTTAACCTGTCCAATGCCTTCCTCCCCCCCGACTCTTCTCCCCCCACCCCCCAATGCTGCTGACAGGACAACCGGTCCCCCACTCCAGCTGGCCACAGCTTCCACCTTGCCGGCACCTGCCCTGGTCACGGATGCTGCACAGCCCCTTCTGCAAGACTGCTTGTTAATTTCACCCAGCTGTAGTCTAGCCTTGGAAATGGGTTGTTTGAGTCTTCTGCTCCCCATCTGATCTCTTCCTCCCACCAGCCCATTCATCTCCCTGCAGCCCGACTGACTCCCAGCATTAACTGAGCATGTGCAAGAATAAAGAATGAATTTTTCTGATTTTAATAACTCGCTTTACTTCACTAAACACAGTCACTCCATCACAAACAAGGCAAGGCAAGAATTTACTGCCTTGCTTGTCAAACATTTACCTTGGACTTTAGGTAAAGTTGATTTTAATAACTTGAAGAAATGCTAGGCAAGATCCCATGGCTAAACTAAAGGAGTCCAAGATGAGCAGGAGTTTGCAGGTGTGTTGATGTTAGATTGAAGTGGAATGCCACCTTAACTAGGTTTCTAAACCAAAGGTTTTTTTTGTATGCGGCATTAAAGCAGTCAATCTGTAAGCATCTAGAAAAACAACGCAGTAAATACTAGAAACCAGCATGGATTTGTCAATAAGTCATGCCAGATTAATCTTATCTTTTTTGATCGAGTTACTAGTTTAGTGGGTCATGAGAATGCCGTGGACATAATATTTTGAATTCAGCAATGCATTTGACAAAGTTCTCCATGATATCCTTGCTGACAAGCTGGTAAAATGTGGGCTAGATGATATCATTAGGTGGATTTACAGCTGGTTAAAGAACCATACCCAAGAATGCTCATCAATGGCTCCTCATCCATCTGGGAGGTGTCAAGTGGGGTGCCGCAGGGTTCTGTCTTGGGCCCGGTACTGTTCAATGTTTTTATTAGTGACTTTGATAAGGGAAGAGGGAATGCTTATTAAATTTGAAGATATCTATCCCTCCCAGTTTTGTGCTAACACCTTAGAAGACAGAAATAAAATTCAAAATGATCTTGGAAAGTTGGAAAACCAGGCTGAAACTAACAAAATGAAGTTAAAAATAAATGTAAAGTTCTGCATCTAGGTAAGAAAAATCAAATGTAAAAATACAGGATAGGGTTACCTGGCTTGGCAGCAATACACGTGAAAAGCATCTGCAGAATGTAGTTTATCACAAGTTGAACACGAGGCAGCAGTGTGATGCAGCCACGAAAAAGGCTAATGCAATTCTAGGTTGCATTAACAGAAGCATCTTTTCCAAGTCATGAGAAGTAATAGTTCCACTCTCTTTTGCGCTGGTCAGATCTCATCTGGAGTACTGTGTCCAGTTCTAGGCACCGCACTTTAAGGACATCGACAAATTGGAATGGGTTCAGAGGAGGACAACAAATGTGATCAGGGGTCTGGAAATCAAGTCCTATGAGGAAAGGTTGAAGGAGCTGGGTATGTTTAGCCTAGAGTCGAGAAGACCAAGGGGAGACATGATAGCCATCTTCCACTACCTTAAAGGGCTGTCATAAAGATGTTCTCTCTTGGCCCCTGAAGGCAAGACTAGGAATAATGGGCTCAAATTACAAGAAAGCAGATTTCAATTAAACATTAGGAAGAACCTCCTAATCGTAAGACCTGTTGGACAGTGGAACAGACTGCCTAGAGCGGGAGTGGAGGTTTTCAAACAGAGGCTGGACAGTCATCTGTTGGGGATGCTATAGCTGCAGATTGCCTGCATTGAGCAGGGGGTTGGACTAGATGCCTCTGAGGTCCCTTCCAACTAGGATTTTTTAAAAAAAATTTCCTTTATTGATAAATCACAGGTAAACTTACACGTATGCATCTTTTGTGTTACATTTTAACATAGCCTGTATTTCCCATCCCAATCGCTTTCAAAATCTCTTTAGGAACAGTATTTTCACAAGTAGATTATTAAGTAGGCCTGCTTGGGAGATCATTGCACATCCAAGGGTGTTCTCTTCATGGATCCTACTGATCTGTATAGGCCAAATAAAGTGTTTCTGTCACAAGTAATGGTCAAACAATAATGACTTGTCATTTTTTAATTTATTTATTTATTTATTTTTTACAAATTCTTCCCCTTCGATAGCTGCTAAGAGTGAAAACCAAGTTGCCTTGAAGTCTTCATGCTTGTTTTTAAGGTTTGCCATCAACTTCTCCATTGTAAAGAGGAACCATATACGACTGACCCATTCCCATAGAGGTATTGAGCCCTGGGATTTCCAATGCCTTGCAATTACGTTGGCTGCTGCTAAACATAAGATTTTGCATGTGTCCTGATGGAGCTTTAAGACTCCCACCTCTGGGTATATTCCCAACAACGCTATTTCAGGCTTGAAAGGAACTACCGTGTTCGTTATTTTATTCAGGAAGCCCCAGATTTGTCTCCAAAATTGTTGCACAGATACACAATCCCACAAGCAGTGCATTAGGGAGCTCACCTTCCCACAGCCTTTCCAACTTAACCCTGTTGGCTCTACCCCCATGTGTGTCAGTCGTACAGGCATCAAATAATATCCGGTAGCTATTTTTAGTTGTGTTTCCTTCACCTCCATTGCCGCTTCACAGTTTTGCATACGGTTCCAATTTTCTTTTCTTTCTTTTTCTGTAAATTTGCAGACCAAATTGTGTTCCCATTGTTCTATATATTTAATGCCCATGGGATATAAAAACCCCTTCAATTCTCTATAGATCCTTGAGTCTACACTTTGTCCCTGTTAAGTTAAATACAATTGATTCTATCCCAAAGGGCACCCATCCAAAGGTCTTAACTACATCTGAAGCTGTAAAAACTTTTCAATTGGAGGTATTGAAAGCTATTAATTTTTCCTTGTATTAATGTTTCTAACTCCTGTGTTGTTTTAAATGTACCCTTACTAAACAATTGGCTTACTTTATTTATTCCTTTCTCTTTAAGTTGGGTCCTAAGCTGGATGGCCACTTCTGACTCCCTTATACCTACTCTCTCCACTGGAGAGATTGGCCATTCTTAGTCTGGGTTTTCTGGCCGACCAAATCAAATCCCTGAGTAAACTGTCTACTTGTTTAAAAAATGACTCAGGTATATTAATTGGTAAAGCCAAAAATGTATTATATTTTAGGTAGTCCAATCATCCTAAACCAGTTGATCCTACCTAGCCATGAGCACATCAGGTTCTTCCATTGCGCAAACTCTTTCCCTATCTGCAGTAAAATTAGGGGAAAGTTAGCCCTATACAGATCTTTACTATCTGGAGTGAGCATTACCCCCAAATATTTAATTCCTTTTGAGATACCAGTTTAATTTGCTCCCTTTGTTTCTCTGATGCTGCGAATATTAAGGAATATGATTTCTTTGTTGATTCTATACGCTGATACTTTCCCAAATTGCTCTATCGTACTTATTAAATGTGGCAGGGATTCCACAGGGTTTTTCAAAAATAAGATTAAATCATCAGCGTAGAAAGCTTGTATTGCTGACCGTTTATCTGCATACCCTCTATTTCCTTATTTTGCCTTATGGCAGCAGCCAGACCCTCCAGAGCAATGTCAGAAAGTAAGGGTGACAAGGGACACCCATCTCGTTCCCCGATATAACTTGAAAGTTTCTGTAGCCTTCCCATTAGCTATCAACCCAGATTGAAGTTGAAGATAGATGGCCTTTATCCATCTTAAAAAATTCCCTGAAAATCCAATTTTCTCTAACATGGCAAAAAGAAACTTAATTTCCAGAAAATCAAAAGCTTTTTCCGCATCTGCAGAAATGCTCATGGCTTGATCTTCCCTCTCTGGGAATGGATTAAATTAACCACTTTTCTTACATTATCTGTACCCTGTCTGCCCAGTATAAACCCCACCTGATTTGGGTGTACCACTTCCCCCACAACCCCTTTCAACCTTGTCGCTAAGACCTTAGCAAAATTTTTAAAATCATTGTTCAAAAGGGAGATAGCTTCCACACTTATCGACCAGTTTTCTGGGTTTTGGCACTAAGGTGATTTGTGCCTCTTAGAAGGAGTGCGGCATTCCAGCGTTTTTCAGAATATTGTTAGTTGGGGGCAAAGAAATTTGGCAAAAGACTATAAAATTCGCTCAAACCCATCTGGACGATTTGCTTTATTATTTTCCATATTGTCAATTGCATCTTGTACTTCCAAATTAGTGATGGGTGCGTTTAAGAAAGCATTTTGATCTTGGTTTAATTTAGGTAGAGTGATTTTGTCCAAATACGCCTTAATGTTTGCTGGGTCAGGGTTATTTGATGTATAATTTTTTTTGTAAAAATCTAAGAAAACGTTAGGAATCTGATCTGATTCCTGGCATCTGTTACCATCTTCCTGGTATATTTCTGCTATAAAATGCATTCTGTTGCTTAGTTTTAGTTAGTCTTGCTTAGTTACTCTTCTCGTAAAAGTAAAATCGTATGCATATTAACTGAGCGGACACTTTTTCCATTTCCACAGTATTGACCACTTCTTTAGCTTTGGCTATTTCCTTAAGTAAAATTTTTGAAGGGGATACTTTATTTATGGCCTTCAGCCTTTATAATTTAGCATACAAGTCTTTAATTGCAGCCCTTTTTTCTTTGAGCAAATGCACTCTAAGGGAGATTAACTTGCCCCTCAATGTTGCTTGCAGCCTCCCAAAGTATGGCAGAGGAATCCACTGAGTTTGTATTAATTTCAAAAAATTAAATGAGTTCTTTTTCTATTAATATCTTGTGTTCATTTTTTTAACATTCCTCTATCCATTCTCCAACTTAGTCCCTGTTGAGCACACCCTGCAACTACTTTGAATTCAGCAATTATTGCATTGTGGTCTGTAAAGACCACTGGTTTCACAAAACATTGAGTGCACTTCCAAAGGTCCACTTTGTTCATCATTATATGGCCTATTTTTGAATAGCTATTGTGCATGGTGGAAAAGGTATATTCTCTACTGTTCTTATTAGTATAGCGCCATACATCGGCAAGGCCATTAGATAGCAGTAGTGCACTTATTTTGTCATGTTCTTTACTCAAAGGAGTTTTTCTAGAGACATCGAGCTTAGTAAGGGGAGCATTGAAATCTCCCTGTATAATTAAGAGTTCCCTTCACATGTTCCAATATTTTAGGTATGTTCTTTTGAAAGAAGGCCAGAGTTCCTGTAGTAGGGGCATATATGTTTGCCAATGAAATCCATTCACCATTGATAGTTCCTGTGATAAAGAGAAACCTTACCTCCCCATCTTTTAGCATTTTATGTAACTTAAATTTATGTTGTGTTTAAATCCAATGAGTACCCCCACTTTTTTCCTACCCGCACGAGGCATACATTACTCCAATGTTTCTGTTACTAAATCTTTGCACATCACCTTCCAGATGAGTCTCTTGTATAAAGGAAATGTCAATATTATTATCTATGAATAGGTTCCTGACTCGCTTACTTAGCTGGTGAATTTAGACCTTAACATTTATGGTAATTGTTTTAAACATATATTTCATGGCAAACATTTTACATTGTTTTGTCCTTTAAGGTTTCCTTCAAGACTTTTATATCCCCCCATTGTAACCTTAGACTTGGCCATCTTAGGGGTCGTAGCAACTCGTGCTTTGGAATACCTGCCCAGCTTACAACTGATTATTTTCCACCTATTTACACTCCCAGCAGTATAGTTCACCTCATATACTTGTACCGGTTTCTTATGTCTATAACATATATTGGTTCCTGTTCCTTTGGTATAGTTTAATGAGACTCAAACCCCCAACTGAGAGGCATTTAGTCATCCCCACCTCCACCCCCAAATTAACCCAAAACACTATAAACCATAATGTACAAAGAAACCCACTAGGGAGTGTTTACCTCATCCTGACTGGATTCAGCAGAACTGAGTCTAGTTCTGCCCCCCACCCAACCTTTCCTTTTAAACCAGTCCATATGGAATAAATGGAACCTAAGTTCCTGTTTTGAATAAACTTAAACTGCCTATTATTGCTTAACTGAAACCACAATGGTTCTTATGGTATTTGCCTTGCTCTTCCTTGTGCTTTTAACTTCTACTATCTGGAACAGACAAGTCTTACCCCTCTCCCTTGCCATATTTTTTTACATCCATTCTATTTCAAACTTGAAACAGCAAAGTCTTACCCTTCTACACTGCATTCACATGTGTACACCAACATTTTTCCTGCCAACTTCCCAACCTCTTACCTTCAGAATTGAAACAGCCAAGTCTTACAGCTTGGATTACAGGTTTCTTTGATGCTGGTAGCGAATGCAAAAAGATTTCCAAATCCTCAGTGCTGTTAAACGTTTTCCTTTTCCCCTCTTTCAGTATCATCATCATTTGCGCAGGGTACTTTAACATGGGTTTTAAACCTCTCTCATTCAAAATGGGAAATTCTTTCCCCCCATTTCCTGTGTTTCATCATAGTTTGCGCAGAATAATCTGGGTAGACCCTTATTTTATCATTTTGAAAAATAAGTTGTTTCTTTGCTCTTGCCAACTTTAAAATTTCTTCCTTATTGTGGAAGGCTGTGAACTTAACAATTATGGTCCTCGGTAGGGCTGATGCGAAATCAGCTGTTACCGCTCCGCGATTCCATTCCTAAACCTCGGCATCCCTGTTTGCGCCTCGCATAATTTCGTGTGATACTCCGCGATTCTGCATTATTTTC
>QEPC01010134.1:232726-280202 GCA_003113815.1 Sphenodon punctatus | reverse complement strand
AGCTGCCGCGGCGGTATGCCGCTACAGCCCTAGTCCTCGGGGGATCAGTTTTTTTTATTTGTGGCCTACCCGTTCTATGAGCTCTGTCAATGGCCACCTTATGGAGATGTTTCTCCTCCGGGAATGCTTCTTTTAATGTAGCCCAGATTCGCTCCTTCACCCCAGGGGACTCACTCCCTTCTTTTATTCCCACGAATCTCAAATTCCCTCTCCTTGATCTGTTCTCCAGATCCTCCGTTTTTTGCAATAAAAAGGAAACTGATTCCTGCAGCTTGTGTATTTGCTCCTCTGCAGCGCTGATCTTCAAGCGCTGACACCCGATCCTCAGCCGTGTCCAGACTTTTCGCAAGCAATTCTAACTTTTTATTTCCAACCTCTGCAGAGGCTTTTAGTTTGGTCATTTCAGTTTTCAGCTCCTGTGGCCAAGCTTGCAGGGGCTGAGTGTTTGGTGCTGGGAGGACTGGGGCTGTGGTGATTGGAGGAAGCTGTTGCCACTCTGCTTTTCCCTCCCCTTTCCCCAGGTAACAACTGCCAGGGCGGGGCCCTGTGGGCGACACCCAAAGGGTGTCGGCCGTTGACTGGGGCCGTTCGCTGGGCCGGGATGCCCGGGGGCCCCTCCGCTGGAAAGACGCCCATCTTCGCTGTTGCCATCCCACTAATATCACTGCTGTTACTGCTGTTGGCGTTTATCTTGTTTTAATTTGTGGTTTTAAGGGGTTTGGGGGGGATGCAGTGGGTGTGGCTTGAAGGTGGGGGGCATGGGGAGTGGGTTAGGGTAGATAGGGCCTACCCCCTGGTGAGAGGAGGGGAGATGGCCCTTGGGGAGGGTTGGGGGAACCACCTGTGAGGGGGGAGTCCCGGGGAGATGGGCCTTGCCCCCTTATGAGATGGGGGGCATGGGTTAAGGGGACTCCCGGTGAGAGGGGGAGTTCCAGGAACTGGGGTGGGAGGTTGGGGTGGGTGGCTTAGGGAGCTTAGGGGTAACTCCTGTGGTGAGAGCACAGGGGGGGGGGAAGGGGAAAGGGGGGGGCAACTCTGGAGGAAGGGCGAACAGTCAAGGGTTGGGGGTCAGGATGGAGCAGATGGGAGGGGGGAGCGGCTACAGGGGTGGTTATGCGGTATGGATGGTATGGTCCAAGAGGACGGGTGAGTCATCCTCCCACAGGACCAAGGTTCCTGGTGGAGGTTAAGAGAGTCACCCCCACACTGAGGGTGAGAGAGGATCAGGGTCTAAGGTCCATCTGTAAAGGGCTGCTGTTGAATGCAAGGTCCGTCATGAATAAGGCTCCAATGATCCTGGATTTGATCCTGGATGGGGCAACGGACCTTGCATGTATCACAGAAACCTGGCTGGACGAGGGGGCAGGACCAGCTTTAGTGGACCTCATTCCAGCCGGGTAAGCTGTTCAGCACCAGCCCCGCATGGGGGGCCAGGGGGAGGTGTAGCTATTATTTTTAGAGAGGGGTGGCCAGTCAGGAGATATCCAGTTGAGGAGATTTCAGGTATCGAAGCCCTCCATGTGGTGTTTGATTTGGCTGGGGGCAAGCTTGGGGTGCTGCTGGTTTACCGGGTCCCTTCCTGTCCGCCAGCATCCCTTGCTGCTCTAGCAGAGCTGGCCTCGGAGGTGACGCTGAACTCCTCCAGGACCTTGGTCCTGGGGGACTTAAACGCCCATGCTGATGATGGCCTTTTAGGAGCGGAGCGTGAGTTCATGGCCACCATGGACTTGTCCCAAGTGGTCAACTGCCAGACCCATGTGGGGGGGTCATAGTCTCGACCTGATCTTTTGTTCTGGCCTTGAGGTGGGTGATCCGTTAGTGGGGGGATGTGAGAGTCACACCCTTGTCATGGATGGATCATTATCTCCTACAGGCCAGCCTCTCAGCACACCTCCTCCAGAAGGGGAATGGACCAGTTAGGTTGATCCGCCCTCGGAGGCTGATGGAACCGCAACGGTTCCAGGAGGCTTTGAGGGAGTTAACCTTAGACCCGGACGGCCACTCTGTAGATGAGCTTGTCCAGCATTGGAACATCTTGTTGGGGGAGGCCATCGACAGGGTGGCTCCGAGACGTCTTCTCCCTCCGTCTCGTCACCGCAGGCCCCCTTGGTTTACTGAGGGGCTGCGGTGTATGAAACAGGTAGGTAGGAGACTAGAGTGACACTGGCGTCGGACTCGCTCTGAATCTGACTGACGTCTCCATAGGACCCATTTGCGGTCCTATGTTGAGGCTGTGAGGACAGCAAAGAAGGAGTTCTTTGCCACCCTCATAGCGTCTGCAAAGTCGCGTCCAGCGGAGCTGTTCCGGGGGGCTCGGGGGCTGGTCAGTCTGGATTCCCTCCGCCTGGACAGGGACTTGTCCCAGGTCCGCTGTGAGGAGTTTGCCACCTACTTTGCAGACAAGATCGCTCAGATCCAGAGTAACTGACACCGGATTGGAAGCAGTAAGCGAGGGGCACGAGGTTATGGAGGCACTGTCTGGTCGATCTTTCTGGGATGAGTTTCAGGAAGTGACGCCGGCTGATGTGGTGAATGTCCTGGGGTCTGTCAGAGCCACTAGTTGTGAACTAGATCCGTGCGCATCCTGGTGGGTGAAAGCCTCCAGGGAGACCTTGGGGACGGTGCTGGCAAGGGTAGTGAACGCATCCCTTCGGCAGGGGAGATTGTCGCCCAGTCTCAAGGAGGCTGTGGTGCACTCCCTGCTGAAGAAGCCATCTTTGGATGTGGACACACTCGCCAGCTACCGATCCGTCTCTAATCTTCCCTTTTTAGGGAAGGTTATTGAACGGGCAGTGGCACTGCAGCTCCAGGCGCATTTGGACAGCATCGGTTTCCTTGACCCTTTTCAATCTGGGTTCCGCCCCGGCTACGGTACTGAGACGGCATTGGTGGCCTTGGTGGATGATCTCCAACGGGAGATGGACGCAGGATGTTCGACCTTTGTGATCCTGCTAGATCTTTTGGCCGCTTTTGATACCCGTGGACCATGGGCTGCTGTTGAGACGGCTGCGAGACTTGGGAGGTCTGGACAGGACCGTCCTTGGATGGTTCCGCTCATTCCTCTTGGGTAGAAGCCAGCGGGTGGTGCTGGGGGGCTGAAACATCTAGCCCCCGGGCCTTGACCTGCAGCATTCCGCAGGGTTCCATTCTGTCTCCACTGTTGCTCAATGTGTATATGCAGCCCCTGGGGGAGATCGTGAGAGGTTTCGGGGTGCGATGTCACCAATATGCTGCTGATATTCAGCTGTACCTCTTGTTTTCAACTGACCCAGGTCCTGCTGTCTTGTTACTCTCCCAATGTTTGGAGGCCGTGGCGGATTGGATGTGGCACAGCAGACTGATGCTCAATCCCGATAAGACGGAGGTGATGGTGGTGGAAAGGGCGGGGGAGGTTCTGGCCCCCCTCATGGGGGGGTTCGCCCGCCTGTTGCTCTTCAGGTTCGGAGTCTGGGGGTGGTTTTGGATTCGGGCCTCCATCTGGATCGGCAGGTGGAGGCGGTGGCTAAAGCCGCCTTTCGCCAGCTGTATCTGGTACGGGGGCTTCGACCTTACCTCTCCGGGCCCGATCTGGCCACTCTCGTCCATGCCTTCATCACCTCAAGGCTAGACTACTGCTACATGCTCTATGTGGGGATTCCCTTGTTTCTGGTTCGGAGGCTGCAGCTAGTGCAGAATGCGGTAGCCCGTCTCCGGACAGGGCGGCGTGAGCACATAACACCGGTGCTCTGCACTGCATTGGCTGCCTATAGCGTACTGAGCCAGATTCAAGGTGTTAGTATTGAGTTACAAAGCCCTGCACGGTCTGGGCCCCTCGCCTTGCCATGTTGGCCTTCCGACGTATTTGTAAGACTTGGCTGTTCGCCCAGGCCTTTGGAGGGGAGGGTGGGGTGTTTTAAATTTGTTTTAATTAAGATGTTTTAGACTTTTTATGTTAAAATTTATTTTATATTATGTTGGAAGCCACCCCAAGATGCTGTAGGCATGGGGGGCGGCATACAAATATAAGGAAATAAATTTTCCATACCTAATATGAGTTCTGCTACTGTCCATTCTCCCACCTCTTCTTCCTCCTCAGAAGTTGTCGCGGCTTCAGGAAGCGCCATTTTATCCCCCTCAGCCTCAGACCTCGCATCCTGAGACCGCTCACTGGGCTGGCGCCGACAATACCTCTCTAAGGAGGTTTCTTTGTTGTTTTTCTTGCCCCCGCGGCTTGATTGCGACATCCTGTTGGCAGGCAGGGACTTTTCAGGTTGGGAATTGGAGTTAATAGGCAGTTTTTCTGGTCTGGTCTGTGGAGCTCAGAGGATTCCCAGCTTACTCGGGGCAGCGCATGTGCCCTCCACCAACTCTATGATTCTAATTAATTTAAACTTCTTTTCTAAAGTCTTGTTACTCTAAAATGTGTTGACTGCTGAAGCGGCTACAAGATTCTAGGGTGTTTCCCTGTTAGATACAGAGACAAACCAACACAAATACGTTTTATGCAACAGGGACACTTCTCAAGGACAGATGACTAAGGTTTTACATCTTGAGGCAGTTGGGTTAATGCATCCTCTTAGGTTGCATTAACCCAAGTAACAGCTGTAATTGGAGGGGAAATGGAGTGTCAGACAGGGTGAACTTTAACATCCCTGTCACCAAAGCCCAGAAAGAAGTGGCACAACACAGCAATAAAAGTATAAATAGGTTTTATTTCTGCACAAAAGTATCTTCCAGCAGTCACTCTCCATAGAGAACAAGGAGTTCAGAAGAGACAGGCTTCTTGCAACTGGGGCTAGTTAGGAACTGGCACCAAACGAGAAGGAGTTTGGTCTGCAGCAGGAAACTTGGGTCAGCCTGCTAGTGTACTACAGGGTCACAGAGAAATTGAACTCTGGGAGAGAGAATGTAGCCCTCTGCTCTGCCTGCCTCTCCCCCTCCAGCTTTACTGAGCACTTTGACACCAGCTTCCATGCCAAGGGAGCCAGCATGCAGCAGCAGGAAAGCCAGGGAAAGGAGTTTAGAACCCAGGAGTTTAGAACAGCTTACAGGAGGCAGAGACAATACAAGCTGGCAAATCCCCCTGGGCAGACTCCTTCCTTTGTTGTGACCTGCAGGCTACTGAAGTATCATTCAAATTTCTCCCTTACAAACAGCAATAACCAGCTACACTGGGAGCTGAAGTAACAGTAGGGGAATGAGGCTTCTGGCCATGTCTTACCTCCCACAAAGCCACAGGGGGCTCATAAAAGTGATAGCTGTCAAATGTTGGGTCCCTGAAGGGCTACAGCACTATCAGGTCTGAAACCCCCAAAAGGGGAGAGGGCAAGAACAAGGCCTAGTCACACCAAGGCTGTTCTGTGCTGGTACATAGGAACAAGCAGCTGCAGCCAGTGTTTGCAAACCATGTGGCAAGCGTCTGCTCTTGGGAGCAAGCCGTTCACTCTCCTCCTAGAGACAGAAAGGACACCCCACTCCTTTCTTGTTCCAGCACACAGCTCCTGAGCCAGCCATTTAGAGTGCCTGCTCCTTTGGGGCAAGAGGGCAGTGACAGGAAAGGGAAGCCAACTTGTTGCAAATTATGGGCAGCTTAAGACTCCCAGAAATTCCAAAAGCAGGGGAGCCAGGGGTGCAGATGTACTTTGCCCCTCAGCCAGCACAGAACTGTGCATGGAGTTTGTAGGTGGCACCGCCTGAGCTAAGCAGGGCAAGAGGACACTTGCAAGCAGCAGGAAGCTCCATGCGAGGCCTCAACGCACAATAGCAATTCTGCACTTGCATCCATTTTGAGATGCAGGTTAAAGACCCAGGGAAAAAGCTGGCTCCTGAATACCACAAAGATCACAGAGCTCAATGTGGGCAGGTCAACTTGGTGCCCAAGCTGGGAATCTGCACTTTCCCACAATGATCAAGCTAGTCCCATTTCTTTGTCCGGGATCAACTGAGTGGGGAGAGACAGGATAGGTCTAAGCTGTGGAGAGCTGTCCCTTGACAGAAGACGAGTTACTGTAAACACTTGCACTGCAGAGCTGTGTACAAGGAGCCAGACTAAATAGCAGCTGGGGGCAGATCAGCAATTGCACTTCTTACATCCTGGAACCATGAACACGCCCCCAGTCTCTCCCTCCATCCTGCCTGTGGCATATGAGCAGCGAGAGATCAGATGCAGCAACATGTGCTTTAGAGAAAAGCCAAAAGCTACCATTACCCTGGTGGAGGGAATATGGAAGGGCAAAAACTGGTAAGCTCTAAAGCCAACACCTGCTGCCTCAGCAAAGGGACAAACCATCTCTAAACAAAGCTACTGCCCCCACCCCATGCCCTTGCTGTGCTTCTCAAGGAGAGCCAGACGTCTTCCCTTAGAGGTTGCCTGCCCCTCTATGCAGGGAATCCCAGCATGCCACAGGGCAGTTGGGTACAGAGGGAGGGGAGAATCCCCAGTGCCACAGAGAAGTCCTGCTCTGGCTAGTGTATCTATGGGTGTGCACCATAGTGGGTGGTCAAACTGCACTGACACACAGCTCAAGCTGGCCTAACAAGCAGTGTCCTTTAGCGTTGTAAAGGGAGTATTTGGCCGGTTGCCTCTAGAAGGCTAATGCCTTTGTTTTTAGAAAGCTAAACTGCATCCCTGCTCTGCCACATGTAGCCTGGCTCAGGAAGTCCTTGGGCCAGTAAAGTAGTTACTCCAGATGCCTAAAGGGCTTGGAAAAAGAGACTGCCTTTGGGGAATGTGTAAGGCTGCATGGGCCAAGAGAGACCCACAGCTCATGGAGTCAGCTGCAGCCACTGCCTTCCTGCATGACACACAATTGCACAGCCAGGTCACTGCTGAAGCTGCCCAGGCGCTATCGCCGAACTTCAGAGGACCAATTCTAAGGTGCATGTGTTTGTACAGTCACCTGGGCAAGGCAGTTTCATGCTAGGAAGGGGGGAGCCTGTCCTTTGCGCCCAGGGTAAAAGCCAACAGCCAGCTGCCCCAAAAATCCAGACATGAGTGCTTCAAGGGCTGTTGCAAGGTCAGCTCAGCAGGATCCCTGGCCCATGTTCAGAGGCAGCTTCTACAACCAAGTGGTTAAAATAGCTGGTGCCACATCTGCAGCCCAACCCAGGACAGCTCAAGGCTGGCTCCAGCTAAGAGCAGAGACAAAATTCTGCTTACAAGGGTGGCTACCCCAGGCCCAGCACGGGGCATAAGGGTGCAAGAGGCACTCTGGTTCTTGGGTAGCAGCAGCTGCTGGGTTGAGGGGGCTCCACCATGCTGCTACTTGCCCTGGGACATGCTCTATCCAGCAGCACAAGCATGGACAAGAGGTAAAACTGGAACCTACTGTATATTGATCCCTTAGGAGAAATCTAAAATGGGGCGGCCAAGCCCCCAAGGCACAGAGAGGAGATAAACCAGGAGCGAATGGAGAGGAGCAGAAGGGGTAGAACTATTTACAAGGGGCTGGGTACTGGTGCCCAGCATACCAGCTTACCCCTTTGCCTCCAGAGAAATGAGGTTTCCAATGGTAGCAGTGCCAGGAGACTGGCGAGATTCCAGCAGGCAGCAAGGCCTGCAGCACCAGGACATCATGTCTGTGCCAGGGATAGCTCCTCCAAGCCCTCCTTCCCCAGCCGGTATCTGGCCAGATCCTTCCTAGTCACCAGCCCGACCACCTGCAGGAGGAAAGAAGACACACATGCAAGTAACACCAGGGCCCATGCCAGGCATGGGGTACTGTTAGTAGTGCTGAGAGGAAGACACTGTCACATCTGGGAGCCTGCTGCAGACAGCTAGTCAGGAGCACCCTTTAGTGAGCATTGATTCCTTAGGACTAAACTGACTAAAGCCCACCCTATTCCATTTCTCTGTCCAGCACCCACTGCCAGCTACTCACCTCATTGCGATTATCCACCACCACCAGGTGGCGCAAGCCCAGGGCCCGGAACAGCTTGAACACCCTTGGAAGGGAAGCCTCCTACAATGCAGAGCACAGCTCATCAAGAGACAGCAGACACCCATGCAGCCCCCAGGGACACTACTATTTTATTTAATTTATTTAATTTTTAAAATTTGCTACCCTGCCCCTCCTGCCACACAGACAGAGCCCAGCTCAGCCCTGACACCAGAGACCCTGCCTGGACTTCTTGCTGTAAGGGGGAGCCAATCAGACTCTAGCCTGGAGCGTTCAGTACCTGAGGCACTGTGTAGGGCGAGGGGTTCATAAACTCAGTCAGATCCATCATGCACTCGCGCTCATCCTGCGAGACGTGAATCGACTGGATTGGGGGGAAGCGGGGGTAAGCATCCCGGAAATCCTTCAGCTTTAGCCGCCGCTGGATTAAGCTAGCTCGTTCCACAAACACCTGGGGAAAGGAAAGACCATCACATGGGGGTATGGGGACTTTGTTCCTCTCCTGCCCCCATAGCTTTCTGAACTGACCATAAAACCCAGAGTCTCATTAGGCTACTCCAGGCCTCCTGCCTGCCCTCTGGGCAGTGGCCTGGCGATCGGGCCAGGAGACTCATCAATGAAGAGGAAGTGCTGGCTAGTGCAGGGGGAAACATCACCTATAGTCTGCAGCTACCCCGAGTGCTAGAGCCAAGGATGGATGGTCATACCACCTGGCAAGATGGGTACATTTATTGGCTTAGTTCTGCCACTGAATGCCATCTTCCCTCAACATAGCAGCCTTATGCCCCTGATGCCCTGGCAATAAGTAGATATGTGTTAGAGTAACCCTACAGAGTGAGCCAGTCAGTACTTCCCTAGTAGGCACCTAAACTGCATGCCTGGGGTGGCTCAGCAAGCACTGACAGAAAGCACAGCACCCAGCACAGCAAGGGTCCCACTCCCAGTGGAGGTGGTGTCTGGGGAGGGAAACATGTAGCATGGCAGTGTCTGCACACACATGCCCAGGGGAAGGCCACATGAAGCAGGGTCTGGACATGGCCAGGGTTCCAGCAAGGTGTCAGAGGCAAGTGATTTCACAGCAGACCCAGCAAAGTCCTGCCCCACCATACCAGATCAGGGAAAGGACTCACCTCCAGGCAGAGGGTCCCACCCATCCCATTTGCTCAGCCCAGCCTCTGCACCAACAGAGCTGAGCCAGGCCCAGCACTTCCTTCAGAGGCACTGACACCAGGGTAGATGGCAATTCCTGGATACCTACTCAGCTACCTGGGGCAAAAGGGTCCATACCCCATACCAGACCCCTGGCACAGAGGGGCCCTGGCAGGACCTACCTTGTGCTTCAAGAGAACAATCAGCTGGGAGCGCAGAACTAACCCTCGCAATCCTGCTACCTGCAACAGAGGGAGTTTTTTCAGTGTGGCCACTCCCCAGGAGAAAGCACTCCCCCCACCCCCCCCGTAGATATGGGGTGCTGGAGTGCTCATGGGACAGGTGGAAGCCAGGAAGGAAGCCTAACAATGACCCATCTCAGACATAGCAGCAGGAGACTAGGGACAGACAGATACTGCTCCCTTCATGCACACACCCAGTAGCACTGCAAGCAACAACACATCTGAGCACCAGGACTTAGTTCCACAGAAGGGAAATCCCAGTCAGCATCCAACAGCTTGGCAGCAACACCTGTCCTTTGATGCCTCCACTAAGGGGTGGAGATAAATGAGTGGATGGGCCTGATAGTCAACCAAAGTCGGGGTGGGGGGTTAACTCTTCAGTACATATGTGCAAGGTCTAGCACACCAGACAATGACATTGCAGCATAGCAGCTTTGACAATGGTGTGCATGCCAGGTTGTTGAAAGAAGAGTTCACAGAGAGGCTGCCCATGAAGAGCATGCCTAGTCTGGGGCCATGTTGCATCTCTGCAGTGCCATTGTCTATAAGACAATGTTACAGCCTGGACCATGCAACCTCACCGCAGTGCCCTGGCCCATAGTGTCAAGCCACCTTGGGCCATGTAGCAACCCCACAGTGCCATGGGCAAGACACTGAGGGGACAGAATGGTGTCAGGCCAATCTGCTCACCTGGGTCGTGTCTGGGTTGCTCTCCACCACGGGGAATCCGTTGTGGTTGGATGCCGTGTCACTCAGCATGTCCACAATAGTGCCCACTTTCTCAACCCTCCTGAGGCAGGTGACGGGTGTGCTCATCACTTCCCTGCAGGGAAACAAGGTCCAGTCCAACCTTAAGCTACCTGCCTGGCCTGTGGGGCTGGAAGCATGGACAGCACCCCACATGCAAACTCAGGCTGCCTTCTCTCCAGCACCCAGAAGAGGGCATTTCATTCACAGCCCATTCCTGTGGGGGCCAGCCCACAGCACCCTCAACCCCACAGGAGACAGTACCTCAGAGTCCACATGGTTCTTAGCAAGTTAGTCTATATACCACCCCCATCCCAGGAAGAGCAAGTAGCTCTGGAAAGCACCCTAGGTGCTGCCCCAGGCTCAGTGCACTAAGCAAATCTCCCCAGGATAAAGCTAGACCTCTAGCTCTGGCTGCCACATGCAACCCACTGACACTTTCCTCAAACTGCCATTAGAGGGCAGCCTTTCCTTCAAATATTGCAGAAGAAAAGAAATTCTCAAGGCAGCAGGGGAGAGCATGGGAGTTGGGGTGGGGATTCTACCTCTGCTCCCCAGGAGTTGGGGCTTCAGAGCAGTACCTTGCACAAGGGTGTCTCCCTAAGTAATAGTGTTCCCAGGGTTATGAGGGGATGTGAACTCCATGCTGTCAAGAAAAGATCAGGCAAACTGTTCTGGAGTGACAGCCTGCTATCCTGCATCTCTCCCACCTCCACTCATGGGGGCCAGTCCCTGGCTAATTCCACTCTCAGGCGGTGGATGTGTAAATGTCAACAGCAGGCACAATAGCAGCAGATTAGCCTGAGACTGGCAGTTGAATGACCTGTATTACACTGGCAATTCACAGGACCAGGTCATTCCTAGTGGACATTTGTCTAAGCATCAGAGCCATTTCACTTTGAACTGGGCCTCATCAGTAGGACATTCCTGGCATAATGAGCTCAGAGTTCCGGCACACAGTGCTCCAGCCTCCCTCAGTCAGCGGTTCTGGGAAGTGGCAAGTGCACGGTGCTCAAGCTGCACAGGGATGAGAGTGGCCTATTCTCCCTTCACTGTGGAAAGTCCCCCCTTCCTGCATAGCCAGAGCCCAATGCTTGCTTTTGCAGCCCTGCTCCGATGCCTGAGCCTCCTGGGCAAACTGCGTACCTGGCAGTAAGAGAGTGGGATGTCACAGGAGCCTCCCAGTGCAGGAAGGGGATACTCTGCAGCTGGATGTGCATGTCATACAGACCCTAAAATGGGAGAAACAAAGAAGTCAATCCAGAGGGGCCAGTGCAGTCTGTGCAGAGACTGCCTGTGTCCTGTGCACAGCTCTGCATCAGACTACTCATAGCCAGCACGAATTTGTCAGGACAAGTCATATCAGACTAATCTTATCTCGCACTTAGTTTAGTGGATGAGGGGAATGTTGTGGATGTAATATATCTTGATTTTAGCAAATCATTTTGACAAAGTTTCATATGAGAACTTCATTAGCAAACTTGCACTGTGTCGGTGCAAAGACACTACAACGAAGTGGATTCACAGCTGGCTAAAGAACTGTACTCAAAGAGCAATCATCAATGGTTCATTGTTCATCAATGGTTCAAACAGAAGGACTGGATCAAGTGGGGTACAGCAGGGCTCTGCCGTGGGTCTGGTGCTATTTAACATCTTTATTAACGACTTGGTTGAATCTTATTTTGTTAATTTCAGCCCAGTTTTCCAACCTACCAAAGGTGGGTTTTTTCCTGAATTCTAGTTCTGTCTTCTATTTTAAGCTACCTCTTTCAGCTTTTGTGTCATCTGCAAACTTGATTAGTATTCCCTTCACGCCTTCATCCAAGATGAATGTAAAATTCTGCATTTAGGGAATAAAAATCAAATGCACAATTATAAGATGGGGGACACCTGGCTTGGCAACAACACACATGAAAAGGATCTAGGGATTGTGGCTAATCACAAACTGAACATGTGTCAGCAATGTGATGTGGCTACTGCAAAAGGCGAATGTAATTTTAGGCTGCATTAATGTGTCTGCAAAAATAATAAATTTCACTCTATTCAGCACTGGTCAGACCTCACTTGGACAACTGTGTCCAGTTTTGAGTGTTTCATTTTAAGAAGGACACTGGCAAATTGAAGTGGGTTCAGAGAAGTGCAACAAAGATGACAATGGGTCTGGAAAGCAAGTCTTATAAAGGAAAGGTTGAAGAAACTGGGTTTAGCCTAGCGAAGAGATTAGTGGGAAATGTGATGGCAATCTTCAAATATCTAAAGGGCTGCTACCAAGAAGATGACAAGGAACTGTTCTTCGTTGCTATAGAGGGCAGGACATACACAACATGTGTATATAAATAACGGGTTCAAATTAGAAGGCGGTAGATTGAAGTTGAAGAGCTCTGGGGCAACAGAATGAGTTACATAGGTCCAGGCTTCTCATCGTTGGAGGTTTTCAAGAAGAGGCTGGACAGCCATCTGTCAAGAGGTGCTGTAGCTGCAGTCATCCTGCATCCAAGCAGCTGTTGGACTAGCTGACCCTTCAAACTCAAGAATTCTATACCTCAACCACCATTATTATTATTAACAAACATTTATATAGCGCCAGCAGTGTACCTGGCACTTTACAAAGTAATAAAATAGACACGGTCCCTGCCCCTAGGGCTTACAATCTGAGAGACAGGAGCTGGGGGAGAGACATAGGAAGGGGAACAGAGGGAGAGACAAGGGGTCTAACATTCATGAAGATGCGAGGTCTCAAGTGCACATACTTGGCTTGGTTACAATGAGAATGACAGCAGGCAGGTCCATGTGGCAAGGATAAGGGTAAACCGATCATAGGTATAGAAAATAGTGGCTCAGCAGGATAAAGAGTCAGACAGAGCAGAGCGAAAGAGGTGAGTTTTAAGGAGAGATTTGAAGGTATGAAGGGAGGGGGCAAGGCAGATGCGGACAGGGAGGAAGTTCCAGGCATGGGGGGCAGCAAGCAAGAAGGGACGAAGGCGCTTAGGGGAAAACTCCACTCATACAACTCATTTAGCACTGCTTCAGCAGGCTGCCCAAGGCACCAACACATCCCCTTCTGTTACAAAGGTGTATGAGTTGTGATGTACAGCACACCTCTACGTTCACAACATGTGTATGAAAAAGTTGTAAAGTGCGAATTTACATGAACCATAGAAGCCCTGCAAATACATTAATTTCCCTTACAAGAATAGTTATTTTTTGACACGCAAATGAACTTGAGACAAACACAGCTAAGCTGCTGACATGAGGAAATGGAGACATGAAAGTTGCTCGTTAACCATGAAGAGAGTCAGTGGTGCTTCTTGGATGAGAGAGTGGGTGACTGGACAGCCTGCTTTGTCAGAATGAGAGAGCAAGTTTTGCTCTCTAAGCTTTGAGTCTGGCCTGAAATGGCCAGTTACAGACTCAACTCGTACTTTTTAAAAGGTAAGATTATGAGTCAAGGAAACTAATATGCTGAACTAGTACTGCATTAATTTACAGTTATTTTCATGCAACTTCTGTATAAACGCTGATCCAAATGGACAATCTTAAACCTTTTTATAAAAGGTTTGATCACCTCGCCTAGAAACTCTCGTGTGGGGTCCCGCAAGGTTCTGTTTTGTCCCCTCTCCTGTTCAACATGTATATGCAGCCGCTTGGCGAGGTGATCAGAGGGTTCGGGGTCATCAGTATGTGGTTAACACCCAACTGTATCTCTCATTTTCGAACAACCCCCGACCCGGCTGTCTTGGTGTTTGGCAGCTGTGAGGGACTGGATGAGGGCTAACCGACTGCAACTGAATCCTGACAAGACAGAGGTGATGTTAGTGGGTAAATCGGAGGAGGTAACCGCTCCTTCAGTTGATGGGATCTGTCCTCTGCTGACTTCCCAGGTACGGAGCCTAGGGATGCTCCTCAATGTGTAGCTCCACCTGGATTTCCAGGTGGAGGCTGTGGCGAGGAGTGCCTTTCACCAGTTACATCTGGTGCGGCGGCTTCGGCCATTGGGTTTGGTTCCTGACCTGGTCACGATCATCCATGCTTTGAATACCTCTCGGTTAGACTACTGTAACGCGCTCTACGTGGGGCTACCTATGGTGATGACTCGGAAGCTGCAGCTGGTGCAGAATGCGGCGGCCTGCCTCTTAGTGGGACTGGGCCACCAGGAGCACATTACACCAATGCTCCCCGATCTCTGCACTGGCTGCCAATAGTCTTCCGAGCTCGATTCAAAGTGTTGGTTTTGACCTATAAACAGGGCTCTGATTCTTCCACGGATTTTTTAAAAAAATTCTGCAGGAGTCAGGGCCCAATTCCGCACCTCAGCACGATTTACCATGCAGGGGGGGGGGGGGAATTCCGCGGGAAATCTGCGAATCGCAGACCCGCGTTTCCCTCGGGGCCCTGCCTATAAAGCCTTACACGGCCTGGGCCCAGCCTATCTGCGAGATCATATCACTCCCTGGGTTCTAGATCGGTCCCTGCAGTCATCTGGAGACACCGTGCTGGAGGTCCCCTGGGTTTCCCGGGGGGCTATGCAGAATAGGGCGTTCTTGATGGCCGCACCTCTGGAATTCCCTCCCGGTGGGGGCCCGTCTGGCCCCGGATCTCCCAGCCTTTCGTAGGTATTGTAAAACCTGGCTGTTCCGTCAGGCATTTGGCGAGGGAGAGGGGTAGAGGTGGGAGATTGGTGAGGGTTGGGATGGGTTTTTGTTTGTTATTATTCCTGTTGTTATTATTGCACAATGTTCTAATTTGTTTTATGATGTTTTATATTTATATTAATGTTGTTAGCCGCCCCGGGCTGCCTGTGGCAGGAGGGGCGAGGTATAAAACTTTAAAATAAATAAATAAATAATAAAGTTTCTTTTTATAAGCTGGTGTCTATGTTACTGGAACATGAATACTGACAGCCTAGGGAAATTCTTGGTTCCTCACTGAGACAAACCTGATTCACTTATTACATTTATGTGATAAACGGTCTCAAGACACAGGTGACAATGAGTTTACATTTGCTGGCTGGCGCTCTGGATTGAACGATGGCCATCAGAACCTACAAGTGGGTAAACTGAGTCATGACTGGTCTGGAGGCAACTGGGGTGTCAGCTGGATAGAGGGAACCCCAAGAGCCTCCATCAAATCCTCTCTGGACACCTCACCTCTACCAGGTTGTGACTGTCTCAATAATGTTCAACCCCAAAGCTAGAGAGCAAGCATCTTGAAAGCACACCCCAGCCCCAGCCCATTCCCTGCCACTTCTCTCCTGTGGAACAGCTTCAGGCCCTGGCAATGACCCCTTACCTCTGCAAAGTAATCCCCAACAATCTTTGCTGTCATCAATACCAGCATGATGGGGAATCCATATGTGACGCTGCCCGTTGCCTCCATCATGATAACTGTCAGGCTCAGTGTCATCCTCACGATCCCGCCTGCAGCGGGAAGGAGGGAAAGGGAGAAGCATGAATGTAGGAGGCCAGCTAGAGCAATGGAGAGCTTCCTGGCACAGCTGCTCTGCAACAGGCAGATCTACAGGCTCTGAATTTCTCAACTCCCAGCTCAGTACTGCAGTAGCAGTATAAAGTGTCAGGACAGGACAAGAGAGCCCTAACCATTCATGTTCATACTTCGCACGTATGGAGCAGGACACAGGGGCCTGCCTCTCTCACCTGAAATATTCCCACAGGTGGCTGAGGCAAAGAGATCCAAGGACTTACACAGGGCCACAGGGAATGTGGCTGAGCTGGAAAGGATGCCTGCTCTCCAGGTTTCAGGCTAGTGCCTTACCCACAAGGCCTTCCCTACAGAGCTCCAAAGCCATGAACCTAGGAAGAGCCCCTGGCTTGGAGCACGTTACTATTCAATTTAATTAATATAAAATTATTCTGTGAATTATTTATTTTATTTTCCAAATTTATACCCCGCCCCCTCCTGCAACGCAGCTCGGGGCGGCTTCCAACAATTGAACAATAAAACATTAAAAATTCATTTAAAAATATTAAATATAAAATATACCATATAAAACAAGGCGAGAAAAATAATAAATAAATGGGTGGGGGACTAAAATCATCCCTCCCCACCCTCCCTCCCAAAGGCCTGGGCAAACAGCCAGGTCTTACAGTTCCGCCGAAATGTTAAAAGGCTTGGGGCCAGGCGAGCTTCCTCCGGAAGGGAGTTCCACAGCCGCGGTCCTACCACCGAGAATGCTCGCTCCATCGTGGCCCCCCGCTTAACACGGGGGACCTCCAGGAGGGCACCCCCGGCAGACCGCAGGAGCCGTTCCGGGGCGCGAAGGGCGAGGCGGTCCCTAAGGTAAGAGGGGCCAAGGCCGTATAGGGCTTTATAGATCATTACTAGGACCTTGAACTTGGCCCGGCACACTATCGGCAGCCAGTGCAGCGCTCGGAGCACCGGTGTAATGTGCTCCCGGCGACCCGTCCCCGTAAGAAGACGGGCCGCCGCATTCTGCACCAGCTGCAGCCTCCGGGCCAAGAACAAGGGAAGCCCCACGTAGAGCGCGTTACAGTAGTCGAGCCGCGAGGTGACGAAGGCATGGATGAGGGAGGCCAGGTCCGGGCCAGAGACATACGGACGCAGCCTACGTACCAGATAAAGCTGGCGGAAGGCAGCCTTAGCGACTGCCTCCACCTGCCGCTCCAGCCGCAGGTCTGCGTCCAATATGACCCCCAGACTCCGGACCTGCTGAGCTACAGGGGGGCAAACCCCCCCAATCAGGGGGGCCACCACCCCCTTCGCCCTCCCCACCACCATCACCTCCGTCTTATCTGGGTTGAGCTTCAGTCTGCTCCGCCGCATCCAATCCGCCACGGCCTCCAAACATTGGGATAGCACCGAGACAGCAGGGTCTGGGTCAGTAGAAAACGAGAGGTACAGCTGAGTATCATCAGCATACTGGTGACATCGCACCCCGAACCCTCTCACGACCTCCCCCAAGGGCTGCATATAGATGTTAAATAATAATGGAGACAAGATCGATCCCTGCGGAACGCCACACGGTAAGGCGCGGGGGCTCGATGTTTCCTCCCCCAACACCACCCGCTGGCTCCTCCCCGAGAGGAATGAACGGAACCATTCAAGAACAGTCCCGTCCAGACCCCCCCGGTCACGCAGTCGTCTCAACAGCAGCCCATGGTCCACGGTGTCAAAAGCGGCCGAGAGATCGAGCAGGATGAGAAATGTCGAACATCCCGCATCCATCTCCCGGCGGAGGTCGTCCACCAAGGCCACCAACGCCGTCTCGGTGCCATAGCCGGGGCGGAACCCAGATTGAAAAGGGTCAAGGAGCCCGATATTATCTAGATGACCCTGGAGCTGGAGCGCCACTGCCCGCTCAATAACCTTCCCTAAAAAGGGAAGGTTAGAGACAGGTCGGTAGCTGGCGAGCGCGTCCACGTCCAACGATGGTTTTTTCAGCAGGGGGCGCACCACAGCCTCTTTTAAGCAAGGCGACAACCTCCCCTGCCGAAGGGACGCATTCACCACCCTCGCCAGCACCGTCCCCAACGTCTCCCCGGAAGCTTTTATTAACCAGGACGGGCATGGATCTAGTTGACAACACGTGGCCCTCACAGACCCCAGGACATCCACCACATCGGCTGGCGTCACTTCCTGAAACTCACCCCATAAAGATGGACCAGACGGACCCTCCGCCCCCCCGCGCTCTTCCCCTACTGCTATCAACCCAGCGTCGAAATCGGCCTGAATCCGAGCGATCTTGTCTGCGAAGTAGATGACAAACTCCTCACAGCGGGCCCGGGACAAGTCCCCATCCAGGCGGAGGGAGGCCGGACTCACCAGCCCCCGCACCACCCGAAACAGCTCCGCTGGACGCGACTTCGCAGACGCTATGAGGACGGCGAGGAATTCCTTCCTCGCCGTCCTCACAGCCTCCACATAGGACCGCAAATGGGCCCTATGGAGAAGACGATCGGAGACAGACCGAGTCCGACGCCAGCGTCGCTCTAGCCTCCTGCCCACACGCTTCATACACCGCAGCCCCTCAGTAAACCAAGGGGTCCTGCGGTGACGAGACCGAGGCAGAAGGCGCCTCGGAGCCACCCTGTCAATGGCCTCCTCCAGCAAGATGTTCCAATGCTGGACCAGCTCATCCACAGAATGACCGTCCACATCCAGGGTAAGCTCCCTCAGGACCTCCTGGAACCGCTGGGGTTCCATCAGCCTCCGAGGGCGGACCATCCTAACTGGTCCCTTCCCCTTCTGGAGGGGGCGCGCTAAAAGACCGGCCTGAAGGAGGTAATGGTCCGTCCACGACAAGGGCACCGCTGTCACCTCCCCCACAACCGGACCCCCCGCCTCAAGGCCAGAGCCGAAGATCAGGTCGAGGGTATGTCCCCCCACGTGGGTCGGGCAGATCACCTCCTGGGACAAGTTCATAGTTGCCATGGCGGCCATGAACTCCCGCTCCGCCCCAACAAGGCCGGCATCGGCGTGGACGTTGAAGTCCCCCAGAACCAAAGTCCTGGGGGAGCCCAACACCACCTCCGAGGCCAGCTCCGCTAGAGCGGTAAGGGATGCCGCCGGGCATGAAGGGGCCCGGTACACCAGCAGCACCCCTAGCTTGCCCCCAGCCAAATCGATCACCACGTGCAGAGCCTCTACACCCACAATCTCCGGCACTGGATACCTCCTAACAGGCCAGTCTTCCCTAAAAACAATAGCTACGCCTCCTCCCCGGCCGCTCATGCGGGGCTGATGCTGCACGGCATACCCAGCTGGAACCAGATCCGCCAAAGTTGGACCGGCCAGATCATCCAGCCAGGTCTCCGTGATGCATGCGAGGTCCACGGCCCCATCCACGATCAAATCGTGGATAATCGGGGCCTTGTTGACCACGGACCTCGCATTCATCAGCACCAGCCCCCCACGCGCGGACCCTGGACCCGGCACCTCCCTCCCCCTTAGTGGGGGGGTGATGACCTCCACCTCCCTCAGGCACCGTGGACCCCTAGGGGCCCGTGCCTTCCCACCCCATGGACCATACCGTCCGCGCCCCATCACGACCCCAATGGCCATGCCCTCCCCTCCGTCCACCCAATCCCGGCCCTTCAGACCCGGCTGCTTGCCCCCCGGCCCTCCCTCCCCCCCTCCCCCCCATAACCCTCCCCCCCCAACCATACCCTCCCCATTCTCCCTCGGTCTCCCCCTCTCACGGGGAGACCGAGCCACCCCCTCCCCCCCAACCCTCCCGGTCCTCCCCCTGCTCTCACCAGGGGGAGTCCCTGGGTCCACCCCCCACATTACCCCCCGTGTCAATACCCCCACCCTACCACCCTAGCCCTGAAAGATAAAAAGCCTGCCCAATAAAAAACACAAAACCCCCCTGCCCCCCTGCAGTCCCCCAGAAGTGCCCCCGAAGTGCCGCGCCCTTTGGCCGCGGCCCTTCGGCCGCGAGCCTGCGGCCGCAGCCTGCGGCTCCAGCCGCTGCCTGTGGGCTTTTAGCCCCTGCTACTTCCGGGTGGGGGGGGAGGGGACAGGACAGCCCACGTGGCTGCCCTCTGCGTTCCCCCCCCCAACCCCCAACCTCACAGTTAGATGTCGTCTCCCCGCAGGTGTCCAGCGGGGATGAGGAGCGGCGGCGGCGGCCCCAGCAGCGGGACTCGGCGGCGGCAAAGCAAGCAGAGCCTCCAGAGCCCCCCCGCAGCAGCAGCCAGGCAGGCAGATGGTGTCAGGCTTCTGCGGCTCAGCCGCTGTCCCTGGGGCTTTATGCCCCCGCTACTTCCGGGTGGGGGGGGAGGGGACAGGACAGCCCACGTGGCTGCCCTCTGCGTTCCCCCCCCTAACCCCCAACCTCACAGTTAGATGTCTTCTCCCCGCAGGTGTCCAGCGCGGATGAGGAGCGGCGGCGGTGGCCCAAGCAGCGGGACTCGGTGGCGGCGAAGCAAGCGGAGCCCCCAGAGCCCCCCCGCAGCAGCAGCCAGGCAGGTAGGTGGTGTCAGGCTTATCACAGGTTAACAGCTTGTAGTAATAATCCAGAGATTGACAGAGGCCTGGCAGGCTACTGTGCAAGGCTGGGAGTGCCTGGATTGCTCAGCCTCTTGCATGGATCTAAATTTACTCAGTAGCTAGCGAAAATTCTGTATTCCCCCTCTGTCTAATGCAACAGCAAGAGGCTGTCTTGAGACTGACGGGCAACATGCTCTAAGTGGCTTCTGTGTCGCCCTTCAGAATTCCCCTTTTGTATCTGGGCTGAAGTGGGGGGGGGGAGGTGGTGTCAAGGGGGGCAGCACAACTACCACTCAGCTCAGAAGCCAGCTCTCCTGTGGCATTAGTAAAAGGGACACAACAGCTCAGGGCCAGCACTGTCATCCTCAGGGACAGCATGGGCCCTCACATGCTGCCCAGGTGCTGAGCACAGCTCCAAGGCAGCTATGAGCCCCTGTTGTACTATCCCTTGGTCACACACCCATGGCAAGCAGAGCTCCCCTTACCTCATGTTAGGAAGCCTCTGGAATGGAATGGGGGTGTGTGTGTTGCACTCCAAGACTGGCAGAGGTCACACCTGGCACCTCCTCACCCAGAGACCCCTTAGTAACTGCACTAGGCAGGCAAAGCAAGAATAGCTCTGACTAAACAGCCCAAGTTTTCAAATCAGGAAGCAGACTTTTCCCTACATGCACTTTCCCAATCACAGAGGAGGCAGTGACTCACCCAGCTGTGCAGCTGCTCCCATCAGAGCATACTTTCCAGGATCTGCCCAGATCTGAGCAGAAAGACACAAAAGGAGAGTTACAGGGTGGGTCCGAGGCCCATGACCAGAGCAGTTAGACCCCACTCTCCCCCACCCCTCTGCAACATCACATCCGGACATGTCCGACAAACATCCCTGAACATGCTTGCACTTCCCACATTTCCCACAGCAAGTAAGGCCTGGGACCTCAACAGCCTCCAAGAGAGACAGTTGACAGCTGGTGGGGAGGGCTCACCAGGCCTGGATCAGAAACAAGTTTCATAATTCCCTCCCCCACTCAAGCTGAGGCACCAGCATGGCATCGAGCCCCTCCTCGCCCTTGCATGCTTGGATTGTGAAGCGGGCACTCACTGCGCCCCCGGTCATTAAGGAGAGAGCAATGCCAAAGAGACGGCCCCAGGCAGCACCAATCAGTAGGGACGGGATGAAAACTCCAGCAGACACAGTCAGTCCGTAGGTCCAGCAAGCCAAGAAGAAATACATCAGTGTGAACATCCCCAAGGTCATGGGGTTGTATGAGCCTGGGGAGAGAACAGTCAATGTCAGCAGCACTCCCACAATGAGCACACACTCAACCATGCATGGATCAGCACCTGGTGACTTCCGCCTCAAGCTGCAAGAGCAAGCACCAGAGTTACCGCCACAGGTAGACATGTTCCTGTATTGCTGTGACCTAACATCAGAGCTATACCTGTGTGTGCAACCAAGGCTCCACCACCACCACACTATAGCCAGGATTACAGCAGCCACTCTGGCACAGTACTCCAGCCTCTCCTAAACTAGAACATGCCTCTGATCACTTAAACCTCTCATGCCCACCCAAATTGATCCCACGTAAAACAGTTTTAAAATTTTGGTTGAAGGCAGCAGCCAACAGGTTCCAAGAATCTCAGAAAGAACAGTTTTTCCACTGGGACAATGAGCCCCTGCTCCTACACACACATCCAACTTCCTTTCTCCCTCAGCCCAATTACATCCTGTGACAGGGTCACAGAATACTGGCAGGATTGGGCCCAGAGTGGGGCTTGGTCTAAAGAGTTAGTTCTTAAAGGGCTAGTAGAGCAATAAGGGTCTAAGTATTTGGACCTAAGTAGGTCAGCTAAATAGCCAGTTGGGGTGAAGTTGTATTTTATTTATTTATTTATTTTAAAAATAAATTATACCCCGCCCCTCCTGCCACAGGCAGCCCGCGGCGGCTGACAACATACGCCACAAGTTGGTGTCTAGAAAGGAAGAACCCCTCAAGGAGAGAGTGCATAGTGGTATGGGCTGTGGAGAATAGAGACTCCCAGAGACAGGCATGGAGAAAAGAGAATTGGTCACCTACCTCGGTGAATTCTTTTCTCTCCTGGTCTCCGGATACTCCTCCGTTCGGGCAGCTCCCTGTTTGGACCTCCAGGAGGCAGCACATTTTATTTCAAAGTTTATTTTGCGCACATGCGCTGAGCTACCCTTTCGTTCCTCAGTCCGTTCCATAGCTGAGGACCGACTACTTCTACTGGATACCAGCATGAAAAAGAAAACAGCTACCAAAGAGTCATAAGCGTAACTCGAAACTTCAAGCACTGAAAGAACTTTAACCCTGACCTAGTCTGCACAGGGGCTAGTCTCCCCGACTATGACCTAGGCCTTTTTCCTTTTAACCTAAAGTGAATTATATACACCTGTATTCTCCCCTTAACCAGTGCTGTTTGGCAGGGAGGGTCGGAGGAGTATCCAGAGAGCAGGACAGAAAAGAATTCACCGAGGTAGGTGACCAATTCTCTTTTCTCCCCATGCTCCCGGATACTCCTCCGTTCGGGATATACCCGAGCAGAACAGTCCTCTACGGGTGGGTACAAACAGCATAGGAATTCTCCAGCACCGCCTGTAGTACCATCCTACGAAACGCAGCCTCCGCTGATTGGTAAACATCCACCTTGTAATGTTTTACGAAAGTATGTATGGATAACCAGGTGGCCGCCCTACACACTTCCTTGTAAGAAGCTCGAGCCTTGAAGGCATAAGAGGTGGCAGCCCCTCTGACTGAGTGGGCCCAAATTTGAGTGGGGGGAATGCCCTATAAGCTTCAACTATACATTGTTTAACCCATTTTGCAATCAGTCTTTTGACCTCTGTAACCTGGTCTAATATTAACAAATAATGCTGTGGATTTCCTGAAACTCTGAGTTCTATTGGGGTAAATGTTCAGTGCTCTACGCACATCCAACTTATGCCACATCTTTTCTTTGGGGTGAACTGGCTTGGGACAGAATGAAGCTTTATGGAACATAGTGTTCACCTTGGGAACGAATGCTGGATCTAGAGATAAGGTGACTGACTGTTTCTGGACGGAACAAAAGTTTTCCTCCATAGAAAGAGCTCCTAACTCCGACACCCATCTGGCCAAGGTGACAGCTATCAGAAAGGCAACCTTAATAGATAGTATGTAGGTGGGCACCCTACAGAGAGGTTTGAAAGGAGCTCTTGTGAGGGCATCTAATACCAAAATTAGATTCCAAGAGGGGTATCTGTACTACCGGGGGGAAAATCACCCTGGATGCATGGATAAACTGTCTAACGTGCCTATGTGCGAGATAGGTTTGTTAGAAAGAGCCCTTAAGACAGAATCAAGGGCAGCAGCCTGTCCGGCCAACGTGTTTGGTTTTAGCCCCTTATCCAACCCCGCTTGGAGGAACTCAAGGATCTCTGGAATCCCTGCCCTACAAGGATTCTGCCGTTTTGTCTTTGACCAATTAGTGAAAGCTCACCATGTGGTCCTATAAGCTCTTTTTGTGGCTGGTCTCCTAGATAATAGTAAGGTGGAGAGGACTGCTTCCGAGTATCCTCTTTTCCTTAAGGCTGAGCGCTCAACTTCCATGCAGTCAGTTTCGGGACCTGTAGATTGTCGTATAGTATCGGGCCCTGCCTGAGGAGGCTGGGATAAATCGGTAATGTTATATGGGATCGTTGGCTTAGAGCTATTAGGTCCAAGAACCAGGGTTGTCTGGGCCACCATGGAGTTATTAGTATTATGCGGGTCTTCTCCTTGTAAATCTTTACTATTGTTCTCGTTATTAGAGGAAAGGGGGGGGAGGGTACAGTAGATCTGGTGGCCATGGCTGATTTAGGGTATCTACCACCACTGCGCCCTGACGTGGAGTCTTGATCATGAACAGGGGCACCTGGTTGTTTTCCGGGAATGCAAACAGATCCATTATGGGACGGTCGAACTGCCGAGTAATCCGTGTGAAGGCCTTCTTGTCAAGGGTCCACTCATGAGGGTCTATCATGCGTCTGCTGAACCAGTCTGCCTGTGTATTGTCCAGTCCCCTGATATGTAGAGCCTTTAGGGATAGCAAGTGAATCTGCGCCCACATGAAAAGCTTGGTCGCTTCCAGATGCAAGGAATGGGAACGAGACCCTCCTTGATGATTCACATATGCCTTTGCGGTAGTGTTGTCTGTGTAAACCAGGACATGGCGGTTCTGAAGGGATGGAGCCAGTTGTATCAGTGCTAGCCGAATTGTCTTCAGTTCCAGGAAGTTTATGCTTCTGGCCAAGTCTCTGTTGTTCCAGAGACCCTGGACTGATACTGGCGCGAGTGAGCTCCCCATCCCTTTAGACTGGCATCCGTCGTGACTGTTGTCCAGTTGGGCTCTGACAGGGGGGTGCCGCTTTCTAAGGTCGCTGGGTTTAGCCACCACAACATTGAGGGCCCGAGGTCTGCCGGAATGGTTACCCATGGACTGAGCCCTAGTGTAAGCTCTCGCTGCATAGGTCGCAGCCGCTGTTGCAAGCTTCCGAGGTGGAAGTGACTCCACTGTACCTGCTGCGTGCATGATATCAGAAGTCCCCAAAGTTGTGCCAGGGTTTTTAACCTCATGCACTTTTTTGCCTGTAATATCTGGATCAGCGAGCGAAACTTCTGTTGCCGGCTTAAGGGGATGTGAGCGACGCCTAAGGAAGTATCTAGGACAACCCCCAGATGCTCCAGGGTTTGGGTTGGTATCAAGGAGCTCTTTTCCCTGTTGATGATAAAACCGTGGCTGGTTAGACCCTGTCCCTGTCTGCGCTCTGATGAGGATGTCATCCAGATAGGGATAAATGTGAATTCTCTCTCTGCGGAGATTCGCTATGATGGGAATTAGGAGTTTCGTGAAGGCCTGTGGAGCTGATGACAGGCCAAAGGGCAGGGCCCTGAACTGCCAGCGTGTCTGCTGGTAACAGAACCTGAGGTATTTCCTGTGGGCCTGCGCGACTGGAACATGAAGACAGGCATCCCTCAGGTCTAGGGATACCATCCAGTATCCTTAGGTTCTGGGAAACGAACCTGACCGTCTCCACTTTGAATTTTTGTCACCTCACTGATTTGCTGAGTGATTTCAAGTCCAGCACTGCCCTCCAATCCCCTGACTTTTTTTGATACCAAGAATAAAACTGAGTAAAGACCCAGGCCGCATTAGTTGTCTGGGATCCTTTCTGTGACTAGAATGGAGTGAATCCTTTGAAGTTTGAAGAGCATTGCTCGATGTTTTTTGGGGTTGTTGGAACTGGGGGAGACTAAAAACCTTTCCCTGGGGTTTTGGATGAGCTCTATGGAGTAGCCTTTGTTGACGATGCTCAGAGCCCACTCATCTGAGACGGAGCTTTGCCAAGCTCCAGCAAAACCCGTTAGCCTGCCGCCCGCCCCTGTATCCTCGAGATAGTCATGCGTCCTGTTTAGGCTGGGAGGATCCTGCCTGTCAAACCTGTTGTGTCTTTGGCCCCTGGGTCGAAAGGAAAAACTCTGGGATGAATCTTTGTTGCATAGGGGTTGGAATTTTCTACCCCCCCCCCCAGAACTACCCCCGAACCTAAGGGCCGACCCCCAAAAGGGCTTCCCACTGGAGGGTTTTTGTTTTGGCCTTGTCGGTGGCGTCAGCTAGCACTTTATCCAGCGACGTACTGAACAATTTAGACCCTTTATAAGGTCCCGCTACCAGTAGGTTTTTCACTATGGTGTCCCCCTGCCAAGATCTTAACCAGATCCTCCTTCTAACTGCCACGCAGCCTGCCACTGAGCGGGCTGACCATGTCATGGCATCCATGGTGGAATCTGCCAAGAGAGAAGTGGCTAGGAGGATGCGGGAGGAGAGCACCTGGGATTTCTTATCTGAGAGCCCTGAGTCTTGCAGCTCCTCGAACCATGCTAGGAGGGCTCGAGCTGCATAGGATGATAGGATATTAATTTTAAGAACAGAAGCTGTGGAAGCTAACACCCTCCTGAGGGTAGTGTCCACTGCTCTATCAGTTGGATCCTTAGGAAGCAATCCCCTTCTGTGGGGAAAACTGTTTGTCTAGCTAGGGATGCCGCGACAGCATCCACCTTTGGGTTCTTAAATAGAGGATCCTTTTTTCTAGAGAAAGTGTAAAGGGAATCCTGAATTCTATTAATCCTGTGGGCTTTGTCGGGAGTTTTCCACTCCTCAATTACTAATCTCTCGAATGCTTTGTCTAGCGGTACCCCCTGGTCCTTGCCATGTACGCTGGGAATGTATTCCCTTTCCTCTTCCTCCTGGGAGTCAGAGAAGTCTCCTATTTTGTGTTTCTCTTGGAACTGGAGGGATTTTATTATCTGTGCCAGGAGCTCCTCTCTGTGGTGGATAGGAAACTGCCTGTCCTTGTCCCTTGGGTCAGCCTTTGTTGCCAGACACTCTCCCTCCTCAATATCTGAGGTGTCCCCCTTGGGAGTTCTCTCTGAGAAGGAGGCACTGAGTTACGTCTGGGATTGGGCCCTGAGGCGTTTGGGCCTCTCTTCCATAGAGCTTTCCTCTGAAGAGACAGGGGAAGCTAAAAGGTGGACCACAGCACCCCCTTATGGAGATTTGGATTTTCCCACTCTTTTATTCACTGTTTTGAGGGGGGGAGGGTTGGTTTTGGCGGGAACCCTCTCTCTCTCTTCCCCCTAGAGTCCCCTTTTTTGGTATGTAAACCACCAAGCCTGTCAAATGACTCCAGTATTTTTCCCATACTAACAGACAGAGATGCTATAGAGGCATCCTGCTGACTAGGTACTTGTGTGTCCTGCGTGACTGTTTCCTCCGGTGCGCGGACTTCCATTATGCCTGCTTTGCACTCCCGCGGGAGGACGAGCTTCGGCTGCCAATTCTGGGGGTTTCGGCTGAACTGCCTCACGTGCCGTGTGATCAGTTCTAAGATGGGGGATAGCCGATTAGCGTTGTGTCCTTTCTCCGGCTTGGCTTCCCCACTCCCAGGTGCTTGCGAGGGAGCTGGCCAGGGTCTTGCCGCTGTTCCCTGAACGGGTCTGGGAACACTTGCCCTCCGGCCCCGCCGAGGAACCATTTATGCTCCTGCCACCACTCAAGTGCTGTGCCCCCCGTTTGAAGAGCGGCTCGACGAAGAACAAAATAATCTTTCCCGCACCCCTCATGGAGCGGTCTGAACAAGCCTCCTGTCGGTCCGAGGCAGATATTAGACTGAGGAACGAGAGGGTAGCTCAGCGTGCATGCGCAAAAGAAACTTTGAGTGTTGCCTCCTGGAGGTCCAAATAGGGAGCTACCCGAACAGAGGAGTATCCGGGAGCAGGGGGAGAAAGCCTGCCAACCTAGGCTGAGGGACAAACCTGGCTATACTGGCCAGGAGTAACCAAACAGTAAGCCTCCCTGGATTCAGAGCCAGAGCTGCAGATGGGAGTGAGCCAGTAGTGTCACAGGAGCAGCTTGGCTGCAAAAAGAAATGCTTGGAGGGGGCCCAGAGTTACTGGGAGATGCCCCTAGCCAGGAGGACTCAATTGCCTATAGGGGAGGTTTGGAGGCCAGACTCAAACGGCTCCTCACTGTCTTAAGCCCTATAACCAAAGGGTTGGGCTTAAGGGGAGTGTACCGGGGATTGGGTAGCAGTGGCTGTGCTAATTCCCCACCAGAAGTGGTTGAGTGGCCATTCTCCAGGATTAGTCCAGTCACTGCTACACATCCCCACTAGTCCTTTTTGAAGGAAGATACTTGGAATACAGTAGCCTCCAGACCAGACTGAAGTGAGGGTCCCTCTTAAGCAGTGTTTCCCAAACTGAGTTCCAAACCCAAGTGGGACTGCACCACATGCAGATGGGTTGCCACAGGAGCAGTCAACTCAAATGCAGTGGGAAAGGAAAGAATCCTCCTGGACTGCAGCTGCCATGGTTCCAGATTTGGCCATGGCAAGAGTCCCTGCAGGCTACTTTCCTCTGTTGACATGTCTTCCCAGCCTGGAGAGGGGATGAAGCCACCACTGCCATACTGAGTCCATGGAGGGAGGAGGAGAGGAGCTTTCGCTGGACTGAGAGGTGTGTGGAACCTGCCCACAGGAAAGGAGAGGTGGAGGAAGTGCATAGGTTAAACAGGGAAATGAGGAGCACATGACAGAGGCAGAGAGAAAAGGTTGTGTCGGATACAGAGCAAGACAAAAATGGAAATTTATGCTAAAAATATCATTTTTGCAATTTCTGTTGCTTTGTTGTTCTAGCTGTTCCTCACAGGAATATTCAAACCCCCAAATGTATCAGCGGCCAAAGAGTTTGGGAGCCACTGATCTAAACCCAGCCTTCTGTGTCCGAGTTGGCCTCCTGGATTATACCCTAAGACAGGGAGGCTTCCTCTTACTGGGAATGCAAGATTCTTGAAGGGAGGTGGTCTTTTTCATGGAAGGAGGCTTTGGGCATTTTCCTGAAGAAAAAACAAGAACTCTGGCTGAGGAAAGGCAGGAGCTGGCAGTGCAGGCAGGGAGGACATTTTCTATTTCTGGGGCAAAAGGCAGAATCCATGAGGACTTTTCCTCATGGGGCAGAGCCAGTACAATTTTTTATGGTTTCCCCCACACCATGGTATATGAACTGACCTAGCTCTTGCTGAGTCAGGCATCCAGGACCCCTGTAAATCCTGCTAAGTGACTGGCCTGGGATGTCAAATCACAAACTTAAAACAGAAGCCACAGACCACATTGCCCATCAGTATCTTGACATCCTCCTGCTCTTGCATTAGACAGAGGGGGAATACAGAATTTTTACTAGCTACCATGTTATTTTACTACAAGTAGTTAGTACAAGAGGCTGAGCTGCCCAGGCACTCCCAGTCTTGCACAGGCCCCTACCCATCTCTGGATTATTATTATTACTAGCTGTTAACTAGCGATAATTTGCAGATTTATTAAAATTAAACATGTTGTTAACTGCCAGCATGCCAAAGAGCTATCCCGGCCGACTGGGGCAGTGCATTATCACTTTACTCCACTTTCCAAGAGTGTCCACCACTGGCTGTCATAGCTAGCTGTCAGAAAGGCAGACAGGTGTGCAGATGCACATCTGTGTGTTCCCAGATGCACGTCTGTGTGTCTTCCCAGTCTCCTGGTGAACATTAGTTATCTACATTCCAACGCTGGGTGACCTTAACTTCGGCCCTGGCTGTCAGACCTGTAACCTTCAGTCATTAAAGATGTTGAGGATCTTTGCTTTTAGACCTCTACAACTTAATTAGTTCAGGGTAAGAAACATTCCTAAATTGAGTCCTAAGGACCAAATCTTTGGGATTATTTCGTGTACTTTACTGTAAAGATAATATAATAACTGAAGCATACGTAAGTTAGTTTTCTACTCTTCTGTCTGATGCTCTCTATCCTCTCTCTTTTGCATAAAGCATTCCTTTCTCTTTCATGCCTCCCAGTTGGGGAACTACGCCTACCCCCTCTTTTCGTTGGTATAATTAGTGATCAATCCCTTTAGAAGCACATTATATCTGTGCTGCAGTGTATGTGTAGTGCCATACTGCTAAGTATTGAATGTTGAAACCAATCAGAAGCAGGAATTCTCTGACTGATTCCCTACCGTAGCAACCCTACTGCTAACTCCTCCAACTTGGCTGTGGTCAGAACAGCCTGTTGTAACATCAGCAACGGTTCTACAGCTTAAGGGGAGTGTACTACGCCTACCCCCCATACCTGGAACTCCCTCCCTGTCCACATCCACCTTGCCCCCTCCCTTCATATCTTCAAATCTCTCCTTAAAACTCACCTCTTTTGCTTTGCTCTGTCTGACTCTTTATCCTGCTGAGCCACTATTTCCTATACCTACGGTCTGTTTACCCGTATCCTTGCCACATGGACCTGTCTGCTGTCATTCTCATCATAACCAAGCCAAGTACGTGCACTTGAGACCTCGCATCTTCATGAATGTTAGACCCCTTGTCTCTCCCTCTGTTCCCCTTCCTATGTCTCTCCCCCAGCTCCTGTGTCTCAGATTATAAGCCCTAGGGGCAGGGACCGTGTCTATTTTATTACTTTGTAAAGTGCCAGGTACACTGCTGGCACTATATAAATGTTTGTTAATAATAATAATAATAATAATAATAATACAGCAGCTGCAACAGCAGCAACTGCTGTTCCCTTTGTTTTACCTATGGGCTGGTTCATTTGACTGGTGTCCCATCCTCACGTCTTCTAGTGTCTCTTTTCTTCTAGTGTCATTTTTTCCTCTGCAGCGTCTTCCATCCATGCCACTTCTGTAACCCCTCTCATTCGCCTTCCCTCTTCTGTCTAGAAGATGTGCAATTACGCCTACCCCCTCTGATTGATCCCGACACTGCGCCAACTCTACTGCTAACTCATGCTTGGGCACTGCCATTTCATCTGCAGAGTCAGATTTGGGGGTTATGGAAGCTCAGTCTTGTCTTGTTTATTTGGATCAGTTTCAATTGGTATCGTCCACCAATGCTAGGGAGGTGCTTAGGGTGATGAGGGCAACGAATTAATGAACTGGATCCTTGCCCATCCTGGCTAGTAAAAGCCAGCTGGGAGACACTGGGGCCATTGTTAGCTGGGGTTGTCAATGCCTCCCTTCGGGAGGGGAGGAAGTTGAATGCCCTTAAAACTGCGGTGATCCGGTCCCTGTTTAAGAAACCATCCTTGGACGCTGACACCCCAGCCAGCTATCAGCTTGTCTCTAACCTTCCCTTAAAAGGGAAGGTAATTGAATGGCAGCTCCAGACGCATCTCGAGACTAGGATTCCTGGACCTGTTTCAGTCAGGATTTCGTCCTGGGTATGGCCATGAGACTGCGCTTGTGGCTTTGGTCAATTACCTGCGCCTGGAGATGGACAAGGGGAATTCTACCTTGTTTAGCTTATTAGATCTTTCTGTGGCCTTTGATACAGTTGATCATGAGGTGTTATTGGCACAACTGGGGGACCTGGCAAGGGTGCACAGGACTGCTTATGAGTCCTCCCTTTCCTGTCAGGGAGGTCCCAGTGGGTGGTGATGGGCGACTGCTCGTCATCTCCTCGGGATCTTCCCTGTGCTGTCCCACTGTGCTCTGTCCCCCCTCTTGTTCAATGTGTATCTGAGGTCGCTGATCAAGGACATTCAGAGGCATGGGGTAAGGTGCCCTCAATATGCTGACGACACCCAGCTCTACCTCTTTTTTTCATCTGACCCAGGTCTCGCAGTCTCAGTGCTTACCCGATGGCTGGCTGCTGTCGGTGACTGGACTAGGGTGAGACAACTGAAGTTGAATCCTGGTAAGACAGAAGTGATGATGGTTGGCTGGTCTTGTGACTTTGAGGGAACTGGGACACTCTGGTCACTCAGGTTCACAGCCTCGGAGTGCTTTTGGATCCCTCGCTGCATCTCGAGTGTCATATGGCAGTGGTGGCCAGGAGCGCTTTTCAACAACTCTATCTGATGAGGAGGCTGCTGCCTTTTCTTTCAGATTCAGATCTGGCCACTGTCATCCATGGTTTCATTACCTTGAGGCTAGATTACTGAAATACACTATGTGAGGCTGACCTTGATGATTATTCAGAAGCTATAGCTGCTGCAGAATGCGGCGGCTCAACTCCTTTTGGCAGTGGCGTAGCTACCGTGGTGCAGGGGGGGCGCATTTGCACTTGGACCATGACCTGGGGGGGGGGGCCCGTAGGCAGGGCTGGCCCCCTCACCTGCAGCGACGGTGGCGGCAGCGGGAGGGGTGAGGGAAGCAGGAGGGCGGAGGAGCCGGTGCCGGGAAAAGAGCCCGGTAGATCTGCACCAGCTCTTTTCCCCGCCGCCTCCTCTCCGGGTGCCGGGAAAAAAGGCTTGGCAGATCTGCACCAGCTCTTTTCCCCGCCGCCTCCTCCCCACTGCATCTCCCTCGCTCCTCCTGCTTCCGCCACCGTCAGGTGAGAATGCAGCCTAAGTTTTTCTGCTGCCTCCCCTGGCTCCAGTCCCTATCCCTCACCTGCCTCTGTCTACCAGTAGCTGCAGCAGCAAGACACAGATCGGGGAGATAAAGCTGTTTGCTTACAAATAGCTCCTGCCCATGTGCTGATCAGAAGGTTGCTACCTTGTAAAGAAAGTTCTTCAAGATGCGTCCTAACATTCTCACAACTGGGTTGTGCACGCTCACTCTATTCAAATAATAGACCACATGATGGTCTCGAGCTCCTCTAGTATAAAAAGCACTCCCCCCGCCCCTCAGAATGACTGTTCCTTCCAACCCTTTCTAGAATTATAAGAAAAGAATTCCATGCGGCGCTGGAAGGGTGGGTGTTCTGAGAAGGTTCGGCGCCATCTCAAAGAACCTTGTTTACAAGGTAGCAACCTTCTGTTCTTCGAGTGGCTCTTCACATGCTATTTTTACATGGCTCCACCGGGTGGGGGAGGTCCATGGGCACACCAGTGCATGGACAGGGCATGCACATGCATCCCCACTCACCCACACCCACAAAGTAAACGCCGTTCCCCCCCCGGTTGCTCTGGGCGTGGGGACAAGTGGGGGCGTGGGAGTGAGGATGCGTGTTAGGCGGGCGTGCATGCACCTCCATACACCATGGGTGTGTGCACCACATTGTTCACACGGGGCTCCCCCACCCATGAACACACAGAAATCTGCATGTTCATGGGTGGGAGAGGCCCGTGTAAAAAGGGCCACATTCTCACAACTGTCTTACTTATACTATCTTAGGTAGGAATTTAGGATGTAAAGCAATATATATTCTATCTTGGAAAATAAATCTGCAAATATGGCTTTGAGATTATTATGGCTGCTATTTCACTAACTTTTCTTAATGAAGTTATTACTAACAGGAGTACTGTCTTTAAACCCGCACCCATGCGTGCACAAGGCACAGGCGGCACCGGCAGCAAGAAGCAACAGGCCCTGGAGGCCAGACTGGCTAAGCTCACTCCCCTCCTCCAGTAAGGCAGTGGACACAGTCAGTCTCTCTGTGCCTGCCTCACTGCCCGCCCGACTGCCCCTGCAGTTGAACCACTCCTGAGGAGTGGTGGTAGACACTTGGCTGGGGAGGTGGGAAGCATTTGGAGGCCATGCTTGTCTATGGCCACAGTTATAACTCCTAGCCACTGGATTTTGTATATTTAGAAGCTGTCAGCAGACCCTGCCCCATCCCTTAAGCTGCACCCACTTTGGGTTTTTGGAGCTTAAGAAAAACACATGAGGGGCCCATAATTGAGGTTTGAGCCCAGGCCCTTCTCAACCTTGCTATGCCCCTGCCTTTTGGGGATGATTTGCTGGGAGTACATTACACCGGTGCTCTGAGGTCTGCGCTGGCTGCCTATAGCTTTCTGGGCACAATTCAAGGTGCTTGTGTTGACCTTTAAAGTCCTAAACAGTCTGGGTCCCATATATCTGAATGACTACCTATCCTACCATCTCCCTTTGCGGCCCCTACACTTGGCTGGGGCGCTCTCCTGCATGTTCCATCTGTTACTCTTGTCCATGGGGGCGGGGGTGCGCATGAGAGCATTCTTGGTAGCTGCCCCTACACTGTGTAACTCCCTTCCCCAGGAGGTTTGCTTGAACCCGAGCCTGGCTATGTTCCAGAAGCGATGCAAAACATTTTTATTTGGAAAAGCATTTGGCAGGCAGGGATAGGTGGGGTTTGGTTGGGCTTTTGAGTGGGATTGTGGGGAGGATGGGGGTTTGGTGGGTGGGTTTGGGGTAGGACTGTGAAGGGGAGTTGGCTGTGGGAAATGGGGATGTGGTGTTGGGTGGGTTTTGTGGAGGGTTGTTGGAGGGTTGTGGTTTTGGGGGGTTGTGTTGTATTTTAACTGTTTTTATATACGTTGTAAGCCGCCCTGAGCCTTCTTTAGGGAAGGGCAGAATAAAAATATAAAAATCAATCAATCAAACTTCTCCAAGTTGGCTGTGGTCAGAACAGTCGAATATGGCATCAGCAACAGCTGTACAGCAGCTGCTATAACAACAACTACTGTTCCCTTGCTTTACACCTATGGGCTGATGTTGGGTGGACATAACTTCAGCCCTGGCTATCGGTCATGGCTCTGGAACGTTCAGACACTAAAGGGTTTGACGATCCTTCATTTAAAACCTCAACTGACTCTACGATTTAAAAATAAAAAAGCCTTAGGCTGGACCAACTGACCAACCAACAGATAAACATCAGAATTTTATATAGATAATTTATTATTTATATAGCACAAGCCGTGTACCTGGTGCTGTGCTATCAGTAGTTATAGTTTTGAGAATGTATTTTGAGAATGTATTTTATGTTTTAAACTGTTTTATTGATTTTATTGCTGGAAGCAATAAACTGTGTGCAGGAGGGGCAGGGTAAAAATCAAATCAAATCAATCAATCAATAAATAGGTCCCTACCCCCATGGGTCTTACAATCTAAGAGACAAGGGAGGGGAAGACAAGGGAGTGGTGAACATCGGGAGAAACAAGGGCACATTCATGAGGTTGAGAAGTTGCAGGTGCATGTGCTTCACTTAGTTACAGGGAACGAGATTTTGAGTGAGGGGGAAGCGATGCAATTTAACTCATGATGAGTTAGGGAAGGCCTGATGGAAGAGGTAGGCTTCCAGGAGGGATCTGAAAGTTGGGAAAGAGGGAGCAGAGCGAACATATCCAGGCAGAGAGTTCCAGGCATGAGGGGCAGCAAGAGAGAAGGTGCAAATACATTTCCAGGAGCAGGGGACACTGGGGCAGATGAGGATGGTAGAGGAGGAGCAAAGCTCCTGGTTGGGGATGTAGTGGGAAACAAGTGCAGAAAAGTAGGGGGAGCAAGGCTATGAAGATCCTTGAAGGCAAAGAAAAGGAGCTTGTACTGAATACATTCAGGTAGAGGGAATCAATGGAGGGAGACAAGGAGGGGCTGAACATGATCAAAGAAATAGGCAATGCAGATGACCTTAGCAATATAATGAACTGAAGTGAGAGGGGTATGGTGTGAGCCGTGGAAGTTAGTTAAGAAAGAGATTGTAGTAGTCAAAGTGAGATGGATTAGAGCTTTGGCACCGTAGGCAGTAAGGAAAAGCTGATCTTAGCAATGGCATGCAGAGAAAAGTGACAGGATTTAACAACAGACTGAATCTGAGGTTTAAAGGAGAGGAAGGAGTCAAAGATGAACTCCAGGCTATCTGCCTGAGGGACAGGCTGGTTGAAGACACTATCAATGGAAATTGAAATGTAAGTGAGAAAAGCTTAGGGGGAAAAGATAAGTCTTGGCAATGTTAAGTCTGAGTTGATGGTGAGACATCCAAGCAGAGATGACAGACGGTTGCTGCGACAAGACCAGATGGAGGGGGAAGAGAACGAGGGTGGATAGAGTTGAGTGTCATCAGCTTACAGGTGATACTGGAAGCTGGGAGATTCAATGAGCTTGCCCAGAGAAAGAGTGTAAAGGGAGAAGAGGAGAGGGCCAAGAAAAGAGCCTTGAGAAATTCCAACCAAGTGGAGAAGTAATGTGGAGGAAGTACCAACAAGAGAGAAAGACTGGTTGGAGAGGAAGAGAATCAGTCAAGAATTGAGCTCTGGAAACCAAGGGAGTGAAATGAATCTAGAAGGCAAGAGTGGTCTACAGTGTCAAAGATGGACGAGAGATTGAAACTGGCATTGCACATATGCTAAACACAGACTTGACACCAAAGTGTTGGGAAGAGGGATTCAATTGCCAGACAATCCACATGCAGATCAGGAAGCACCATTTGGGATGGGGGAGGAATCAAGGAGCAAACCAGAGTGTTTCCAGCCTGGATTCCAGTTCTCACACAAAATGGAAAAACAGGATGAAGACTGTCCATGCCAAGGGTCCAGCCAAGATGCAACAGCTCATATTTCTATCATAATTCCAGATCCCTCAGGCCTCTGAGCAAACACACTCAAAGACAAACAGCGTTTGTCACAGACTAACGACGGGATTCAGACAGCAAGCCCAGAGGGACATCACTTGGATGAGAGGAGCCTGGAAAACATTCAGCTCTGTGAACCAATATTCCACTCATGCTCAACTAACCACACCAGACCAGAGACTTGCTGGCTTTAATGCACATCATGGCAAATTACTGAGCTTTATTGATTAGTAAGTGAAGAAATAAAAGGGCAAGGATATCAAAATGAAGTGGGAAGAACAACAAAGGAATGTGTTCAACTGCCACGTCTGGTTTTACAAACACATCAGGAAGGAAGGATTTGGTGGATTCCAGGAGAAAACAGGCTGCAAGGCTAACACAGAGGGGGAAGCTGCTAGCAAAGCAACTGTTTCTAGGGATGATGCATAAATGAATCTGCAGTTTGAACAAAGGCCAGCTAGTGCCACTGCCTCTTCCTCCCCCCCACGGTCCCTCAACCCTCACTCAGCATTAGCTGGAAAGTAACAGACCTGGAGGGTCATGGAAGAGGCTGACAACACTCTTCTCAGGGGTGTTGAAGAAAGTTGTGGCCATCGAGTTGTATTCTCCATCGGCACAGAACAGCTGAGGAGATGGAAGAGAAAGCCAATCACTGCTAGGCCTGGCTAAACCCATGCAATCCCCACTGCCCTCTACATAGGCACTTGCTGAGACAAAGGGTTCACAGTTTAGCCTTGCTCAGCTGTGCAAACACCCAGTCCCTACTCTCATACTGACAGGGATCCCAAATGGCAATACTCCCTGAAAGCCCACAGCACCCTGCCAACTGCACTAGTGTGCAAGGCCCAGGGGGATTCTGCTCTGGAGGGTGCCTTTAGCTCCACAATCCAGCTTCTTACCTGGAGGGGGTGGGCCACAGTGTTGCCTTGGAGGGGCTGGCAGTCTCTGGAGCAGTAAATCATCACGAACCCCACAGTTGCTGTCACGGCCCCCACCAGCATGGCTTCAACAACCTGCAGGCATGGACGGTGGATGTACCTGGGGGAGTCAAATACATGGCATATAAGCACAGCTCCCCATCTCACAAGCGCTTCCTGGAAGCTTCATCCAGAGTGTTGGGGTAATCACAGGATCTGGCCAAGTCAAAGGTCTCTTAGCCAGAGGGTGCATCCAGAAGGGAAGAAAAATATAGACATTTCCCCCCATCAATTTGGGGAGACACTGCAAGGATATTGGTTCTGATACTGCAAGGAGCAGCTCAGGATTCTTGGCTCTTAAACTAGCTCTTAGTAGAGCCCAACCTTCTGCTTCCAGAGTCAGGAGTGCAGCCTGTCCAGCAGGTCATTCTGAAGCAGCGAAGGCTATGCCACCGGAGCAGCAAGGAACACCTCTCCTGGCATCATTAACCCTGTCTGATGCTCCAGGCAAGAGAAGTGACTGCATCCCCTCTTCTCTGGGCCCCCTGTGCAAGTGGAAGTAGCAGCACCATGAGGCACAGCGACTCCTCTGCTGGTGACAAGAGGGAAACTCGCCAGAGCACTTCATGATCTCCATTTAAGAGGGCATAGCCCAAAAGCATCACACACACTGGCCTGTAGCACAACTGCCTGAGTCTGCCTGGGAACTGCTTGCTCTAGCGGCTAGCTTGGTTTCAGCCACCTAGTAGGGTCCAGCAAAAGGCCATGCAATAGGCTACTTATGGGGTGCATGAGAGGTTGGGGGAGAGATGGAACATACGCTCCAACTTCTCCCTTCCTCCAGATGCTGAGAAAGGCCCCTGCCATTGGAGAAGCTACAGGATTCCCTTGTGAACTTAGACCGTTTTCAGACACCCCCCACACCCGCATATTCTGGCTGCAGGAGGGAATGCACAGCCAGAATATTTGGGGGGGGGGGGGGGGGGCGGGGAAGAGGAATGTCTGAAAGTGGCCTCTGTGTGTCCCAGGGACACAGCTATGGGTGCTGGGGAGGGGGATGCAATGGGGACATGGAGGCCCTTCCAACCATGAGCTGACAGGAGAGGTACATACAATCATGCCCTGTGGCAGATAGGCCATACTGCCCTATCTGCGCCCCACCACCACATGCCACCCCCCCACCCCGGCCTTCCACCACTTAGGATTGGACAGGAGATCCTCCAAGCAGCAAACAGGTCACGTCTAGCCAGGTAGCATCTGTCAGACACTGGCCAGGCCCTGTTGGGGAAGCGATTACTTCACATCCTGATGAAGCCAGACATCTTTCAGCTTCCCCTCTAGTTAAGCAAGTACAGATTTTATTGTTTCAACCATAGGTCACAACAAAGTTACAGAACCAAAAGCAGCCAAGCTGCACATAAAAGAAAATTTCAGTCTAAATACAATAAAGGAAAGCCTACCACCACAATTTAACTGGCCAGGATTAGTTTGATCATCAGCTATGGTTCAAAAAGATTAACAAATAAACATTAAGTACATTAAAACAAAAATGGTGAGACAAACCATAATTCTCAAGGGAAAATTGTAATACTCATTTGTCCAAGAATTACACCCTTATACAGCAAACTGGTAAAATAGTAACTTTTATAGGTCCAAAACAGTAAAGGTGATAATCTGCTCAGCATAATCACAATTTACCACAATCACAGTACAAATGTAGACCTATAACCATATTACAACAGTCTTGCTCTTCCACAGAGCTCAGGTTCAACTAGGCTTGACTCCTGTAAGCAAAATGTTTTACAAAAATAAACACAGCCAAACATGTTAAGGGGAGCCAATTTTCCTTAAGGAGGTATGTCAGATCTCATACACAGAGCTCAGACCTCAGATGTGAATTTGGAAGGGGAATTAATTCCCCTTTCTCTTTTGTGGGAATTTAACTATCATGTTCCTTCCTGTAAATGATCCCGCTCCACAGAAGACTGACTGTGAATGTTCAGGAGCTCTCTTTCTAGCCTAAATGGTATAACAGACTGCTGGCCTAAGCAGCATCTTTTCAGGAGTATGAGAAATGGCTTTCCAGCTCCTCTGGTCTGCAATTTTGCCAAAGCTGCAAAGCATCACACAGGAGGGAACTGAAGGTTTATCTAATCACTCACAAAAGGCGAGATCTGTTGGGGGTTGGATGAAGCACGTTTCCAGAAGGAAACAAACAGCAATTCCAAAACCACAAAGTCCAACAACTACATTTTTATTTAAACTTGAGACAAGATGACCTGCCCACATGCCACGTTATTTGGCTAGGCATTTGGCAAGCAGGGGTAGGGTTTAAGGAGTTGTTTTAATGAGATTTATATAGCTATATTTTTACAGGTTTTATTTCTTTTTTTTTTTTAAATGTATTTTTATTATTTTTTATAACTCTCGGTAACTCACATAACAAACTGACAATAATCGATATGGACTGAAGCAAAATGCACAGGTTTTATTTCTAATTTTTAGAGGTCTCTTTTATGCCATTACATGCCCTGAGCTTCTGGTGAAGGGCAGGATAAAAATCCAAATAAATACAGCACCGGTCAGAGCTCCTCCCTCCCTGGTGGCTATATAGCCTTTGTAACAGCAAGCTATGGAAATGGGCCAGCACTGCCCCTTAGAACCAGCTCCAAAACCTTCCTGTAGGACTTTCAGCTGGTTGCCAGAAATGTGACTCTAAAGCATTTTCTTCAAGAAAGAATTGTTAAATGGAAAATAAGTCTGACTGTCTGAATGGAGCCCATGTCAGCTGGCAGGAGGATGCAAGGAAGTGCTTACATGCTGCAGAGATGATGAAGAGTGCAGAGGAATTTCTGTGGCTCTTCTGGGCAGTGTAAAATTTGACACACTTTACTATTTGCTTCCTGGCTTTTGGGAATACAGCCTTGGACAAGCGTTAAAGTCACACTGTTTCGCATCACTGGAAGCAGCTAATTCAAATTCCCAAAGGTTTGGCTCTGTATCTAACACCCACAAAAAATCTAATCCCCAGAGGGGGATAGATACCCACTCTGTATCCAGGGCCGGCCCCAGGGTTTGTGAGGCCATGTGCGAAGTCTTGGTGCGGGACCTAAATAGGCACACCTAATTGTGCAAATGTGAACATTTACATAAAATTTACTCCATCTGGACAGGAAGGATTTCCATTCTCCACCCCTCTGAGCAGCCATGGAGAAGCATGGCCTCTGCAGGCTTTCCCCCGGAGTGGTTCCACTGCAGGGGCAGCTGGGCGGGCAGTGAGGCAGGCACAGAGAAACTGACTGTGTCCACTGCCTTACTGGAGGAGGGGATGAACTTAGCCAGCCTGGCCTCCAGGGCCTGTTGCTTCTTGTTGCCGGTGCCGCCTGTGCCTTGTGCACACATGCGGTGCAACCAGTCCAGAGGTGCTGCTATCAAACACACCAGACACCCAAAATTCAGCTAGCTTATTAAGCGCATTATGCCATGAAAAGATATATATATCTCCAGTTCAGTTGTGCCCCCATAATCAGTTCATGCTGCCTCCGCCCATAACCAGTTAATTTGCGCCCCCGCCCCCATATAATCAATTCACGCTGCCCCCCACCCATAACCATTTAATTTGTGTCCCCGGGGCAGCGTGAATTGATTATATGGGGGGCACAAATGAACTGGTTATGGGCTGTGGGTTTGTGAAATAGCAGCCATAATAATCTCAGAACCATATTTGCCAATTTATTTTCCAAGATAGAATGAATATTGCTTTACATCCTAAATTAATACCTAAGATAATATAAGTAAGACAGTTGTGAGAATGTGGGCCTTTTAATGTGGGGGAGTCCTGTGTGAACGATGCAGTGCACGCACCCATGGTGAGTGGGGGTGCATGCGCGCCCACCTAACACACATCCCCACTCACACACACCCCACTCGTCCCCACGCACGGAGCAACCGGGAGAAACGACAGTAACTCCGTGGGTGTGGATGAGTGGGGGGTGAGTGGGAACGCGTGTGCAGCCATGTGCATGCCCCATCCATGCACTGGTGCACCCACGGACCCCCCACCTGGCAGAGCCACATAAAAATAGCATGTGAGGAGCCACTCGAAGAAGAACAGAAGGTTGCTACCTTGTAAACAAGGTTCTTTGAGATGGCTCCTAACATTCTCACAACACCCACCCTTCCAGCCCTGCATGGAATTTTTTTCTTATATTTCTAGAAAGGGTTGGAAGGAACTGTCATTCTGAGGGGGAGGGTGTTTTTTATACTAGAGGAGCTCGAGACCATTATGTGGTCTATTATTTGAATAGGGTGAGCATGCAGAACCCAGTTGTGAGAATGTTAGGCACCATCTCAAAGAACCTTCTTTACAAGGTAATAACCTTCTGGTCAGTACATGGGGAGAAGTTACTTGTAAACAAAATGCTTTATCTCCCATTCCGATTAGGTGTGTGTTCTGCTGTTGCTGCTGCTGGAGCACTACTAGGAGGCAGAGGCAGGTGAGAAATGGGAACTGGAGCCAGGGAGGGGAGGCAGAAGAACTTATTGGGGAAGAAGCTTGCTGCAGCCTGCTGCCTAGTCATGCAAGTGTGGGTCCCCAGCTAGCCGCAAGGTCATCTGCGACTGCACATGTGGCACATGCTTGGGGCTGGCCCTGATGCTGGGCTTGATGCTGGACCTTTGGGGCGCAGTCAGATGTGCATTTAAATCGCACAGCCGCCGCGGTGGCAGCGTGCGATTTAAAGCACCGCGCACTTCCGGGTTGGCCTGAATGCAACATTTCAGCCTAACCTGAACTGTTGGAGTGCGGTTTGAGAAGCTGCTCCGAGCAGCTTTTCAAACCGCACTCCAACAGTTCGGGTTAGGCTGAAATGTGCGTGCTCACCGCATTCAGACCAACCCGGAAGTGCGCTGTGCTTTAAATCGCACGATGCCACCGGCGCAGCTGTGCGATTTAAAAGCACGTCTGAATCCAGCCTTGGTCTGACTTGGCACTACCAAACTTGCTTCCTTGAGTTGATTATTATTAATAAAATATTATCTATAAATAAATATAATCTAACAGTGATCCATAATTTGAATGAAAAAGATTCAGTCTGACCACCAGCTGGCTGGCCAACTGCAAACTCTCTCTCTCTCTCTCTCTCTCTCTCTCTCTCTCTCTAACTGAAAGAGATATAAAATGGCACCTGGTGGAATCACCTTTAAATATGCTCTCTGGTCTCTGCAGCAGAAAGCCCCCACCCTCATACCACGTGAGAGAGGAAAAGCCCGTGCTCAGAGACACTGAATAAAAGTTAACACAAGCACTCTCTACTCCCTCCCCCCCCGTTGCTGTTCCACTGGCCAATAGCACGCACACACGTCAACAGTTGCACACACACACACATCCATTCATTGCTCTCCCCCGCCCACAGGGCTCCAAGGGCTACAGTCCACATAAAATTACTGTGCTGCTGGTTTCCTCTCCATAGATGTCCATGAAAGTCTGCCCCAAGTGATCCTGGCAAAGCGTTGCTCTTGTAAATGAACATGCACTGGACAGCACTCCCTAGCCGCCCAACATGTGTTCTCCAAAGTTTTGCCCCTTTCAGGTCTCCGTCTCACTCTCCTCCTCCTAGTTGTTGCAGTCCCCTCCTTCCCTGTGGCCTCGCCTCCCCCTCTCGACCTCCTGGTCTGAGGGAGGCATCGGCACTTTCCATGTTTGCACATGTACAGAGCAAAGTAACACGCTGTGCATGCACAGTCTTCAACCAGGAAGTTTGGAGCACTGGAGCAGCTTGGCACAGCCACGCCGGGGCTCTGAATGGTCCACCATGCTGCCGGGAACCGGGATTGGGAAGGTAATTTTTTTAAAAACTTGGGGGTGCAGACACCAGTAGTGGCAGTGCCCCTGGCACCCTGGGGCTGGCACCGCACCTGATCTGGGGATTGTAGTTGTTTGCAAACTGAACATGAGCCAGCAGTGTGATGCAGTTGTAAAAAAGACTAATGCAATTTTAGGCTGCATTAACAGAAGCATTATTTCCATGTCACAAGAAGTAATAGGCTGTTTTTACATGGACCTGGGGGTGGGGGTGTTGGCACGGTGGGTGTAGGTGTGTGTGTGCCCACTTACATGGACACACACTCATCTACACCTACCAACACCCAGCAACACGGACAGAGCTTCCTCCATTCTGTCAGAGGGCTCTGTGGGTGGAGATGGGTGTTGGTCAGTGTGCAGTGGGTGTTGGTGGGTGTGCAGCGGGAGCACGCACACACAAACACCTGCCGCCCATGGCATTTACACGGGCACACATCTGCTGCACACCCATCCTCCCAACTAGTGGTGACTGTTTACACGGACTGCCTCCCACCGCACACTGCCCAAACACCGAGCAATGGGGGCGGGGGAGGGGGAGAGTCCATGTAAAACNGTTCTGGGTTTGTTTGGTTCTTAATCTCCTTGCAAAAAACTTGCAATCTCTACATTGTACAGGGCTGGTGTTGTGCGCTGTGGAGAGGATGGGATCTGAAGGGTTCTTCTGTTGTACACCTGTTTGGTTCTGTTGGCAGAAGGGCTGTAAACTGTGTAATAATGCCAGTGGTTATGTCAGTGTCACTTATTGATGTAGTTTCAGCTTGGAATGTAGCTTCATTTAACTTTTAAGTTTTGTATATAAATTCGGTTTTTCAGATAACGTGGTATCTTCTTATTCCATATTTATTTTGAAGACCATATTGGTCAGTATAGTAAGGTTTTTTTTGTTGTTGATGTGCTCACCCAGTGTATTTATTCCGTATTTATTTATTTTTGAAAACCATATTGATATTGGTCAGTATAGTAAGCTGTTGATGATGTTGTTGATGTGCTCATCCAGAGTAGTTTCAATAAAAAACAATGCGAATGCACAATCAATCCATATTATATTGTTCTCCTTTCCTGTGTAAAATATATATGTAGATACAGGTTTTATATTCATACCAATACAAAATGTTCATTTTTAAATATTATCACGGGGAGGGGGGGGGGCGCAAGGCTGAAGTTTTGCCTAGGGCACCCAGTACCCTTGCACAGGCCCTGACTGTTGCTTCTTGCTGCCAGTGGAGCCTGTGCCTTGTGGACACATGCGGTGCGACCGGTCCAGAGGCGCTGCTATCAAACACACAAGCTGCCTCGGGTTGGGAGAGTGCGGGGTATAAATAAAAAGTGTAATGCAATGTAAAAAAAGACACCCAAAATATTTATTTTTTTTAAAAAAATTATATATATATATATATATATAATTATTATTTTTTAAAAATATATATTTTGGGTGTCTTTTTTTACATTGCATTACACTTTTTATTTATATAATATAATATTTATTGAGGCTCAGCCTTCGCTATAGCCCAAACAAAAAGACAAACAAACCAACAATAAACATACATAACATACTCAGCAGAAATGAAACTCTCAGACATGAATACAAAAGATAAACAATAAAATCTGCTACAGCTTTGATTCTTTCATATAACAGTCAGTTCAGAAGAAATCAACCAGTAATAGAAAATCCACTTAAAATAGCCATAATACCTGGGAATGCCGCATGCATACTCCAATTCAGTATAGTGTTCCATTTGGATAATACAAATTTACTTCTAATAACCACATATAAGTTGAGAATAGAGACACAAGCCTGCTTAACAGAGCCAATCTGAGCTGTACCAAAGGAATAATACTTCTAGATTGGCTGGCGCAGAAATTGTAATTTTTCTTTTATGCAAGTCCTTCTCCTTGACGCCAACCAAACAGAGGATGCAATATCAACCAGTTCCTCCCTACTAGATCAACCAGTTCCTCCCTCCCTACAGGGGGTATAAGAAGCATCCCTCCGACTCAAAAGACATACACCCCTTAAGAAGTGGGGTCAACCATGTAGCACTAAGCGCTGAGTAATAGGGACATATAATATTGTGCCCCCATAACCAATTCATTTGCATCCCCACCCCCCATATGATCAATTCACACTGCCCCCACCTATAACCATTTCATTTGTGCTCCTGGGGCAACATGAATTATATGGGGGGTACAAATGAACTGGTTATGGGGTGGAGGTTTAAAGACAGTATTCCTGTTAGCAATAGCTTCATTAAGAAGAGTTAGTGAGATAGCAGCCATAATAATCTCAGAACCATATATGCAGATTTTCCAAGATAGAATAGATATTGCTTTACATCCTAAATTTCTACCTAAGATACTATAATTAAGACAGTTGTGAGAATGTGGCCCTTTTTACATGGGCCTGTCCCACCCATGAACATGCAGATTTCTGCGTGTTCATGTGTGGGGGAGCTCTGTGTGAACAGTGTGTGTGCCCGCAGTGAGTGGGGGTGCATGCGCGTGCCCGCCTGCCTAACATGCATCCCCATTCACCCCCCCAACTTGTCCCCACACATGGAGCAACTGGGGAAAACGGAGGTTGCTCCATGGGTGTGGATGAGTGGGGGCTGAGCAGGGATGCAATGTGCATCCATGTGCACACCCCGCATGCCCACGGACCCCCACACCCAGCAGAGCCGTGTAAAAATGGCCTGCGAGGAGCCACTCGAAGAACAGAAGGTTGCTGCCTTTTAAACAAGGTTCTTGGAGATGGCTTCGAACATTCTCTCACGCCCACCCAGACAGTTAACTTGGCTTGAAGTTCAAATTCTAGTAAAACAGCAATCCTGCCTGTGGGGGAGGGGACGGTTCCTGTCTCTTATACACATCTAGATGTGTATAAGAGACAGTAGTGGTTGAAAACGGAGGTTGCTCCATGGGTGTGGATGAGTGGGGGCTGAGCAGGGATGCAATGTGCATCCATGTGCACACCCCGCATGCCCACGGACCCCCACACCCAGCAGAGCCGTGTAAAAATGGCCTGCGAGGAGCCACTCGAAGAACAGAAGGTTGCTGCCTTTTAAACAAGGTTCTTGGAGATGGCTTCTAACATTCTCTCAACACCCGCCCTTCCAGCCCCGCTTGGAATTTCTTTATACGCCTAGAAAGGGTTGGAAGGAACTGTCATTCTGAGGGGGAAGAGTGATTTTTATACTAGAGGAGCTCAAGACCATCACGTGGTCTATTATTTGAATAGGGTGAGCATGCACAACCTAGTTGTGAGAATGTTAGCAGCCATCTCGAAGAACCTTCTTCACAAGGTGACAACCTTCTGATCACTCACATGGGGAGGAGTTGTTTGTAAACAAACAGCTTTATCTCCCAGTCCGATCAGGTCTCCTGCTGCTGCAGCAGCACTACTAGCAGACAGAGGCAGGTTAGGGATGGGGACTAGTGTCAGGGAGGGGAGACAGAAAAACTTATTGGGGGAGAAGCTGGCTACAGCCTGCCTCCCAGCCAGGCATGCACAGGGCCCCAGCTGGCTGTGGGGCCATGTGCAGCCGCACATGTGGCACACGTCTGGGGCCGGACGTCTGGGGCCGGCCCTGTCCGTACCTAACCCCCAACCTCCCGTGGACTCACCTGATTCGGAACATTGTCAGACAGCAGTTCAGGGCATTGAACATCGCTCCAAGGATGCCACCTGCAGCCAAAAGAGAGGAAATGGCTGACAATTCCATGAGCCAGCTTGAGAAACAGAAATAAGGCTCTTTCTTCTGCTAACAGCTGCCCAGTTACACCCATCCAAGAGATTTGCCTGCCACATGTTCATTTCCTCCTTCCCACTGGGCAATTAACCACAATTTCCCCAAACAGGGCTTTTGAGGGGTCTCTGCTGATAATACAAAGTTTCCTATAGCTGTGGGCACTGCAGTCCAGCAAGCTCACCACACGCTGCACCCCAACCCAGACTTGGAGCTTGCTGAAGTGCTTCAGCTTCCACCCCAGAACCTAGCTGTGACTCTTGCTATCACATTCAGTTGGCTGATCCCCCAATGCATTGCAGTCCCGGGCTGCTCAGGACCGACTACTTATGGACAGTATTTAACAGATGAGCTTACCAACCACTCCCATGAAGATGAAAATTGGAATTTCCTGGATCGTGTATCCCATTTTCTGTAAACAAAGGATAGAACAAGATTGAGTGCTCTGGCCAAAGGGGAATTATTATTATTTACATAGTCCCAGCAGTGTACCTGGTACTGTACAATCAGTAGTTGTAGACAGCTCCCTACCCCAAGCCTTACAATCCAAGAGAAACAAGGAAGGGGGGAGGGGAGAGGGAAGATGATCATCAGGAGAGACAAAGATACATTTATGAAGTTGCAGGTGCTTAACTAAATTGCATGGAGGAAATTTTTATCACTCATGACAAGCCAGGGAAAGCCGGATGGAAGAGAGAGGTTTTCAGGCGAGACTTGAAAGAGGTGAGACAGGGAGAAAGGAGAATTGGTTACCTACCTTTGGTGAATTCCTTTCTCTCTTACTCTCCTTCTCCTCCTCCGCCGGGTAGCTCTGCTGCTGGCCGATAGGAGGCAGATGATCAGGTTTTTCTTTTGCGCATGCGCTAGGAGCTACCCGGCTCTCCAGTCAATAATCAAGCCGAGCGCCCCTAGAAAAGTATCCTTAATCCAACAGTAACACCAACTCTGAAAACAGAAAAAAGTGAACTCGGGCCCAACGGGGCCTAACTCAGATGAACCAGAGGAAGAACAAGTAGCAGGCTGGTACAAGAAGAACTGTATGCTGTCTGGCAGGGTGGGTCGGAGGAGGAGAAGGAGAGTAAGAGAGAAAGGAATTCACCAAAGGTAGGTAACCAATTCTCCTTTC